>WEIU01012283.1:1793-58144 GCA_013389925.1 Aegithalos caudatus | reverse complement strand
AAAAAAAAAAAAAGGAGATAGATAAAGAAAGGCCTTGGTCAAAGTCCATAAAATTTAATGGTACAAATGACTGAACTGTGTTCCTTGGAATAGTTGCTATGGAAATTCTTTTTTTTTTTTCTGCTGGGTTTTTTTGTTGGGTGTATTCAATGAGGCATTTAAATAACAGAAGAGATTACAGGGAAAGTTTGAAAAATAGAAGTCAACCTTTTAGTGGAAGTACTCAGAATAATCATCACATCCTGGGTCACTTAGCACTGTTCCATCCCTTTTGGCTTTAGGGATTCTGCTCACAAATTGTCTCTGCACTTCAGAGTTAGTGGTATAATAGGAAATAGGAAAATTTGGCTGAAGAGAATAAACAGGCCACATTGGATGTTGGCTTTATGGTCACTGGTTTTGTTTCTCACTAGGAATTAAACTTCAGTTCTGCTAAGTCTATCATACTTCATCAGCTTGATATTATAAAGGGAAACAAAAGGAGTCCCAATTCACCCTCCCATTTATTAATCTTTTTCATATGTACAGAATTTATTTTATTTCCAAACATTTAAATGCACTGGGCTCAGTGTATGTTTGACTTAAAAACAAACTAACAAAAATGCAATTATGATAATCAGAAATGCAACAGAAAGGAGCACATCTTTGAAATGCTGCATTGGTGGGGAAAAGGCAGTTGTAGAAAAGTTTTTGAAAATACTAAGAGAAGAAAGAATTGGAGCAAGTCATCTGCTACACTGAATTTAGAAGTATTCTCCAAAGGTTGTTAATAAAGTGATAACGTGTGTGTATAATAAAAAAAGGAAATGGGAAACTGGAAAAAAATAGCTGGCTTTCAAAAAGACTGGGGGTTAAATCACATTTGAGAATTTTTGGTGCTTTTAAGCACCGTGAAGTCATCATCAATCTTACATAATAGGAAGTCAAATCTTTTACTGATTGAAGGCAAAAGAGAAAATTACTGTTGGTTTCAATAAAGCAGGTTTAGAGCCTGTATCATGGTCTGTAAGGGGAGACAGGAATCTCTGCTCTTGTGAGATCCTCTCGTGTCTGACACACTCCTCACTTGCCAAGCTCCTGATGAATCCTATCTCAATCTGCAGCACTCGGGGTCATAATTGTAACTTAAATGTGCTGGATTGACTATAGTACCAGCAAGTATAGCCTAAAAAGAAAACTAAAAGTTATTTCAAATAATCTGAAGAATGGGAATATATGAGACTTGAGTATCAGGCTTTTCATTAGGTTCATGATAAAAAGTCTGAAAAAAATCCAATTAGAATCTAGTTTTGTCTTTGAAATTCATGTATCGTGTAAGTAGCTTTTGAATTTTATTTTGCCAAGGTTTTTAATGAATCTACTGAGATAGCATGGCTCAAATGAATAATAAATTGTGTGAATTGTTTCAGTTATTGCAAATAACTTCAGCATTGAGAAACTCATGAATTCAACAATGCCAAGTGCAGATCAGAGCAATCCCAGGCACCAGCACAGCTTGGGGTGGCCCTGCTGGAGCATCTCCAGGGAAAAGGGCCTGAAAGAGCATTACCAGCAGGTCAGGGGGTGATCCTGCCCCTGTGCCCAGCCCTGGAGCACATCTGGGCTGCTGTGCCCAGCTCTGGATCCTCAGCACAGGAGAGACCTGGAGCTCCTGGAGCGGGGCCAGTGGAGGCTGCAGAGGTGATGAAGGCACTGAGGCATCTCCAGGAGAGGCTGAGTGAGCTGGGGCTGCTCAGCCTTGAGAGGAGCCCCAGTGAGAGGGACCTCAGCCCTGGGTGTCCCTGTGTGTCCCAGTCTGTCCCAGTCTGTCCCTGTCTGTCCCAGTGTGTCCCAGTCTGTCCCAGCGTGTCCCAGTGTGTCCCAGTCTGTCCCAGTCTGTCCCAGTCTGTCCCAGTCTGTCCCAGTGTGTCCCAGTCTGTCCCAGTCTGTCCCAGTCTGTCCCAGTCTGTCCCAGTGTGTCCCAGTCTATCCCAGTCTATCCCAGTCTGTCCCAGTCTGTCTCTCTGTGCAGGGAGGGTCAGAGCAGGGCCCAGGCTCTGCTCCAGGCCCAGCAATGGCACCAGAGCCACGGGCAGGGCCTGAGCCCAGGGAGTTCCAGCTGAAGATGAGGAAGAACTTCCCTGTGCAGGGAGCAAGCACTGAACAGATTGTGCAGAGAGGCTGTGGAGCCTCCTCCCTGGGGATATTGCAGAGCTGCTGGACACAATCCTGTGCCTGTGCTCTGGGATAGCCCAGCCTGAGCAGGGAGGTGGCACCAGGTGACCCCACTGTGGTCCCTTCCAGCCTGGCCCATCCTGGGATTCTGTTTAAAAATTTGTAGGTATTTAAAAAGTCTGATATATAATGAAAAGTAATGATAATAAAGTCCTCCTTAATTAATGATCTGGTCTCCTCAATGACCAAGTCCTCTTACTTTGAATACACTTAAATTCCATTCTAAATGTAATATATATTCTCCTTTTTTGCATAACACAGTACCCATATAGTTGAAATCGTGACACTAAATATCTCACAAAACCAATTTATTTATTCTGTCCTTTGGCAAGCTGGAAATGCTATTTGTCTATTGCAAAGAAAGAGAATGGCACAGATGAGGTGGCATCTTGAAATTATTAAAAAAAATGAAAGCTGAGGAAGGATTTGAAACAAAATTCTGTGGCTTCTACTCCAGTGCAACACACACCCAGAAGAACATCTACCTAGAGGTAGGATGAGGGATCCTGGACTGGGCTGCATCTTTTCACAGGGACACTGCAGAGCTGTAAATTCTGCAATCAGCACAATTTATTTTATTTTTGGCTGCCATTACTTCCATCCACGAGTAGGCTGCCTTCATCTTACCTCATATTAAGAGGCTAAGTTAATTTTTTTTTTGGCTGAAAAATTTGGACACCATTGAGCTGAAGAGTCATCGACAAGGGGAACTATTTCCTTGGAGCAGTCACCACCATTATTACAAGATTCCATGTTAATCAACACAATTTAGTGAATTGCATCACTGGCATCCAGAGCTGTCACTTTCTGTAGACAGCCAGGCTCACTGGTGTAATCTGTGGGATGGATACTTTACAGTTTATGATCCCTGAAGGATTTTATAAATAACTCCAGCTTCACTGGGAGGTGGTATCTGTGACTGGCATTAGTGGTGTAATTCAAAGTTATGTATTAGTGTGGAGGTTCTGAACTGAAATAAATGTTCCTGAAAGGTCAGATGGAATGTATGCAGTCAGGTCTGGCCCTGTTCCCAGATTTTATGAATGAAAACATAATATTGGGCTTGTAAAATCATATCCTTTCTCTTTTAGTGGAGAGTAGTTGTTTTAGCATACTTCCTTTAGAATTAGTAACTGCTTGTGTAATCTGGTGTGAAAAATGAGAGACTCTGCTGTTCTGTTTCCTTGGGTACAAGGTTGTCTTCTGTGAGGTCCTTTTTTCAGATGATTGCTTCCTTTGTGTTACAGAAGGAATGTCATTCTCACATTTTGGCATGAGTAAACATCTGTGTATCCATGGCAGATCCTGAAACTCTTTCAGTCCAAAATCTTGTTCAGATGTCTCCTTGATACCCAAGTCTTAGGTTTCCACAGATGGCAAAGGAAAACAACAACAGCAACAAAACCCAAACCAAAACCAACAAAAAACCGAACAAACTGAAAAAAAACCCTAAAAACCCAAGCCAAAACTAACCCCCCAAAACACCCAAACCAAAGACAAAACCAAAGAAAACACATAAAGACCCCCCTGCAAAAACAACCAAACCAAATCAAACAAAAAAAATAAAAAGGGGCAAATTAATGCATTTTTCTGCAGTGCAAGGAAATGACTTGGAAGTTTCTGTGGGAGTTACACAGCATGAAGCAAGGCTGAAGTGCTTTATAATACCACAGTCCTAAGTGAAGTATACATATTTTACCTTGATTTGTTCTACTTATTATTTTATGAAATCTAGCTTTTTTTTTTTTTTCTCCCCCAACACCTTTTATAAAAAATCTCATCATAATGTGGCTTGGGAATGTCAATCGGAACTTTGCTTTTTGTTTAGCTTTTTGAGAGTTGCTGGCATTTTTTAAATACTTTTCCCTTCCCATTGTACCTTCCAAAGTTCATTCATTTGAGAAGACCTGGCTCTGTATTTTGCTTATAATCTACTTTTGAGTATTTTTTCACATATAAACTACCTTAATTACCTGTGTAGTTTCTGCCCAGGTTATAGGAAAAGCAGCTGCCTAAAAGATCAAGGTGTGGAACCTGTATGAAGGCAAATGTGTTTTATGTGCCCAGAGGATTTCACTGTGACTGGTGGTAGAGTCATTAATCAAATATATTTCCTTATTTTCCTGATAAAGGAGGGAAGAATGGGAGTTCAATAAATGGAGATTTTGGTGATTTGAGTGGGAGAATGCTCTGCCTTTTGGTTTGTTTTAGTGAAATTAAAAGTGCCATTCAGCTTTATCTGGAAGTTCCATCCAGCACTCTCAGGTTCATGAGTTTTAGTGGTGCATTGAGCAGGAATAATTTGAAAATACATTTGAAAGAGAATTATTGTGCCCTTCAGTTATTATATGTGAGCCTGGTCCAAATTCTGCAGCACTTCAGCTGAAGCAAACGAGACCTTGGTGACGCAAATGACAATTTAAATACTTGGTTAAATATCAAGAAAACACAGATCTCTTCAAAGAACTAATAAAATCTTCCAAAACATAAATGCTGCTTTCTGGAGGAGGCTGTGCAGACCAGAAGATATGCAAATATTGGATTTAAAGGTAATTTGTGTAAGCTAACACCGCTAATAATTGGAATTTACGTATGTGCTGGCATATGGGAGAAACTAATTAACCACTCATGCCTAATGTTGCATAATAGGAAATGGTAACTTGCAGGCAAATGCATGAAAAACTCCTCAGGTTCTTGTAAGCAGGAGCCACAATTCAGATTTTGGGATTCAGGCTGGATGCTGCAGCGTTCTGTGGCATCAGCAGTGTGCAGGGTTGGGCTGACTGTGAACTACATTAAAAAAAAAAACAAACCACAAATCCAGGAAAAATGTCATTTTAGCCCTGTGTGAGTGAAAAACTCTTGAGGGATTCCGGGGAGGTGAGATTGGAAATAGGCTGTGGCACTCTCAGTCCTGCCTGGAAATCCTGTAGGCACTGGAAAGCTTGGAAAGGGCAGTGGGAAAAGCAGGGAATGCCTGGAACGTCCCAAAACTGTGAATGGAAATAGACTTTGAAACAGAATTGAAATGATACTGAAATTTCCTCATCCAGTAGTCATAGGGAAGTTCTGATTTTGAATGCAAAATGCAGAATTATGCATGGAAAAAAAAATACTTCAAACCAGTTATGTGCCATTTTTTATTTAAACACTTCAGCAATTGTCACTTTAGAGAAGCAGGTAGAGTGTGTATAGCTGCTGATAAACAAGTTATGACTCCTTGTTTAACCATGAAAGGCACAAAAGTGTTGAATTTTCTCCTATGGTAGAAATCTGCCTTTTACAGTTTTGTGTTCCTAATAATATTTATTCATATATTATGTTCTTCTGTGTTGGATGTGGAAATTTAGAGTAAATTGTCAAATGGTTCTTTGTAATTTCAGGGAGAACTATAAATGCTTTTCTGGTCCTTTTAACTAGGAGGAATAACTAGAATTTCCTACTTCACTTAAAAGTGCACGTACCTTTTTATTTGTTTGTTTTGCATTTGAGGAGAATAAGAATAAAGAAAAGAAATTGAATAATTCCTAAATCAACAACAATTTTTCAGCCATATAAATATATTTAAATTATCTCCCAAGAAGGCAAATTAAATATTTAGTATATAACTGTGGATTTTCATACATTTTCAGCTGTAATTTTAAGCTGCAGTTTACAACAACAGTAGAAAATTATACCATTGAGACAGAGTAATTTATGAGATGTGTTTGTAGTTCTGCAGCTGATAAGGACAGGATATGAAAAGGAAAAATCACAGCCCCAGTGCAGTGAAGTGACAAAGGACACAATTTATGTGATTCAGACAGGATGGTGCAGAAGATTGTTTCAGGGAGCAAGGTCAACTGTGTACAAAGCTACTCCTGAAAATGTTACATTTAAATTAATTACATTTATTTTAAAGGAACTCGAGGTGACTGGGTCCACACTGGGTATGGCTTTTATCTGCCCAGGATAACTGAGCTGCTTTTCATTCCTCTGCCTCTGGCTGGTAAAATGAAACATTATCTTAAGGCATTCTGAGAGAATGGAGCAGTAGATGATGGATAGATAACTCTGAGTAAGAGTAAGAATCAGCAGTGGTGATTAGAACACTGATTGTATCAAGAACATTTAAGAAATTATCATTTTTCTCCTCTTATGCACTTGTTTCACTGATGGCAGGATCAAAATTGATTCCACAAAATAATCTCTTCTGATTTCATGCCTTCTCCCCAGGTGTGAATACCATGTTTTTGAGAGGAAGTACAGAGCATCAGAATTATTAATGGGAGGAGATAAGTTTGTGGCTCCCCATGTGAAGGGAATTGTGCAGGAGATGCAGAAGGTGACAGGAGGGAAGATGGATGCTGAAGGTCTGCTCCCTTTAGGTCACCCCATTCTCAGAATCAGAGCTGCCTTTGTCCTGAGATAACTGCAGATGAGAGGAAGGCCCAGGACACATAAATAATGACAAATAAGTGCTGTCAATGTGTCTGATAACGAGAAATATTTACAATAATGGCATTATTTGGTCTGCTTGGATGTAGGCTTTGAGCGTGAGATTTCAGTGGCAACAGAAATAAAATATCAGGCCCTTTATAAATCATACTTTTTATTATTATTTTTGTAGAAAAAATAATAAGCTAGATTGTCTTACTTAAAAATAATGCACACACATGTATTGCTGTGATATTTGTGGCAAAACCTTAGACCTCTAAATCTGATTTCCTATATTGTCATTTTTTAGCAAAAACTACCTTAAATTACCCTGTTTAGTTGTAGATTTCAGACCTGTGTTTGTGTAAACAAATTTTGCCACATAGAAGTAGACAAGATAATGGTGAAATTCTGAGATTAGAATTTTGTCTAATTCAGTTATGAACTGTATAACAAGGCTTGGATTTGGAATTTATTAATAGGTTAGATTCATTTATGGATTTGATTAAATGTGCTCATTCTTGTGAAACATTTTGTTGTGAGTCTTGCATAGCTAAGATTTATCTTATGTTATTGTTTTAATTTACATTGCTTACGTGCAATAAATGTTTGCAATTGTGTACAACTAGTTTTTTCTTCCAAAATTTTAGCAGTTATTGCCAATTCCTTCTTAAAAGTTTCCTTATGAGGCCAGCCCTGTGGTGATGTTCCCAAATTTGTATCTAACAAGGAATTTCAAAGCAATGGAAGTTCAGTACGTGGGATTTCATGCTATGACCTCATCCATAATTAATTTTTCTCCCACTGTGAAAGTTTAGAATGGTTTTTTTTGTGATGGTAGAAATAGAACAGTAGTAGTTTAATGATATATTTTTGATTACAGTGTATTTTATATGTTTGGAATGAAATTAAAGTTTCCAAAGGCAGGTATTTTCTTATTAATATCTGGTTTCAGTTGAGTTTGCTCTGATTATATTAAAAAATTAATTGCTGGTGGGAATGTTTGATTTCCTTTCTGTGATCTGAGGAAGTAATTAAGTGCTGTTAAATAGAATCCTATTTCTTGAAATGAGTTCACTTTCTTTTGAATTTCCTCATTAGCTGCTATCTTACAATTAAGTAATTGTGCAAGATCATCATGGATTAAAAGTAGTGTGGAGGATTTAAATGTATATTGCTGCTTTTGGGAACTATTGAGGGATAGGGAAGGGAAAAGGTACAGAAAAATTGGGAATATTTGATTTAATATGACTTCTCATTTTCCTGTGAAACTAAAATAAAAGTAAGGAGCTGATCAACTTGAAAGGGACTTAAAGGGGTTTTTATATTTCTTTGCTCTCAGGAGGCACCAGGGCAGATGTGGGGACACTGGGAAACAGCCTCCAGTTACCAGGGGAGGTTCAGGTTGGATTGTAGGAGAAAATTCTTCACTGACACAGTGGTCAAGCATTGGAAGGGACTGTCCAGAGCTGTGGTGGGGTCACCATCCCTGGAAATGTTCAAAAAAATGAATATATGCAGTGCTTAATATGGTTTAGTGGGAATGGTGATACTCAGAGGTTGGATTTAATGATCTTGGGGGTCTTTTCCAGACTTACTGGTTCTATGTTAGAAGACAAAAAGAAAGCTTCTCTCTCTGCCTGATAAATAGATCATACATAATGTGTATAATCCCATTTCTCTCCCTTTTGGCACCAGTGGCCCATGGAGAGTTGTCTGAGCCTCCCTCCTGTCAGGATGTGAGAACATTGACAGCAGAACAACTGTGTCACTGCTGTGTACACAGTGGAGAAGAAAATGTCACCACCAGTTCAACCCTTGAGGTTTTTTCTGTGCCTGCCCTTCTCAGTAGTGATTCCTCACTTCCAGGAACATCATGGAATAAGAAGTATGATAAGTAATTTTCATGAGTGCCTCTCTGCAAAGCTGAATGGTTCCTCTGAGCTCCTCTTTTGGTAAATGAAGCTGCTGATGCTTGAAAGGCAAATTGGAGCTGCCACCTCTGTGTTTTCCCTCAGATCCACTGGGTTCTGTGATTCCTGACCCTCCCTGCCAGGGCAAAACCATTCCTGCTCTCATAGCTTAGTGCCCTGCTTGCTTTATCACTTGGGAAGGGGAAAAGGAGTAGATTTATCTCACTCCTGAGAGCTGGCCCAGTCTTTTGTGCCCTGGAGGTTCTCTGCTTAGGATTATCTGCTGGAGAAGCAGGCTGGGGTCCACAGTTCTACACTCCAGTTGCAGAGGGGATGAAGTGGTTGATGCCTCTGAGTAGAAGTGTAGGAAAGCTTTCCTGGACATGTTTCCTGGAGTTCTCTCAAGCCTCAAGCAGCCTGCAGCTCAGCAGCTTCAGGGCAGTCTTTTGGAGGGTTTTTTTTTTTCCTGTTTTGTGAATTTTTCCCTTTCATGGATTAATTAAGGCATTTTATGAGGTGATGTAACTCATATCTGTAGTGCACTATGACAGGGAGTTCCCAAATCTTTCTGGATAATGTCAAAAGGTTTTGTTATTTTTTTTTTTTCAATGGGAATGACAAAAACAAAGGTTGTTTAATTTTATCCATGGCACCACAGGTTATTATTATTATTTATTAGGGAAAGCTTCTTTCCCCAGAGGGTTCTGGGCACTGTCCAGGCTCCCCAGGGAATGGGCACAGCCCCGAGGCTGCCAGAGCTCCAGGAGAGTTTGGACAATGATCCCAGTGATGCCCAGGGTGGGATTTGGGATTTGGGATTTGGGATTCACCTGTCCAAGATCAGCAGTTGGACTTTGCTGATCCTTGTGGGAGTTTTCCAGCTCAGGATATTCTGTTTCTATGATTTTAGGTTTTAGTTTGCTTTACATTATGAAGACTTTTAAATCTCTGTAGTTTTTCCTTGAAGTCCTTGACTGCCCTTGGTGCCACTGCATTCCTCTGTTCTGCAATATTCTTTGTAGGAAAGTGATGGCTAAATTATATTAATGATACGGATTTATAATGGCATAATGGTGTTTTCTGGTTTGTTCTTGTTCCCTTTTCAAATAATTCCTCACCTTATTTTTTGCTGCTGCTCTGTTAAGCTGGCATTTACAGAAAGCTATTATAATTCCCAGATTGCATTCCTGGGTTTTAATAACCAATTCAGAGGCCATCGTTATGTATGCAGGCAAGATCCTGGTCCTTCCTGGTTTTTATCACTTTGCATCTATCAAACTTAAATTTAATCTTTTTCACTGCCATTGTAGGAACTTCAAAGCAATCCTGCTCTGTGGTTCTTGTTTGTTTAGAAGGAAAGAGGGAAGGAACAGGTAAATGATCAAATTCTGTGGGCTGGCATTTTGTATTTCAGTAATGTATTCAGTCCTGAGATCAGTTAATTTATTGTTAGTAACTAGGTCTCCTGGAAACAAAAGTGGAGGGGAAAAGGACATGAAGGTAAAGATAAAAAAAATAAATGTTGGACTATCTGTAGTTTGAATTCTTTCTGTATGGTGGATCAGGAGATACAGAAATGAGAATGGAACCTGTAGCATTCCCAGCAACCTGATGCCTTCTGAAGAGAAATGAATAGATACCCAAACAGATGTGCTGCCATGTGTTATAAGAGGGTGGAAATGGACTTTCTCAGGCTGTCAAAGACATGGCAAAATATGTTGTTACCCAGCAAACCTCCACAAAGTGCTAGAGCAGAGAGCAAAGCCAAAGGAAGAGCTCAACCCTGGAAGGATGCAGTTGAAAGGAGACACATTTGTTCAGAAATCCCTTTCATTTTGATTCTCTCTTCCTGAATTTTCTTTATTTTAAATGGCCAAGTTCTAATAAAATCTGGTTTTACTAATTCAAAGCCGTTGCAGTGTTTTTGGTTCACTTAGTTGAAAGAAAAGCTACGAGTAGATGTGGCTCAAAGTAGGGCTTGACACAGGGCCCAATTAAAGCCTCAGTGATGAATCTGAGAAATTCTTTCAGTTCCAGTTGCAGATACAGTCTAGACTGGACACTGATGTGTTGAACTCTCTTGTCTTCACTTGTGGTCACACCATAAATATCAGCAGCTAAATTAAAAAAGAAAATTCTGAAAATTTCTAGAACGGTGACCCTAGAAGTTCTAGGTGATAGAATTAACACATCTCTGTGTATGACAGTTGACTGATGAAGACCAAAAAACTGCAAATTTAGCTTGCCAGTAAGTTTTTTTCCTTGGGTTTTGGTATCATTTTGGGTTTTGTTTGTTTGTGTGTTTGTTTTTTCTGTGTTTGGTTTGGTTTTGGTTTTTATCTTAGTTGTTTTTTTACTCCTCTCCCTGTTTCAGATGTTGATTAACACAAATCTGAGGCAAGAAATTTTTTTCATAAGATACAGTGCTGGGTCTTTGTAAAGCACAGCATTATTGAAAAGGTATTTATGTTCTGAAGGTGTTGCAGGTCATGGTGGCTTGGACTGCAAATTAAAGCTAAGAGGACAACACAATTACATCTCACATAAAAATACTCTCCCTTGTCCTTGGGATGATTGATTTCTTCATGGAATAGGTAGGGAAAAACATGTTTAGTTCTAAGTACTACACAGAAATGAAAAAAAATACAGGCTGCTGCTGATAAATTAGATTTTCTGTTGCAAACTGAAGCATTAATAGAACAGAGTAGATGAGAAACAGCCCCATCAGTCTGTTCTCAGGCAGCAGAAAGCTGGAGTCACAGTGATAAGAATTACTTTTGAAGAAATACTATGGCACAGTGGAATTAGCGAGGACAAATGGGGAATTTCAGGAGTGGGATGTAAACATGTAGTTAAAACCAAGTGAACAACACCAAAACAGCCACAAGGGATAAGCTCAGAGTGCTTTGAACGTGGCAGTGAAGGAGTGAAAGGATGCCCTGGATTAGTGAGGGCAGCAGAATCACCTGTTGGCTGCCTGCTGGGATACAGGGAACAAAACAAAAAAGAACTCAGGGCTTAAAGGCTGAGCATCCCTTGATCAGGGACAAATGGTGATTCTGGATACTTTCCATGCCTGTGCAATGAAGAGAAACTCTGATGACACTTGTCACTACTGAATTATCTGCTTCCTTTTCTTTCATTCTGCTGCAAATACCCCACTAAAGCCCAGGAACATTCATGCATTGTTGTGATGGCTGGCACATATACTGGAGTTACTAAAGACAGGGATGTGAGCCAAATCAAAGAAATTTACTGTCTTGAAAACTGGGTTTGTTCATAATAAGATGTAAAGGAGGAAACTTTAAAATACTGGTACGGTTAGGAAATTACCAACTGTGATGGTGAGTTTTTATTCTACTGCTGTGTATGTATAATGGAAATAACAGCTGCCATTAGGTTGTGATTTTTCTGTTTGGAAAGGTGTTCAAGGCCAGGTTGGATGGGTCTTGGAGCAACCTGGTCTAGTGGAAGTGTCCCTGCCCATGGCAGAGGGTGAGACAAAATGAGCTTTAAGGTCCCTTCCAACCCAAACCATTCAATCATCTCTAGCTCTGTGATTAATCCCTTTATTTGGAGAAATATTGCTTAAAACAAACCACCTCCAACGTGTCCATTCTATGATCAAACAGCTCTCTGTGTTTTATTTAAACAGACAGTGGACCAGGCAGTGCCAATGCCTTTGCAGCTCTATGGATTGTGTTGCCATGGAGCATAAATCTCCCAGTGTCACTGCCCTGTCTGACCCATTCCAGCACATTTATAATTAGTGGGAACTCTTAAATCTATATGCTCCTTATCTTAATGGAAGGGAGTGCTGTAGATTGTATGGTGTTCACTGCTGGAGTTCAAGGGGTCTGGAATTCAGTTGGATAAAAGCAGTTTAGTTCTTGCTGGAGCATGTGAATTGACTTTGCTGGAAACCTGCTTGTTTTTTTGGGGTTTTGCAGAATGACCTTCAGGATGTTTGCATGGCTGTACAGGACTTTTTGAAATGAAGCCAGATCCCATCCTTTGCTTTTTTAAAATTTTTTGTTGACTGTGTCCTGCAGGAAGGAAGAGCTGTGATTGGTGTAATCACCTCCATATCATGCACATCTTCTAATGAAGTCAGTGCTGTTTAATCCTTATCTCAGAGACAGTAAAGTTCTGAATTTAAAATAAGCAGGGATGAAAAATCCATCTCAGGTTCCTGCTCTTCATACACATTTTTTGTCTATTTTAAAAATCTTTTAAAAGTTGTTTATTTTTTTGAAGAACCTGTTTGACTTCAGCTTTCATTCACTTTGCCTGGATTGGGGTGTCTATTTCAATAACTGATTATTTTTTGCTTTTGTGATTTCTAAAGTTCTCTTAAATAAAAATTTGTAAATATATGACACCAAGTTTAATTTTGTTATCCCCCACATAATTCTTTGTTAGAGGTTCAAGTGTCTGCTTCTCCCATTGTTTTGTATGAGGTTAATGTTGAGTTTTCAGCCTTGCTCTGAGATAATTCCGCTTCTTTTCTGGATTATCTTCAGCACTCTGCATACTCAGGAAAAATAAGAAAAATATCAAGATTAGTCCAAATGTACAATGCATTAAGGAGGGAGGTCAAGTGTTAGAAGCCTTATCTCTCTCTCTTTACACGACATTTTTCCAAAGTTTTGTGTAAGTTTTGCCTGAAAAAGCTACTTTTTTTTTTTTTTTTTTAAGTTATATTCTTTAAAGGCTTCAGATGGCCTCTTTGACATTAGAAATTGTACCCTGATTGTCTGCATCCCTTCCTTTTGAATAAAGGATTTTCTGAATAAGAAACAGAGAGCTTTATTATCTTGGATAAAATTAATTCAGTTGAGAATATAATCGTAATGCAGTTCTTATGCCACACTGTATTTCAGTTTTTCCCATCTAACAGAACTACAGCAAATCCTGTGAACACACAACTGGGGAAGATAAAACTTTTTAGATATCACCATGCATTGTGCTTTATTAAAACATCCATCAGCATAAGAATAACATCAGGAAAGTTTTCAATAACAAGTGAGCAAGCAGAATTAAGCAGTTTGGTTCTTACTCTTAACATTTAGTTCTGTCCTTGCAGATTTGTACTTTGTCCTTTTTTTTGGATTGATGGTAAGTAATTATGGGGTGGTACCTGTGGCTTGTCTCAGAAGGAGGCCTATTTCTGTAAAATGTTTAAAGGAAGAGCAGATTTAATGCACACAAGGTAGATGATGAATTTCTCTGGGATTTTTAGGAGTTTCTCCTAGGCAGTTGATGAGCAGCTGGACAAATGCAGATCCAGGACAATGTGACATCTGGAAGTTGGTGGGAATGTTCAGAGAGGTGGTTAATGACCCCAGATATTAATTGCTGAGGAGAATATCAGCTGTGCTTCCACTTCCACTGAAACAGCTTCACTGTTTGAAGCCAGTCCTGTTTAATGTGTTAATTATGGAGCTGGAAAATGGCACAGCTCCTTCTCCATATTGTAGAGGCTTGTGGATTTTCCAAGGGCAAGGGGAGACTCTTCTCATCCAGTGAAATTGTACAAGCTTTGGGCTGGGTCTGTCTGTAGTGCACACAACTGAAAGATTCTGTTCAGTGCAGGAAAACAGTGTTGCTCCTGGAGGAACAACAGAAAAAACCCCCCTTAATTAAAATGATGAATAATTGGATAATTTAAAATCTAGTGAAAGGGAAATGTGTGTAGAGATGCTACTACAGCCTTGCCATTCTATTAAAACCAGCAGGGAAACAGGCTCCTGAAAAAGCCAACCAAACTAAAAAAGCTCAAAAATCCCCTAAAGCTTTGACTCTCTGTAGGAAAATCTGTCAATTGTTTAATCTGGAGGCAGCAGTGGTTGATCTGCCTGGAATAAAGAGTTCTCTCAGACAAATGAAGTGCAGCTGCAGGGTAATGCAGAGGTAAGGTTAATTGTAGTTTGCAAGGATGAGGAACTGTAAATAGGATTCTTTTGGTGAAAGGATGACCCCTGCATGCAGAAGCAGAAGCTTGCAAAGTCATGGTTAGGATTAAGTTCAAGAACTCTTTTTGAAGAACTGTTGGAACTTGAGATACTTATTCTGTGTTGTAAGGGGAGCAAATGTGTTAATTTAAACCAGAGATTTTTAATACTTCTCTGCTTTTGTAAAATGTGAGCTGGTACTACTAATGCCAAGTTCATACAATGATGAAAAATAAGAAGTGAAATAGAAGAAGTGAATAAATGTTTGTCTGGAGTGGTTTTTTTTTGTTGTTGTTGTTTTTTTTTTGTTTTTTTTTGTTTTTTTTTTCCTGCAGGGTGTGTGATTAATGTTGCCTTATGGAAGCAGAAGAAAAAAGTTTCAAAACTTACAGTTTTATTACTAAACTAAAGGAACTATTACTGTTACGAAACTAAAGGAAAGTAATTTCTGTAAATTCAGGATATCTACAGTAATTTCTATGTCTTTTGCAGATATTACTTTGCTATATGTAGGAATTTGCATCACTTGGGGGGAAATATGATGGACAGAGCAGGTGGAGTGTAGGATCTGCACTGAGGACCTGATTTAAAATGATTTGGTTTCCCTGGGCTTGCAGCATGACCCGACATGAACCAACCTCCCAGCAGCACTGAGCTCAGGGGCTTTGATCACGTCCAGAGCTGTGAGAGGACTTTTATTAGGAGGTGTTGAGGAGCTGTGTGAATACAGAGTGATCTGTGGGAAAATCTCTGCTTGTGCAGAAGAGACAGGACAGCCTTTTGTTGGGGTCTGGGCTGCCTTGTGCTTCAGATTCCTTAAAATCTTCTGTTTTCACTGAGCTTTTGGGGAAACTCCCCTACCTGGACTGTAAAAGTTACTCAGTGGAAAAAAAGCATGCTCGTATAAATAATGCAAGATGAATTATTTGAATATAGGAATTTTATGTGTGGCTGTTCAAAGCAGCTTTCAAGCACTTTGATTGCTTACTTGTATTGGAGTAAATTACTTTTCATGTGGTTCTACTTGTAATATTTATTAAAGAAATGCAAACAATCCTATTTTTCATCCTTCCTAGGGATAACAATCCCTTAATCACCAAGCTCCTCATGGAGAACCAACCATTAGAAATTTAGGTGTTTCAAGGATTGGATATTGGATACAACATCCCCCTGGAGCCAAGATCTTCTAAATAATAAACTTCACCTGAGTGCTGAGTGATGGGAGAACCCAAACAGGCACTCAGACTGCAGCTGTAGGTGTGTGAGCCCTTAAAGCAGAATTATTTCCCTAGGACATAGAGTAGATAAAATCTATTTGAACACTGAGTGCAGTTAAGGTTTGCACAGAATTTTGAGGTAGATTTTGACTTTCTAGTCAAAGCAGAGGCAGCTTCTCTGTTACTCCAACCCTTACTCTGGTGTTTGCACCTTCCCTGGGGGATCTTCAGGGCCTCTGATTTTTGAAGGCAATTTGCCCTCATGCCTGATGCAGGTCTTGGTGTAGGCTGTTTCCTCCAAGACTGAGCTGGTTAATGTGACTGAAAAATGTGAATCACTCCATCAGTGCCTTTTTTTAGCTTGCCAGTTCCCATGTCAGGGCTCTCCGTGGTCTCTGTCCCACTGACTCTGTTACCACGGTAATCCTCCCCTTGTAAAGCCCTTTTCCCCCCTTCCTTGCTGATTTATTGGTTGGAAATCTGAGTTGGCATCATGGGCTGCTTCCATTTAAGAACTTGGTTTTGTTGAGGCCAAAGCAGAATCTCGCCCCACTGTGTAGGTGGAGGGTTAGCAGGAGGGGAGAGGGCTGTGAATCCAAAAGTTGAGAGCTTAGAAAAGCTCCAATTAAAAATTCTCTGCGTGGTTAATGGGGTCTAAAGGTTTAGTTTTGCTTCCTTCTTCCCCACCTAAGTTTTAGGAAAGGAGAGAGGAGTCACATTCATAAAACAAAATAAGTATAACAAGAAGTTGTCGTTCAAATGTGGAGACGGATATTCCTTATACTCCTCCAAACCATCCTGCTCTATTTATTATTCTTTTCCTTTCTCCTTTCTCTATTTTTTTAATCAAGGTGGTGGGAAGTGCCCCTTTGAACTCTGATTGTTTCAGCCAGATCTGCTGGAGGCTGTACTGGGCTGTCATTGACTAATGATAAGAGCTTTTTATCTGCAGAAAGGCATGTTCTTATTGCCTTCCCCACTGCACTTTCACTCCTCATTGTAAGTCTCTGTCCTCTTAGCATTTCTCCTTTATTTCCTTTCCCTGCAATTGTTATGCACTCCTGCTTTTTGTCCTTCTATTTGTATTCTTGTGTGAGTAGAGACAGAGAATGAGCAAATGGGTTGGGAACTGTGCTGGAAACCAGGCTCCCTTGAGGATCAGAGCTCTTGCAGCTACACTTTCTGCTGCTCAGGTCAGAGCAGAGGTGCGACTGCATTGCTCAATACTGCAGATAAATGTAAGGGAACAGAATCTTGGCTATATATACACCACCAGGCTTATATATATAAATATATTTATATATATATATCTCAGTGCAGCCCTCTGCCAGCCAGGTCAGCCAGGGGTGGGCTCTCCAGGGCCGTGTGTGTTGGTAGTAGGATTTCTGCTGTCTGAGCTGTGCTCCCACCTCCCCTGCACCTGAGCTAATCCAGAGCTCGTGCATCTCTAACCACTGTTATACTCTGTAGGCAGGCTCTAGGGTAGAACCATTCATGTGTTTAGATTTCCACCTCCCAGTGAAGCAAATGCCTGTGAAATCAGTCAGATCTTTTTTTTTTTTCTCTGTCTGTCTCAAGAGACTGTGTATCCTGCTGGGAGGAATTCCGTATTCCTTGCAGAAATCTGTCTCTGTGCAGAGAGGTGTTTGTTTTGACGTGGTTCTCAATCTTCAGATGGGAACCAAGGAAGTGCAGACTGTGTTGTTCAGTTTTTAACTCATCTTAAACCAGCTTGTGCCTGGAGAGGCTGCCCTGTCCTCCACCTCTGCTGCTCTTCTCAGAGGTTTGGTTGTTCCCTGTGCTGCTGTGTGCATGGCTTCAAAGGCAGGCACGGAGCTGAGCACTTGTTTTCCTTCTGTAGGGTTAGTTAGTGTTCAGCTAGGTTCTGTTCCTGCTGGAATTCACAGCCCTGTGACCAAGGGAAAAGGGTAGAAATCTGCAGGAAGAGCTGAGCTGGGAGATCAGCTGGCTTTAAGGCAGGTGTGGAAGTGCTCCATTGATCTGGACACTGCAATCCGGGGTGGTGTCTGATGGGGGAGAATCTGATCTAAACCATATTTTCTTCACTGGTCCATATAAATGCCTTAAGCATCAGGTATTAAAAAATTTAGTATTTTAACTTTATTATTTGGAAAGATGGGCTAAATTATTCCTATTTTGCCTTTTGACTCCTCTCACCTTACTGGTTTTCTACCTTGCTGGACATCTTTCTTTCACTAACAAATATAATTTTTTGCCTTCCAGTAGCAAATAGAGGGTTGGAAGTAGAGACTTGTACTGCCAGCATTGCCAATCTACTCTTGCCAGCTGATTAATCCTACAGCTTTGCTATGAGTCAGGTAGAAAGGGTTTTTACTTTATTCTGGATGAAATGTTTACCATCTGTCCTTCATGTCTGCATTGCAGATGTCAGCTGGACTAACAGCTGGAGGCTTGCTCAAGACTGGCAATGTTTATATTTCTAGAAAAATTATCACTCTGCCTCAGCAAACGTTGCTTTTGCTTAGGTAGATTTTAAATATTTTCACTCTTATGTTGGAGTTGCAGCACAGAAATGAGCTGCACTGTCAACTTGTGAGCAGCTTGGACCCTCAGAAATCTCCTCTGTTTGACATGGAGAGTGGATCCCTTGTGGAGGAAAACAGGGAGTTGTAGTGTGCCAGACAAACAATTCCACATGCTGAGAATTTTGGGTTTGTAGGATGTTCCAGAAAGTCAAATTATGCTGTGTGAAGAGGCTGGTGGTAAGGGTGGTGTGGGGTCAGACTTCTGGGGACTGTGATGCAATGGAGAATTCTACTGATGTGGATTTTGGCTCCACTTGTTCCACGTAAATACTTGTTAGTAGTTGCTGAAATAAATACTTATTTTCTTTACAGATAGGCTTTGAAGACAGTCTGGCTAAACAAATGCTCACACTGAACATGACTGAGCTGGATAGAGACATTTCTGTATTGCTGTTTTTAGGAAGAGCTAAAAGCTTAGAACAAGAGTTTTGGCACATGCTCAAGGAAGAAGAAGCACAGGCAATAGAATTCCTAAAATATATTATTGAAGGAAGTCTGGAGCTAGTTTCAAGATTAGGTCTGCAATGTCTGTGTACTTCTATGGCAGTATTATTACAACACTTTTAACTTATATTTCCTTTCAGTGTAGTACTTAAACCTACTTTTGGGGAATATTTGATCAAATAGTCATAAAATACTCTTAGCATCCTGTCCTTTATTGAACTCAGCAGTCCTTGTTCACCTGTGTGGTGTTGGAAGTTCAGTGTAGAAATTGCAAGGAAGAAATATCCCATCTCTTCTTACATAAACTTTGGCAAGTAACTTCTTTTTAGTCTTGTCATTTAAAATTGCTGTTGTGACAGCAGATGAAGGAGTCTTGAGAAAAATACATTAATTATACTTTTTATTTACTTATTTGGTGTTGTGGTGTAGATTTGACTGAATGAAAAACTGTCACAAGTTTTTAATAAGGTTTTTTTTTTCTGGAAATGTGTCCTTTTTATATTTGAAAGCCACACTCACCCTTTTATATTGAGTTCTGAGGGATATGTATTTTATTTTTTAGTAAAGGTTGAACCCAAGGCCATATTCTGGCTGTAACAGCTGATGACCCAGGTTATTTTTAGTATCACCTGCATGACTGCAATCCACCAAAATTAATTTGCTTTTGTAGGCTCTGGGCTATGGTACAGCTTTGAATTTATTTTTGAATTATGACAAGTTTGAGTACTCATGTTAATAGTTAGTGAGGAAAAGTGTGCTTAGTGGAAAGAAAGGCTGTGACACATTTGAAAGAATCATAACTCATAATTAACCAATTCAAATATTTGTCTACTTCAGACTTATTTTTTGAATTCCAGAGTCCAACTGGAGTGGCAAACAACTTTATATAAAAAAAAGAAACAGGCTCTGAAAGATGATTAAATATTGTCTATTGGAAAAATGATGGTTCCCACATCAACCATGTTTACAGCAACTAGAAACTGTCTCACAGTTTCCTTTAATCACGTCTGGGTGTTTTCAGCAGTGTAGAACATGAAACCTAATGGGTTTTTGTGGAAGAGTGGAAACTGAATAATAGTGATTTTAGCACTCACTAGATATTAGCTGATAATTCTGCTGGCAAATGTTTGCAAGTGAGAGGAGGCTAATGGTGGTTTTTTATGTGATTTATAAATACATTGATTAGGGAGTTCTGATGTGCCTCTCTTTTTGAGCAAGTGTTTTAACCCAGCAGAGGCTTCTGCAGAGGCTCACCAGCCTGTTTATATTGATTGATAGTGATTACTCAAGGCATTCTCCTGAGCAGAGCAGTAGAATTTATTGTGTATGTACTGGGTAATGCTGCTAAATCCTGAGTAAGTACTTTACTGAATTATGCTTCATGAAGTGGATTGTGATTCAAGGAGCAATAGCTGAATTTCTTTTGATTTTGTTCCCTTAATTAGCGTGGTGATTTATTTGTTTATTTATTTGTAAATTTTATTACTGAAATTGGCTTATTGGTTAAGAGTACTAAGATAAAATACCAAAGTTACTTAGTTAGAAATAGTGAAATTGTTTTCTGGAGAAAAGAGTTTAAAACTTTTGGGATGTTGTATACAGAAGGGCTTGACTTGAATCTCACACAATGTCCAGTATGATTTTACTGGTTTGACTTCAGCTGTTAAATGTTCTCATGGTATACAGGACTTCTAATTATTCACTTAAATTGTAAAATAAAGGGAAATATTTAAATCAGAATTATTTAAAATGAACTTTTTTTTNTTTTTTTTTTTTTTTTTTTTTTTTTTTTTTTTTTTTTTTTTTTTTTTTTTTTTTGGTGAAATTTTTCTTTCTTCTTGAATTTGGTGGACACAAATTAATTTATATGTGGCTTTGATTGTCACCAAATACTTAAATCACTTTCCAGCTCAATGAGGTGCATTGGATTTTTGTTATGCCCTCTCTGTATCTGGAATTTCCAAAATGAAGTCAACTGTCTAGAAAATTTCATGAAAACCTGAAATGGTGAATAAAATGACAGCAATTTGCTACTGACTTAATTTTGCACTTTTTTTAAGCTTTCAAGCCTAAGGTGGTCTGGAGAATCTGTTTTGGCTTTAGATGAGTTCTCCTTTTCTTGATGCAAAATTAAGAAATGCTGAATACCGTGGGGGAAATGGGATTCAAAAATCTGAACAGAGCTGTTGAATTTGTTTTATTCCACTTACGGATCTTCCAGTTCCTTCCCTCTCCCACTCCAAGCAGCACAGGGGGATCTGGGGGTTGCAGTAACTTCATAAAACTCCTGCTCCTTCCTCACACTTTTTCCCTTGCTTCAGTTTGGGGTCTCTCTGTGGGATGGAGTCCTTCAGGATAAACTTGCTCCTGCCTGTTCCCTCCATGGGATGTGGTTCCTGCAGGACTCACCCACTGCTGTGGTGTTGGAGGTACAGCAGTAAAAATAATTTGGAATATAAACACCTAAGCACCCATTGGATGTGGCAATGGTGCACCTGGGAGATCTTGGGAGTAGAGGAGCAAGATTATGGAGAAATATTTTATATATGGATATATATATATTTATTCTTTAAAGAAATGCTATGCAGTATGTGGATATTGCAATAATAATTTTTGTGCTGTGTGATTTTCTCTGTTCCAGGGAGTATGACTTCTGCAACGTCACCTATCATTTTGAAATGGGACCCCAAAAGTTTGGAAATCAGGACTCTCACAGTAGAGAGACTGTTGGAGCCACTTGTTACCCAGGCAAGTATCTTTGGTTTGTTTTGTTTATTCCTTCAGCCTGATGCTGTATTTATTCTTTTTATGTAATTATCTTAATAGAATTTGATAATAAAAACATGAGCAGTTTTTGTTTGTGATCTTTGTTGGAAAGCTCTGTTCAAATGTGTTTAGAGACTCTTGTTCTAAATAATTTATACTCTCAAAATGTGAGCAGGAATACAGTAGCAACAACTATTTACTTATGTCTGTCTTATAAAGCAATTTAAAATCCTAACAAACAGTCAGTCAAAGATAGGGATCTGACTGAGATGTGCTCCTGGTTTGTTATTTCACCATGAAAGACAGGTTCCAAATAAAAACAAACCAAAACCAACCATCCAAATTACAGAAACTATTAAAACCTGTTTCATTTTATGCTGCCATCACTAGGAGTGTATGTAGGGGCCTGGTGCCTTTCTGTTTTATGAGTTGCTGTTAATAATGGAAAGCTGCTGCTTTAATTCCCCCCGAATGATGTCTCTGTATGGTTCCTCTGCTCTTTCAGTGAGTCACTTTCCAAAGAAATGACATCTGCTTGTCTTCCTTTGTTTTTGAAAAAAAAAAAAAAAAAGAGTTATTTTTCTACAAATTATTCTGGACATGAAAGTCTCTAACTGTGTACATGACTTTGCAGACTCAAGACAGAGAGTTCTTTCATTCCATGGTGATAAAATGGTAATTAGCTTCCATTATAAACCCTGAAAATTTTATTCTTGATATGAAAGACAGACTAAAATCCCGAATTCACTGTGAAACCAATTGAAAATAAGGTTGTCATCTCTCTGTTATTCTGGAATTGATGTTGGTTCAGCAAGTGAAGCTGCTGTGCACCAAACTCTGTTGTGAAACCCAAATTACTGGGTCCTCTGTGAGGGAATTTCCTGTTCTCCTTTTGCTTTATTTTCCACTTTGCCCAGAGAAGAGAAAACATCAGCTCAGAAGGGAAAGTACCATTGTAGTTTCATAGTTTCTCCAGGTGTTGGGTTAACTTTGGGCTCAGCTACACCTTTGATAACACGTTTGAGCAGATGGAAATCAAGAAATTACAGGCTGAACTACAGGATGTGGATTTCTTCAATGATAAAAACTCATGTTCCTAAGATTGTATTTTGATGAGGAACAATGTGTTTCTGTTTTAGCAGCGTGTCAAGGAGACTAGGGAAAATAAAACGCTGTCAAGGGAGGGTAGAGAAATGTTAGGCTATTGTTTTATTCAACTTCTATGAATATTTCCATTCTGATTTCTTCTTTTCATTGGATTGTAGATAATATGAATAAATAAATAAAATAAAACCCTCCTTTTTGAACATGTAATTTGACTTCTTGTATTAGGGAAATCAGTAGGTTTGCTTATTTCCCTTTACTTTGATTCCAGTGGAGTATGTTTGACTAGAACATGTTTTATATGTTCCTCACAAACGTAATCACGAGAGCTCCAAGCGATGAAAAATGTGTTACCTTCAGATTGTATTTATCTGTTGCATTTCTAGCTGAGGTTATTCAGCTGCTCTTTCTGTTTATCTCAGATAAGTTAATGATCATCCCAGTTTTAAAGACTCTTTTTTTCCTCTGCCTGAAGTTGCATTTTGCAGCCTGGTCAGGTCAGGAACAGTCTCTGCTTTAGCTCTGCGCGGGCTCCGATCCCAATCTGCCCGTGCAGCAGCAGCCTCCACGAGATGCCACCTGCAAAGATTGGGATCTCCTTAAAAAAGCTTCAAAGCAATTCCCTTCCTGAGAGAGAGAGAGAGAGAGAGAACATCTAATTTGAAACTTTATCTTGGCAAATAAATAAATAAATAAATTTACAGGTATTTAATCCCGTTCAGTTTGAGCTCTGAAGTCTGCTTGTGGATTCAAATGAGCTGCTGAATGAGGAGATCACAGAGATGGGAAGTTCTTTCCATAAGGAAAATGTTTTTCACAGAAAGAATAATAAAGTACTGGAAGTCTGCCCAGGGAGGTGTTGGAGTCACCATCCCTGGATGTGTTTAAAAAAAGACTGGATGTGGCACTTGGTGCCATGGTTTAGTTAAGGTGTTAGGGCATTGACGTTGTACAGTGACATAAAGACTTCAAGATGGGAAGGTTAAAAATTACTTATTTAGGGATGGATCTCTTTTATATACTATTTTACACAGACCAGTTTGATTGGTGAAAAAAAGGCAAACTTTTTCAATCACATTGGTCAAACCAGAGGGACATCAAGAAGTCCCTCCTGTGAGAAGGAATGAGTTACATAGGTACCATTAGAAAAAACATTCCCATTGTTTACAGAACTTTCCCTGGGAAAAGAATTTCAGAAAACCAAAACACCTCAGACATGAAACCAGGGCTACAGGGCATGGGTTGGACTCAATGATCTTGGAGGTCTCTTCCAACCCCAGTGATTCTGTGATTCTGTGAAGTCATTGAAACAGGGGACTGGGTAGAAGAGAGAGATTTAATGGCCACAAAATTCAGCAGAACTCTGCTGCAAAAGTTCCTGAGCAACCTTTGAAGGCAGTCCTAGTTCCATAGAGTAATTCAGGTTGGAAAAGCCCTCCAATATCATGGAGTCCCACCTGTGACCATTCCCCACCTTGTCTCGAGCCCAGAGCACTGAGTGTCACATCCAGACCTCCCTTGGGCACCTCCAGGGGTGGGGACTCCAAACCTCCCTGGACAGTTCCAGTGGCTGATCAGTGAAGAAATTCCTCCTGATGTCCAACCTGACCCTTCCCTGGCACAACCTGAGGCCATGTCCTCTCATTCTCATTCTCTTGGGGAAAGAGGACAATCCCCACCTTGCCACCAGCTCCTTTCAAGGAGCTGTAGAGGAGCTTTGACCAGCAGTCTGGAGCAGATGAAATCCTGAGTCCCCTACAGCCAAAATATGCCTGATCCTGTGATTTCCATCACCATCAGGACAAATCCATGTTTTATTTTGGTATTTGCACATGAATAGTCAGAGTACCCTCTTGTTCTCCAAGCTGTGCATGATTTTGGACAATGGTGGAAAAACTGGAAATCGTTGTACACAAGTTTTAGGACTCCAAAAATGCTAATTTATCTGTGAACTTTAACTCTGAACTCAGTGTATATATAGGCACATGACTGTCAGATTTCCAAATGATGGCACATCTACTGGTTTCTACTTCAGAGAGTAATGCAGAAATGTGATGTGGGTTTGACAGAGAACACCTCCGTGAGTGAGGGTAGGAGAATGGTGCATTAAAAGTGAATTTTAGACAAGTTCATTAGTGTTCCAGATGAGAAAATATGGATAACCTTGGAATTGATTTAGAAGAAATTATAAGACAAGAAGGTTGTCTGAGCTAGAGGCAAAGGAAAAAAAAAATCTGAAAATCCATTAACTGATCATGAGAATGCATTAGAAATGACAGAACTGCATTTATTCTGGGAAGCCCTGAACCAGCAAACTAATTAAAACTTTGTGTGGCTGACAGAGATGTGAGAGGGTTGGAGCTTGCTGGGGTACCCTGTTCCCAGTGCTTATTGTGGTGGTGGAAGAGTTGCAGGTCGGGCCTGTCACATCATTTATTGCCATTTCTGAGATTTTCTGAGAAATACGTGCTGGGAAAAAAAGCATCAGAATTTCTATTCTCCACAGCTTTAAAATTACTAATTGGAGTGTGTTTCTTTTCTCTGGCTTTAGTGTCACAATTAGCTAAAAAGCATACGGTAATTGTATTTATTGCTAGTCTCGTTTTCTGTCTTTTTTTTAATTATAAATTTTATAATTTTTGAGTCCATGACATATTTGTAAGGAAATATATAGCTAAAACATATTCTCAAGGCTTGTTGCCTGTTACTTTCACCTTCCTGCATAGTAACCAACTGGATTGCCATTTTATTTGTTAGACTGTGGGTGGTTTTCCTAAGAAAAAAATAATTACACTTTTAGGAAGGTTTTAACTGCAACTACACAATCTTTTATGCATAGCTGAAAAATAAATCTTTTGGAAGTTTTCCATAAGAAGTCAGGAAATATTTTTTATGTTTCTGGTGGTTTTGAGTGGTAATTAAATAAGCATATGAATGCTATATATATATGTTAAGAAGAAAAAAGAAATAAATGCCAACTATAAACCACCAACATCCCTGGAATTGTTGTTTTGGAAAAGCACCAAAAAATAATCATGTATGTACACACTGGATGAAAAGATGAACGAGCTGTGTCAAGTTTTTGAAGGTGAGAAGATGAGATTTGCTCTATTGCTAAGACTTTAATTTTCTCATGTCAATCTGTGGTTCTTTCATTAGTTTTGCCAAGGAATTTTAAATATTCAGCCTATGTGGCTGTTTTACAACTGAGCCTTTATTACCAGAGCCATGCAGCAGCTGGGCCTTTTAGATCTTTACATTTTTGGACTGTTATTTGTTACTGCAGAGTTTTAACAACGGCACAAATAATGGTGAGCGTTCCTGTTGCAGATTGTTCATGAGTGATTCTGTTTTCCTTCAGGGTGACACATTTTTGTCCTTCTAGATTTGCTGGGAAGAGACAGTTCTGAATTGCAGTGCATGTTTTGTGTTTTTTTTTTTTTTTTTCTTCAAATAATTTAAGATGCCAGTTTTAGCATCTTAAAGGAAGCAACAGTGTATCATTAGGCAGACAAAACCAAATGATCAGTGATTTTGCAGTTTTTAAAATAATAGCATCACTCAGTAAATTAACTGCCTATACCAATGAAATAGATAAGTCATTGGGTAAAAATCCAAATAGTTTTATTTTGTGTAGTTTATGTAGAAAATCATAATGATCGTGGCTTACGTTATTATTCATTAACTTGGGATTAATCCAATCCCTTGTACTCCATGTTTGGAAAATGGGCAAATGTCTATATTGGCATAAATACATAAATACACTGAATTCCTAACCATTCCAGTTAATTGGATATTACTTACATTTGGTGAACCTTGGTTTTATTGCACTTGAACCCTAAATCTGGTGTGCTCTTTTCCATGGGAAATACATTATTTATTAGTTTTGTCAGCTGCATTTGAATCACAGCTTTACTTTTGGAGGGTTGGTGAATGTATTCACATTCAAACAAGTTTGGGAGAAGGTGGGTGATGGAGAACTTTATGCCTGATGCCTGTTGTACTTGTTTTAGTAATTGCACTGAATTCTCCAGCAATTTCTGTATTTGATAGCTGGATTCAGCTGAAATCGCCTTCAAGACAGACCTAACAGAAAATTAATTATAAAGGTTTATTTTTTGATCTTTCAAGCCCAATTTAGTTGTATAATAAGGTCAATATTAGGTCAATATTATTTAGGGTTTTTTTTCTACCTGAACAGGAATGTTTTCCCAATAGTGAAACTAATTCTTGTTTAAGCTCTTTCTGTCAGAGCAGTCCCAAATCTGTGGTGTTCCTGGGACTGTGCATCAGCCTTCCCTGGCATGGAATTGGGGATGGCTGTTCCATGCCAGGGAGACAAATCTTATCACAAAAGGAATATGGAACTTTCCTCCCTGGAACTGAACTTTAAACATTTTTATGATATTATTTTGAGTAGGAGGAGAATCCTCCTTTCTGTCTCCACCATTATAGAATCATACAATTGTTTAAGTTGGAAAAACGCTTTGAGATCATCAAGTCCAACTGTTTCCCAGCACTGCCAAGCCCACCACTGACCCATGTCCCCAAGTTTCACATCCATACAGTTTTTAAATCCTTCCAGTGATGAGGACTCTCACTACCCTGGGCACTCTATTCTGGTGCATGACCATCCTTTCAGTGGAGAAATTTTTCTTGATATCCAATCTAAACCGCCTCCCATGGCACAACTTGTGGCCATTTGCCCTTCTCCTAAGTCTGCACTATGTACTGCTTAAAACAATTCCTGAACTGAAAACTACCAGCTGCCTTTTTTTTACTTCAGGATGTTTTTTCAACCATTGACTTCTGTGAGAGCATCTGCTGCACTTTTGCCATCCCTGTTTCTTGTTTGCCACTGGATTCAGTAACATCTGTGCCTCTCTGCCAGGCCTAGTTGGGATCTTCTCAGTGTGGGGACTTTTTGTGCTGTCTGTGAGAACCTTCAGCTAAATTTTGTCTTTCCTATTTTTACTCTCCCGTGCTTGAAAGCTGCAGGGTATTTTTGGTATGCAGTGTCCTGTAAGGTCTGGACCTTGTCAGTCTGTGCCTCCCATTTTATTCACTGTTTAGAGGTGTTTATGGATGTGTTTGTACCCTGGAGTTTTTGCATGTGCAGGCTGGCATTTGCAGGGGGTAGAATGAGGACTCAGAGGGCTTTAGGTCTCATCCCTTCCTCCCATGTTCTGCTTTTATGGAATGATGGTTCTTAACTCAGAGCAATGCAATATGATGGCTGCTTTTTTTCCTTTCCTGCTGCACAAGACAATGTGGAAAGATGGTGAGAAATTTGTCACTGGTGTATCATAGCTGGAAATGCAGATTGTGCTGGGGGTATCTTAGGTGTGCAGTAGGCTGTGACTGAGAAAACTCCTGGCTAAAATGAACCTGCTCTAATTTGTAATTCTTTGTATTAAATGCTAGATTTTTCATGCATTGGATAACTCCTCAATTTTCTTCATCATTAGGCAATTTTTAGTGGCTAAGGGTTACCAGAAAGTGTTTTTCTCTTTATGTGATATAGAAAAAATCATTTTCTTTGCAGAATGGTTTGGTTGGAAGGGAGCTGAAAGATCACCTTGTTCCAACCCCTGCCATGGACAGGGACACTTCCACCATCCCAGGTTGCTCCAAGCCCTGTCCAGCCTGGCTCTCTCTTTCCTGTCAGTGTAGGGAAGAATTGGTGCAAGCAATTTCATTGCTGGAGCCCAGGAATGTCCCTGATCCTGTCTCCATCCTGTATCCTGAAATAGTATCTTTGGAACTTGTCTAGACAGCTTTCTAACCCAGTTTTATTCTTGCAGATGGTTTTCTGGCAGCTTTCATGGAAGACTTTTCAGAAAATGTTCTTGCCTGGAATTTCTAAACCCTAATCAGGAAGATCAAACTAATTACTGAGGTGTTTTTCTTCTGCCTATGTCCTTGAGGATGTATAGAGAGGCTCAGTGAAACAAAGATGAGCCTTTTTCGTGTCCCCAAATCCACAGCTCAGCAGATTCTTAACAATCCTGTGGATTTAATTTGGGTCATTCCTGTAGAAGGGAAACATCCAAAGGTTTTGAGGGAATATTGGCTTCAGTTGCATTTTCAGGTGATTTTTCCCAGTTTGCTTGAAAAGCAGTTCTGTGTTTTGGTTTTTTTTTTTTTTCAGAATATCTTGTGAACTACCTGGCACTTCCAAAATTTCTCAGGGTCAACAAATATATTAGCAAATTACATTCATTTTCTTTTATGTTAAAAATGCTAATTAAAGCAGGATAGGTATATCACCTTACATTTTAAAAGATGATTGCATCATAAAAGGCTGTGGCATTGATACAAAATAAGATATGGATTTTCATTTTGGCTAATAAGCAAATTCTTGGATTTCATAAACTTTCATTTACTAAAAGTGTTTGACACTTTTTTTTTTCCCAGTGGTTAAAGACTTCAGAATTACTGCAGCAAATACAAGGGCTAATATACTAATTTATATAACTGGAATGTTTATAAGTCTAGGATATTTTTGGCATACAAATGTAGTATTTTAACAGGGGGCAACTTGAAAAAAATGTTTTTCATATCACTAAATGTGAATCCAATATATTAACATAAAGAATTTTGGTCACATACAGGGTCTTAGTATGGTTTGTTGAGCAGCAACTTCAAAATAGCTGTTCAAATATTCAGCTGAATGTGAGCTCATCATAACATGATAAAATAATCCTTAAGTGCATCAGCTGCTGGATGTAAAGTAAATTTTATGTAGGCATTATTATTGTTGTAACATAGTGTTTGTTAATGAGAGTATTATTGAAAGGATTTCCCCTTCCCAAAAAAGGCTGTTGACAAATTGGAATGAGATCAGAGAAGAATTCTGTGAATTATTGTGGTTTTGTCTTTTACTGGAAGCCTAAAGACTTTGGATGCATTTCATCTATACAAAGGCTTATCAATTAAAAAGAAATTGTCTTAAATTTGCTGCCAGTATAGATTTTGAGACTATTTCTGGTAGCACTTAAAGTGCAAATGATATTTTACGATTCTAATCTAAACTAGAATATGTGATTCACACCCTGAAACTAAAACAGCAAACACCAAACACCCTCAGAAAGGATTTTGGAGTAGGTATTTGCAGAACAGTAACTTAATAAGGTAAGAGCTATTATGATCTCAACCAGTGTATGTTTGTGTATGAGCAAGAGGTTGTCTTATAGTGAAGGATTTTTATTAATCCTACAAAATCCTCTGGCTCGAAAAGGAAATGATAAGTGAATATAAACTATAAATAAAATGTAAATTACATACAAGCTGGGATAGTAGTACTAGGAAGATGGGAAAACCAGTGCTTCTTGAATCTTCGAGGAAGAATTGGATATATTTTTGAAGTGTGGCACTCATGAGGCATTTTAAATCCTGGGGTCAGTTTGGGTCCCTCATGACAGGGCAGACACTGATGGGCTGGAGAGAATCCAGGGAAGGGAACGGAGCTGGGGAAGGGTCTGGAGCCCCAGGAGCAGCTGAGGGAGCTGGGAAAGGGGCTCAGCCTGGAGAAAAGGAGGCTCAGGGGGGCCCTTGTGGCTCTGCACAGCTCCTGACAGGAGGGGACAGCCGGGGGGGTCGGGCTCTGCTCCCAGGGAACAGGGACAGGAGGAGAGGGAACGGCCTCAGGCTGGGCCAGGGGAGGCTCAGATTGGATATTTGGGAATTTTTTGTCATGGAAAGAGTTGCTAAGGATGTGGAGTCCACATCTCTGGAAGTGGTCAAAAAACATGTGGATGTTTGAGGGCTCTTGATGTGTGGCACTTGAGGGCATGGTTTAGTTGTCCTTGGTTAATGGTTGGACTTGTTGATGTTAAAGGTATTTTCCAACCTTAATAACACTGTGAGATGCCTTAGGTCCACCAGGAGTCATAAAGCAGGGAAAATTATTGCTGGAAGAAGAAAACCCTGCATGGGTTTAATGGGTCTTCTCTCAGGGAGAATGGGTCTTTCTGAATCAGGGAGGAAGAAGGGAGCAGTGTTGCTTTATTTTCTGTCATCGATCAGATTTACCAGGGGAAAGAGAAAATAGATACACCACCTCTGTGATTAAATATGTATGTTTCTAATAACTTCAGGAGTGATTTGGATATTGGAGTTTGCAATCCATCTTAGCTTCGTTCTTCAGAGTAGCCTGAAAATCTTACTCACTTTCTCCTTTTTTCATTAACTTCATTAGCTGTGTGTGTCATCAGTCTGCAAAAGTTAGAAAGGATAGAAAATAATCCTAATTACAAAAAAAATACCCTAATTACAAGATTTTGCTTTGAGGTGTTAATTAACCTAATTCTAATGATCTGTGTTCTGAGCAGCAGTGACAGTTTCTGTTCCATTGCCCTTCAATATGGATTTCTGAAGACTGACTGATTTATTTGCAGTTTGGAGGATCCAGGGCATGGGTACATGGATATTTTTTGGTTGGTTTTCTGTTTGTTTCCTATGTTAATTTCTTTTTAATATTGATTGCATTGGGTGTGCACCTTTTAATGGATCCAAGTAGACTTTGTGGCAATCTTTGACTGTTTTATGAATTACATTTTTTTTTTTTTTAACTAGAGAGATCTGAGCTTTTGGTGTATTTTAAAGATGACCTTGATTTTCAGCCAGAGAAATTTAGATGCAGTGTTGCCTTAAGAAAATGGTGTAATTGTGCCTTAAGCACATGGTGTAAATTACCATATTTATTTTCCTGTTTGGTAAATTAATTTTCAGTATCTTTTCTCACAAGCTTATCAGTGTTTGGTGTTCTGGAATATTATGTGTCTGAGCAGCAGATGCTCAGATTGAGAAGAAATATCTTCTGCTACTTGTCTCTTTCAAAGGGATGATTAATATTTTCCCCTTTATATGTTAGAATTTCTCTCTTATTTAGTCTATTTCTCTGTGCTCCTTTAGTACTTTGGTACTCATTGATGAGACTTCAAACCTTTTGCTAATTTACAACGAGGGTATTAAGGATATATCTCATGCTTAGCTTATTCAACACAGATTAATTCAATATTGTGCAGATGACCTTTGATGAACACACAAGGAATATTTCTCTGCTGAGTAGAAATTTTCCTTTCTGTAGATATCTGTTTTTTAAAAGAAGTCTTTTTAATATCCTAAATGAAGTCAGTGCTAGAATTTTCATTCTCATTCAGTTTCTTGGGTGAGTGTGGAACAAGGGACATATTTCCTCTCTTCCTTCATGAATAAAAGGATGTTGAGCCAAAATAAATTTAAAAAAAGCAGAGTCATAACAAAATAATCTTAACACTAGAGAGTATTGTTCTTTATAAACATGTTATAAAGATGAAAATAGATTAAACTGATTATACATAATATTTTAAACTAAGAAATACAGCTTAATTTTCACTTAAGAAACTGGTAGTGTGTAAGAGAATAAACCAAAAATCTTGGGTTTGCAGGGCCAGGTTTTGATAGAGAGGGGACCACAGGGTCCAGTGAGAAGCTCCTGGAAGCTTCCCCACATCCATGGAGCCAATTCCAGCCAGCTCCAGGATGGATTCACCACTGGACAGGGCTGACACCTCTGCACTTTCTTGCTCTAAATGCTTACTTTGTTTCTACAAACAATTAATCTCCAAGTTTTCAGAGAAATGAGATTTTCAACAAGAATTAGATTTTCTAATTAATTTTGTCTTGCTCCCTAGTAATGAAAATGTATTGTATCTGCTTATGCTAATAATAAATACTTCCATTGGAAGGTGTTCATGTAAAAGCATAATGAATCCAGTGTGCTGAATGGCTTCTGAATATGGAGTTGTTTCCAGGGAATATGGATTAATGTATTCAGGGTTTGTTTTTTTTTTACCAGGGAATTACACATATCTACACCCTCGATGTGGAATGATTAAGCTTTAGTGCTCTGGATGAAACACTTTAATTGGCAGGTAGCTGTATGCTTTCTTGACAAGGATGTAAAATATTGAGGGAAATGCATGCATATGAGGCATAACATCTATATCTATTTTAATATCTATATATATCTGTCTTTTTTCTTCTTTCTTTTCTGTCTTCTCGGTCCATACTCTTTAAATCTGCTTCTTTCCCATGTTCCACCTCACAAGATCTGTGTGAATGCTTCCACAGCCTGTAATATTTATATTTTTTGTTTCTTTTTAAGCTGAGGGGCTCAGTGTTTTCATCTATGTGCAGTGTGATGTTGCTGCCAGGATGTGGTGGATTAACAAAGTTTGTGATAGTTGTTTTTACCCTTCATGGAAAAGTAAATGGTTTTTATTTGAGCAGTTCCTGTCTGACACAACTGAAATGCTTGAGTAGCTGGAAACATGCAGGTGTATCCTTGGTGTAGTGCTGTGATCAGTGAGTTAATTTTATAATGATCCCTGCCCTGTAAAATAAGCATTTCTTTATGAGCCACTTACATACATGAATAGATCCACTGTCAAATAGATATCTTCATTTTGGAGTTTCTGAATTCAGCAGTGTTCCAGCTCCTATGTTCAGGATGTTTCAGGGTCACATCCTTTGGTTCCAGCCAGAAATCACTGCCACTTCACACACAACCCTTCTCATCCACAGCATATTTTTAATGGCATTACTGCAACTCTCAGGAATTCCTGAAAGATAATTTATTTGTGCTCGTGTTTGAGCACAGAAGAAGAAAGTCCAGGCTGTGAGCTGCATCTGTCCCCTTCCCCATGTGGCAGACAGCTCTTGGGACATTAGGAAATTAGGAACATTATCTTCTAATTTAATATTTTTGTTGGTACCTTGTTGCTAGAGATTTCACTCTCTTTGTAAGGAACTTTCCTGTGTTTGTCAGGTTTTGTTTTATCCTCTCAAAGGGCATCCTCTGAGTCCATCTCTCTACTTACATTTTAGTTGTTTTGAGTAGTGTGTAGAAAGCCAAGTTAGATTTTTGTTAAAGAAAAGGTGGGGAGGATAGTTTTTGACACTGGTAAAAATTGCAGCAGTTGTACTGGTCTTTAGGGGATTTGGTCTCTTTTAAAAATTAACTTTCCTCTAGCAGTAGACAAGCTGCAAGAGTGGAAATGATTATTGTAATCATCATCCTAGAGCTTTTCCAGGTGTTTAAATTTTACTGAACAAAAGTTATTAAGCACTTTGAAACTGAAGCCTGAAATTTTGAGCTCAGTGTAGCAGATCACTGCATAATATTTTATACATCTTTAATGAGAGATTAGTAATGGATTTGTTCTGCACACCTCTCAGCCTTTTTCACTGAACTGAAAGTGTCCAAGAGTAAAATTGATACAATCAAGTTACACAATTGTGTTCTTTTATCAAGTGATTGGCCCTGCAGCTTTCTCAGTAGACATTAGAGTCTGTGAGGGATGCTGGCTGTGAGGTTTGTGCCCTGTTTTTTTTTTTTGTTTTGTTTTGTTGTTTTGTTTTTTGTTGTTTTTTTTTTTTCCCCCTTTGATTTCAGTGCTTTTTGTTTATTTTCTTTGTTTTGTGACTTTGTTTTGTGACAACCCAGCACCAGCCCATTAGGCTGGACGAGCCAGCAAAGACGTTAAACATCCATAGACCTTTTATTTTATTTTATCTTTTATTCTTTATCTCTCATGGAATTGAGATGGGAATCCTGAAATATCAGTTTGTACTGAGCTGTGTGAGTTTTGTGTATAATCAGATAGTAGGTTTATACATACTTTTGTCAGCTGAGAAATTAGAAACCAATCCTGTCAAAGAATAAATTAAGATGCTTTATGAGCTTTCCTTCTCATTAACAGTGATGCTGCTAAAGCTGATTTGCCCTGGGATAGATCCTTCAAATTGTTTTGCAACCTTTCCTAGAAGATTGCTGGGACAGGGAACCCAAAGGATCTTCAGGTTTCTGCAACATCCTCATCCTGGGCTCCCCTCCAGCCCTTTGCTCTCACCAATCACTTGGGTTTGTCCCCAGGCCCCATTCTGTTCCAAAATACCTATAAAACTTAGGAATTGCATCTCAAGAAAGTGCAATTAAGTATTTTTGAACTGAAAAGAAGACCACTGAAAATATTAAAGGTCTCATTCTTTATGGAATGGAATTTTGTGAAGGAAAGCAGTTTTAGAACATTGGAGGCGAGGGTGTGAGAAGTTCAGTTTCAGATTTTAGCTTCCTATAGTGACTTTATGAAGTATTGTCTTACTGCTCCCATTTGACCATTTTTTGTCTATTCTTTTAAATACTTCCCTTGGCCAAAAAAAGATCAAGCTATTAGATCATCAGTCTAGGTCCTGTGATAATTTTTTCTATCTTTTTCTTCCTCCTTATTGTTCCTGGATGTAAGACCTGGGTGCTTTTAAATTCTTTTCAGAATTATTTCTTTAAAAAAAAAAAAAAAAATTAGAAAACATTGCAGTTTTAACCCAGAGGTGGTTGTGACTTTCTTCAGGCCACACTCTGTGGTGGTCCTTGGTTTTCCCTGCCAAACTCCTCAGTAGGTCCTTGCTTTTCCAGTTGTTGTGTCAGTGTTCCTTAAGGCTCCCACGGTAATCTGCTTCCAGGTTCTTCTCTCCCCTTGACTCTGACAGAGCTTTTGAATTTGTGTGTTTTTATTACAGGAAAGGGCAGAAATCAGCAGGGTTGCATTTATTAGTTTAGAATTACCCATTTTAGAGAAAATCATTCCAGGTTAACAGCCTGTTGGGTCTGGATTCATTGGCTGGCTGCATATTGAGTTTCATGAGGCTCATTTAAAGAAGTCTTCATTGGAAAGTCAGTCCTGTTACAGTTGTTCTGTGGAACTGGCAGTCTGAGCTGCAAGTTTAGTTGCAAATTTCACATTGAATTGCTGGCAAATACAAAGGTAATGCTCAGTGTGGATGAGTCAGTGAGTCAGGAGCTCTTCTTCAGTGTCTTTTACTGATGTGGCCATCAGAATGCTGAGACTTCAAAGGGAGGTATAAAAATGAATGTAATGTATCATTTTTATATCCCTTTTCTCTATCCCACTACCCAGTACTGTACAGAACATTATCCCATTGATTTCCTCGTTGGTGGCTGCTCTGAACTTGCACGAGGCTGTGTCGAGGTGGGGATGTGGGGCTGTCACTGTGCACTCTGTGAGCTGATGGATTTGTCACCACAGCTCCTGAACACTCTGCAAGGAGCTTATGGAGCCAGAAAATGAATATGTGTAATCAGCATCTCATTTCACAAAAGTCCAGCAGGGAAGCATTTCCATTTCCATAGGGTGGAACCATCAAAAACTTAATTGTGGCATCAAAATGTGCCTTTTGCTGGAGTCATTAAGTCCCACTTTGGACCACTGGGAATATGTGGGAAACTTGATATTCATAAAGCCTTTATTAACATTTGTAATTTTGTTTTATACTCCTGCACAACTCATTTTTATTTTTCATGAGATTTTTTATGATGTCGCTTGTCCTTGTAAATTTATTTATTGTGATCTTACTTTAGTAAATCTCATATGGGTTACTGAAGAACTTTACATAAAAAAGATGATCTGAGGCTTTTTTATTGCATTTTATTCTGGTTTGACACATTTTCTTTTGAAGTAACTAAATCTCTGTATTTCAGATATTTCTGAGACTGAATTTAGTTTTAATAGATTTTGGATTTAGTTAAGATTCTGTCTCGATACGAGGTGCATATATAAAAAAAATAAGAGCATTTTGCATTACATTTTCCATATTGATCAGGTCAACACATTCTGTTGACTGTATTGATGCAGTCTGATTAACCACCTTATACCTGAATGCTCAGTTATTTTATGGCAAGATTCACACATTACTCAAATATTTTTCCTTATATAGGAGGTGTTTTAGAGGAGGGTGATCCATCCACACACAAAAAAAAAGGTGGGGAAGGACGAAGGGAAAAAAACCCCAATTTTTACTGAATCAGATTTTTTGATGCTGGTTCTAAATTAATTTGGAAAATATGTTTTGAATATTTTTCCCCCATGTAAGACTTTTGATTATATTGTATCCCCCAGCACAGTTAATATTCTAAAATTGCTTCTGCTTGGAGATGAGATGCAAATGATGGTTCACTATTTATCAAGCATTTCTGCTTGCTGTATCCTATTTATTCATTTAGCACACACCTTTATTTTTGTAAGTCATTCCACACAGGGGGAAGCATAAGGCAGCTGATCCATTCCCATGGGAGCACCAGGGAGCCAGTCAGCCCTTCTGCAGCTGGAGGGATGGAACTGGGTGTGCTGGGGAGCAAATCATGGGATCTGGGAAATCACAACCCTTTGGGGGGTGAAATGCTGGTGGAATGAGTGCTCACAGAACAGCCTTGCCTGACTTTCTGTGTGCTCTTCATCCAAAACAAAGAAACTGCTTGCAGACTTCTCCTCCCAAGGTAGATTTTTATGACAACAATGTTGTCCCTGAGTCTCTTACCAGATGTGTATAAAAGATCAGCAAATTCTAGTTATAATGGAAATCTGACCTGCCTTTGCCTTGCTTCCAAAGGGGCTGATTGGAATAAAACATTGCTGGATGAGACAGCTGAGCACTCATCTCACTTCATGAAAGAAGAAAAATAATAAAAACTGAAGTATTTGGAGAATGTTGTAGGCAATTTGAAGTTTTTGGAGCTCAGAAGAGAGATTGCTGTTTGGTGACACATGTTTGAGGTGCTGTGGTACTGCAGGGATGATACACCAGGATGCTTTGAAAGAAAATGTCTGTACAACATCAGTGTTTGCTCCATAGATTTTTGCTTGTGTATGTTTTTTTTTCCTTGTGTGCCCAGCAGTAGGATAAAATGAAGATACATCCTTTTTATCCAAACTTTATCAGCTCATCTAAAATTGGAGTATTTATAAACATAAGTAAAAGATTTGCAAGCATTGTGTTGCTATTTTTGGTGAGACCCTGGCACAGGGTGCCCAGAGAAGCTGTGGCTGCCCCTGCATCCCTGGAATTGTCCAAGGCCAGGTTGGACAGAGCTTGGAGCAACCTGGGACAGTGGAATTAGTCCCTGCCCATGGCAGGGGGTGGAGTGGGATGATCTTTAAGGTCCCTTCCAGCTCAAACCATTCTGTATTCTCAGATTCTCAAGTTAGACAAATGCTGCTGATTTAAGTTCTGCCTTACCCAAAGCAATGACTTTTTTGTTTTTTTTTAATACTCTGACATAGGAGAGTGAAATTATGACTTTAAAAAAAAATCTGAGTGAAAAGTTGTTGGGAAAAGGTCCTGTGAGCTTTGAAATTTTTCCTGCTTATTGTTCATTTGGAGATATCTGAAGGAGAGAGGTGTGGAAATCACTTGGCCACGTTTTGGAAAAGGTTCAAGGTGCAGTGAAAAGCCAAAGCAGCCAATTCCACACTGGGCAGCTTCTTCTCCCTCTGCTGCCTTCCTGAACTGCACCTCTGCCATGGGGACACTGGGTCTGCTCAGCAAACAGGCTGTAGAACACTGGCAAAAAACCCACTTTTGAGTAAAAACTGCTCTGGAAATGGTAAAATCACTGTTGGTGAGCCTCTTCACAGAAATGTAGTGTAATATCAACAGCCAGAGTGTGAAACTGGAGTAAGAGGGAAGATATAATTTCATGCAAATCCATAAATACTTTAAAGCAGAGTATTAGTAGCAGATTGTCTCAAGTCTAATATTCTCTACTTATTTGTTTATGAGCTGAGAGGAATTAAATTTTCTACTTTCTCCTCCTTACAAGTTTGTGCTGTGAGAAATACTGGGGCATTTATAACCTGGTGTCTTAGAATTGTGTTGCATGACTCTGGGATTTACTGGTTCATTTTTATTCACTTGATTTATGAAAGCAATTGAAACTCCTGCTAATTTTACTGCAAGCACTTGTTTAGTGCTAAGGACATACTTAAGTGCTGTGCTGGATACAAGTTTTCTTTGAAATTCCTTCCTGGTAAGAGCTGGAACTTTCAGTCCTCTGTTTCTTTTTAGGTGTTGCTTGTTATGAACAAGTGGCAGTTAAAAGAAAAAAAAACAATCCAAAAAAGAGGAAAAAAAATAGGATCTTACTCCTTTTAGCCTGTGTAATCAATAGGACTGGATTGATTTTTGTAGCTCTACTAAAGAGACATTTTTCTTAAGTGATACAATCTTAATTCTTTTTATAGTTACGTAAAAATATTTTAAACATTTATGTTAACTTTGCTGTTAATGTGCCACAGGAAATTGCCTGTAAAATACATTTTTAAAAAGCATTAGGACTGATAGAAGTTTTACCTTGTAGATTCCACAAGTATCCCTAGATTTATTTAAAATCACGTATGCTGTTAGGTAGAGATTCCTACACATAAATGTAAAATGAAATTATTCAAAGATGGAATAAACGGAAGTGCTTTTCCTCGTGAAGGAACGTTAGAGATAAAACCTTTTATTTAAAAAAAAAATCTGTATTTTGCTAAATATAAGATAATAAAAGATACTCAAGCTTTAAAATTCTGGTGGTTTTTTTTTAGGTGTTAGAATAAAAATTACACATCATGGCCTTACCTATGCAGAGAGTGCAGAAAGGTAATTAAAAGCTGCAGCAGCAGAGGTGTTAGTGCCATACCCTGGCACGGCACAGGAGGAATGTTTGAATGTTTTCTGTCACTCAGCCAGCTGCTCTAACACATCCCTGCTTTCAGCATGGGGAGATTTATGGCCATTATGGGGAGATCTGGGTAGATCTGTGCCCATCTCTGAACACATCTCTGAACATACCCTTGGAGTTGGAACAACCCAGTTTCTAGGTAATTCTTACATGAATTTTAGGTGGGACCAGATAAGGTTTTTAATACTCTGATAGCCAGGAAATAATTTTTCGGTGGTGAAAATAGGTTCTGTTGAAATTTTATTCCAGCCTTCTAAGAGGATAATTGCACTGGCACAGAAATTCTCAGCTGTTGCATCCAGGCAGCCCCTTTCAGAGGCAAAGCCCTGTTCAAAATTAGCAAAACCGACTTTTTTGTTGATGCCTTGCTAAGATCTGATGCTGGGAAGGGCTGCCAGGCTGAGGGCTGCTGTATCTCCCATCTTTAGCAGTGCCCAGGTGATGCCTTGGGAAGGCTGACCTGGAACAGAGACTGAACAGAGCTAAAGTAGATATTTATTAAAAGGCCTTTAAGGATACACCTTGGGCAGGACAAGAGCCTGGCCAGGGCTACACCCAAGGTGGATTAAAAATGGTCACAAAATGGATGACTAATCACTAGGTGTCACACTTTTATGAGTTTTGGTCCATTTGCATATTGGGGTTTAATTGTGCAATTACAGCTTTGAGTTGTGAAGTTGCATCTCTCTTGTTTTCTCTCTTCAGTCACTGTTGTTTGTGCTTTTGGGTCTGAAACTTGTACTCATTGTCCTTGGTCCTAGCAGGAAAAGGATTTGTTTTGTCTCCCTGCTCTATGCAGAGCTGAGTGACACTGAATGTGAGGCTCAGAACTGCACCCCTGGGCAGCACAGAAACTGAAATACATGAAAGCTGAAACTTAAGGCATCACAGGAGCAGGTGGCTGTGGGAGATTGCTTGGCTCCATAAATTTTCAGGGATTTCTCTCCTTGAACCTCTGATTGTCAGGAGCCAAGACTTCCTCAGCCTCTGATTTGGGCAAAAAAAGGAGGTAGAACATGAAATTGGTGAAGGTTTCACAAAGGGTGTGTGCAGGAAGGTTTGCTCTCTCCAGTCACTCTCCTCCCTCAGTTTTTTGAGGCAGTGATTTGATTCTCAGCTAATTGTTGTCAGCACTTTTTGTGATGTTTGTACAGGGTGTAAGAAATGTGGATTTCTGCAGTTAGCTCTTGTATCAATGACAAAACTTGACTAAGTAAGGAGAGCCTGGTGCTGTGTATCTTGACTTGTTTAAAACTTTTAATGCTGCCTGAAGTGACATTGTCAGGGGGAAGCAGTGGTTTAGGAATGAGATTTACTCCCTGGTTTCCCTGTCAATAAGGGTGTGTCAACCAAATGGTATTGTGATTTTTTCAGTGTTTTAACTAAACTCCAGATGATGGAATGGAGAAATGCCTTCAACACCAAGCTTGAGCTGGAGCTGGAAACCTGCTGGGAGACAGAATGAGGAGTCAACATAACCTTGGCAAAGTGCAAATGATAATCTGAAAATATAGAATCTAATTCAGTCCAGACAATTAGAAAAGCTCTGCCTTTGGCCAAGTATAATTAACTGCATAAATACACATCAGTGACCTGCCATCACAGAGGAGACAAGGAATTGTAGTGCCTCAGATGAGCATGGCGAGAGTGGTGTGATTTACTGAGCAGGCTTGCACTAAATCAGCCGTGGATCAGAGATAAAACACCCTGAAAAATATTCCATTCTTTTCAACCCTGGTGGAGCTGTGCTGGTCATGTAAGGTCGTGGATTCAGAGAATGTCCTGAGCTGGAAGGGACCATCCAGGATCATTGATCCAGCTCCTGGCCCTGCACAGACACCCCAACAATCCCTGGGATCATATACCAAACCCTCCTGGAGCTCTGATCATTCCCATTTTTCCCTCTGGGGGAAGAAACTTTCCCTGAGATCCAACATAAATCCCCTGACACAGCTCCAGCTGTTCCTTTGGATCCTGTCACTGTCACAGGGAGCAGAAATCAATGTCTGTCCCTCCAAGGTTTGATATGAAGCCCAGCATTGAGGAAAGGTTTGAGTTACTGGGGGTCTAGATAAAAGTGATAACTAAGATTAGAAACCTTGAAAACGTAACTTTCTGTGAAAGGTGGGACAAAATGAAAGCTGAGTGAAGTGGAATGCAGCACTTCCCAAATACATGAGGAGGCAACAGGAAAATTTGTTTTCTGTGGCAGGAGTGGGTAGGAAGAGAAATAATGGACTTAATTTCCAACTCAGAAGATTGCTAATTGATATGGGGAAAAGCTCTCCTGTTGTAAGACTGGGGCAGCATTACAACAGATTTCCCAAGGTGGTTGTGCAGTGGATGGTGTTCATAGAATCAAAGAACCATTAAAGTTGGAAAAGACCTTGAAGATAATCAAGTCCAGCCATCAGCACAGCACCATCATGTACACCACTAAACTGTGTCCCCAAGTGCCACATCCACATGTTTTTTGAGCACTCCCAGGCATGGTGACTCCAGGACTTCCTTGCACAGTCTGGTCCAATGCTGGACAACCCTTTCTGTGAGAAACCTTGTCCTGATACCTGATCCAAACCTCCCCTGCTGCAGCCTGGGGCCATTCCAAGGTTTTTAGAAGCAGAGGAGATACCAGTGCTGCTGTGCCAGTGCCAGCAAGGACAGAGAGGTGGAGCTGGTTCTGTTTTGGAGTGAGACAGCCCAAATATTTTTACACCCTTTCCATGCATATGGTGCCAGAATGATTTTTTTTTGTCATTTTGTTTTGCTAAATTTAATTCCTTTGCCTTTCTGGCCATCAGTGAGCGGTGGCAATTACAGCATCACTTTGGAATAACAATAGCATTAAGTATATCCTTGTTTTTTCCTCTCTGTACTACCTTTTTATTTTAGCATTGAAGTTTGTCTCCCATTTTATCCCTAAATGCAGCAAGTGTCCTCTGTGCTACTTTGTGGTCAGCTTTAGTTTGATTAATTTCATTAGCATAATAGTGGATTTTATGCATACTGTGCCATCTGTTTCCTTTCCACTTTATTCATATATCAAATGCCAGAATTGTTCTTGAGTTCTCAGGTATCTTTCCTCTGTCCTTTTATTCCTAAGTCCTTTTATTTATTATGTCTTTTTATTTATTATCCTTCAGCTGAATTTGAAGGCTGAAGTATTTCACTTCCAAGATCTCTATCAGAGGCTTGAGAGAAAGTAGGAAAACTGATGGAGACCTCTGATGAGCAGAGGTACTCTGTATGTAACATCTTGGGTCCAGGGATCTTAGCTGTTACATTTTAATTACATTTATTATTGAGTTATATTATTCTGGGCTTTGGGAAAGGTTATGATTACAGTCTGAGCAATTTCCTGAAAAGAAAAAACAGATGTGAACAAACACAAGGCGTAATATTAAGATTTTTGTCATAGTGCAAGGCAGGAAAGGTTATGATGCTTTTTTTGACCTTTCTCCCATTTCAGTTCTCAAGAAATTTTTCATTTAGAAGGAAAATGATTGTCAGATTCTGCTAGTCTAAGAAATCTGTAAGTTTTTTATTAAGTGGTGGGATTGAGATCAGGGCCTGGGTCAAGAATAAACAACCACACTGTCTTCACACAGAGATTGATAATCAGAAATAATGAGAAATGCAACTTTACCTGAATATTGTGGGAGTCTTCATGGTGTTTTGCCTTTTTCTGGGAAATTTCTGTGCTATCTCTGAAAGGATGAGTCTTTCCTTCTGTGCTAAACAGAAGGAAGGAATGTGTTCCTCTGGAGCGTGCATATGTGTAGGTTTTCCTTTTTATTATTTTTAGAGACTGCATAGTTTCAGGTCAGTACTGAAACCTCTTGTTCTCCTAACAAATCATTCCTTTAGGTCTGAAAGACCCTAAATATTCTTGGTGAGGAAGTTCTGGCTCCCCCTTGAGCTGATGCTCAAGTTTTAAGACTAAAAAGCAACCTGATGCCTTATTGAAAATGGGGGAATTGATCAGCTGGAGGTAAATCAGCAGCTCCTCTCCTCGTGGCACCAGGATTTTAAGTGGGGGCTTTATCTGTGAGTGCAAACTGTGCCCCTGAGTCAGAGCAGAGCAAAGGTGGGATTCATTAAGCAAAGTTGGGATTCATTAGGCAAACTTGGGATTCATTAAGCAAAGTTGGGATTGATTACTGGGGCAGGAGCCTCGTGTGCCTGATGATTATGGCCCCTCCTTGGGTTCCAGTCCCTTCCCAGCCTCTGCTGGAGCTGCAGAGTTTATCAGAAATGTTGGAATATCAGGGGGACAACGGCCTTCAGAGCTTCCGTGGCTAAAGAGGCAATATTTGGGGTTTTCAAAAGTTAACAGGTGTGAAAACCTTTGCTTGTGCAATCAAAAGTTAACAGGTGTGAAAACCTTTGCTTGTGCAATCAAATATTGAAGTAAATAATTTTTTTTTTGTTTGTAACAGGTTGTATTTAAGAGAGCATAAATACTTAATGACTTGAATTCATTTTCTGGCCAAAAATATTTAACATATGTAAGTGGGTTTCTATGGTAATTGTCTGAGGTTGTCTAACTTAATGTCCTTTCTGTGACTCCTGTTTCATTTATGAATAAAAGCAAATATTTTAGCTTCATGAACATATTATTACCACCTGCATTTGGCTGTGTGGGAAAACATCAGGTTATTTAGATCTCAAGTTTGCTTGGTGGTGACACATACAGGGAACATTGAAGGTGTTTTGTGAGTGAACTGTGTTTGTAAAACAACCATCTGTCACTTAAAGGCAAATCCTGCTTTGTTTAGAGGCAAGGTTTGTGGTTTGCCCCTTGTTTTCTTGTTATATTATGATTTCTTTTACTATGTAATTTAATTTTGTCTCACCTACTCTGTAGTCAACATGATTTAAAAAAAATACCCACAACATTTTCTATGAAATCTGAATTCTCAAGAAAGCCTTTGGAGGAGAATAAACATACCAGTGATTATTATAGTACTGACCAGCTTCTAATTCTTCTGGAAATCTGAATATATTAATGAAAACAGTTTCTGTTTCTCCAATGCTGCATGAAATCTTTGGGTGCTGACCTGGGTTAATTTAGTTGCTTAACAATGGAATCTTTCCTCCTGATTTTATTTTAATTAATTTGTATTCACAGACATGGGTGAAAATTTTTCAAATTATTAAAATCAACAATAACAACAAATCTTGGATACACAGAGGAATATTAGAAAGGAGTGGGTGACACCCAGGAAATGTAAATATTTCTAATTATTCTTGTGTGGCACAGCAGTCTGTTTGTCTTCCTGAAAACAAACATTTCCTGCTATTCAGTGTGTGTAATCCCATCCTTAATTTCATATAAATACATTCAAGAAAGACACTTGTTCTTTTTGGACTCATCCTTCTTAATTACTGATGTTTTCAAGATGTTTGTTGACATGGTTGTTAAGCTTTAGAGAGTTTCTTGTCAGCTGTAAGCATTTCCATCACAAATTAATAATTCTGTGGATGTATTTTTAAACATTGCCCCTCTGTTGCAGACATGTGTGACTCTGTTGGGATGAGTGTGGTGAGGTTGTTCTTCCAAATTTCTCTTGAAGTTGTGGATTAACGTTCAAAAATTCAGCATAAATCAATGTATTTTTGTTTTCTGGAGATGCTGTTTTCCTGTTTCAGAAACAATCTGACTAACCAGATTTAATAAAAACTTACTTAGCAGTTTGTATCAAAAATGCAGATTATTGGTTTGCACAGTTAGTGCAGAGATTTGAGGAATCTCATAATTCCTTAAATTTCAGAGTGCTGATAGTTTTATTTATCTGAAATGTATGCACTGAGCAGTCTCTCCTCTTCCTTGTGTCATGTAGAACTGATCAAACCTTTTAAAAGGGTTTTCCACAGGATGTGTTTATTTTTTTTTCTTTCAGTTCATTATTAAAAACAATCCAAGAAAACCTCAATCACCCCAGAAACGTTTTTTAGGCATGTGCTTTTCTACATCCCACCCCCACACCTACCTCTGCGTCCTCTTCCCACCTTTCCAACAGTTTGTCAACACAGCAAATCACATTTATTTGGCCTAGGATTTATTGCAAAACCAGTTCACTTAACAAAGGCCTTCAGACTTAAAAATAGGCATTTGAAATACCAAATGGTTTACTTAATAAGCAGTAATAAATAAGTGTAATTTATAAGACACATTTATTTTTCAGTTTGTAGGAAACTCCTTTTAGTTAGTGCTTTGTCATCAAATGTTGTGTGTACAGGAAAGGTTTGGCTGTTTATTTTTTAATGAGAAAACTTCAGGCAAAAAGTAGTAGGATAAAGTAAATAAAGAGCAAATAAAGAGCAAAACCAGCTTGCAATACAATCCTGATGGAATTTTTAAATGGAGTGTTTCAATAGATTATAGAAGTAGAGTCTGAATGCGTTGTCCTGCACTAAAAGTAAGAAAGTTCATTTGCTCCTTCTGCTGGTGTTTTATTTTAAATGTCAGGAGTCCCAAAGAGAATTGCCTTGAAGAGGTCCAGTATTTACATATTGAGTGGAAAAGGTGCAAGATCATAATTTTTGATAGCTAAATCCTAAACACCATGTAAACACTGAAGTGATGCAAGCAATCTTTGCATAAGGGCTCTTACTTCTGATAACACTATATTGTCATGTATGTTAAATCATTTCAGCAGCTTGGTCTTGGTTTTAAATTCACAATAATTGGCCATAGCGGGCTTTGCACAAGTTTAACTCCATCAGTTGGTGAATAAGAAAATTTATTTGAGCCATGTGGAACTGTGGTGTGCAGCTGCAAATCATCGATTGCTGTTCATGATGGGCCAGTGCTGCTGCCTAAAAAAGATCCTTGTTGGGGCTGCAGATAAAAACAACAAAAAAACAACAATAACAACAACAAAACCCTGTTCCTGTGGGAGAGGAGATGCAGTGACAGCTCTGGCAGGGAATCTTTCCAATATAGTTTTGTAGTGATCAAATGAATAAACTTTTTATGTCTCTCTTATCCTGGTGGCACCTCTAAAACTTCATACATTTGCATTGAAGAAAGTATTGGTTTTAATTACTCATCATTTTGTCATCCTGGTGGATAATCCCCCTAAATAACAAATTATAGAATTTGATAGATAAATCTTAGTGAAGGTTTCGTTCAGTGATGTAGAATTATTTTCTAAAGTGATTTAACAGCAAACTGCCTTCTGTTAACTTACTCCAGAACACACCTGGCTTATCTTTTACTCTATAGAAATGTAATTGCCTTTAAAATTGTAAGGGAATATTTTCTCTAAGAACTCAGAACTGTGTTCTTCATAACAAAAATAAAGGAAGAAGGAAAATCAGGTATTTTCTTCCTTCCTTGATAATGATATTCATATAGTTTACAGGAAACAGCAAAAAAGAGAATTTATCTGGAAACAGTGCAGGAGATGCATTCATATTTAAATTAAACTTTAATCAATTAACACGGTTAATAAAAAGAGGTTCATTATATCTAAGATAAAAGAACACAAACAATACCCAACCCAAGTATAAACACACTCCTTGAAGCAGCAGTAGGAGCAGTACTTAGCCTAATGTGCAAGCTTTCAAGTGGCAGAGTGGAAGGATTTTTATGTTTAGTTTGACTAAATGCTTGTTCTTTTAATCCTTTTTTTTCTGCCTTGATTGTGGTACTTAACAAACATTTCCACTCATAGATACTAATCTTAATTTTACTATTCCCAGTCTCTGGAGTCTCCTAGGTTATAGTATGGATGGTATTTTCACCAGCTGTTACACAAAAACAACAATAACTGCCTAAAACTTCTCATATTGTACATTCAGCTGTATTTATTTGCAGATTTTTGGGTTTTTGTAAGTCAATCCTTGCAGGGTTTTTTTGCTACTTAGAGATGTAAAGATTTCTACTGACTTTATGCATTGGCAGAGAAATTAAACTGCATCCCCAAAGATTTAGTGTTGGGTGGTTTTCAACATTTCTAAGTAGCATTTGTGAAGAGCAACCATTCTTTGCTTGAGCAGTTTTTAGTGGGAAAGGAAATTTGTGTTACAGGGCTTTGTGTTCTCTAACAGTTGTGTTGGAGAATTTTGGCATTTTTTAAAGGCTTTCCTTTTAATAATTAAAGAAAACAGTTTAGACGTGCTTGTTAAGAAGCTGACTGAAAAGATCTGCTCTTTTTCTTTTTTAATTTTTAGCAGTAATAGCCTACTGAGATAATTGTTGTTAAAATGTAGTATGGAATTATATGCTGTTAAGGATGACATCTCTGTTAAATAGCTTATTCTTACAAATACAGCCTGAAGTTCATATATTTAGTGTTAATTAATGCATTTGGGTTTTAGTAAAAAGCTTATTTTGTGTCTCTTTGCTTTAGTCAGAATGAGCTGAAACCAAATTTAATGTCACTTTGTGTTTCAGACACACCAACTTCTCTTTGGCACCTCGTGTTCTGTTCTGCCAATTGCCACTTAGTGCTGGGAATATATATCAGATTCTTTTCTTTTACATTTCTAAGACTTTTCTTGGCTGTCAGTGCCAGTTGAGGTTATGGCCCTTCAAATTTAGTGATTTTGTTGTTTCCCTCACCACAGGGTTACATTTAATCCAGAGTTACTGGTACTGTACTGCTGTTCAGAAAATCAATGCTGATGGTGGCAATGGCAAGAGACAGTGTTAGGGAGATAAGGGGTTAGGAAGGAGGATTTAATTTGCAGCAGGAGGGGAAAACAGCCTGAACTTTGCCATGGGGGGAAAAAAATCCTTTAAATCCTTTAAAATTGTAACCCAAAATCCAGGGATCAGCTAGGCAGACAAATGCCTGGTGCTGGGGTGATCAGGAAGGTTTAGGTGCCATATGCAGTGGCATAATTACATGTATTACTCATGGTTCTGTTGAAACAAACAAAGGGAAAAAAAAATGAAGTTGATGTCTCCTCAAGCAGATCTGTCTGTGGAGTGTGTGGGACAGAAGTGGCTGCTAGTTCTGTGGGGGATGATGTTGCTGCTCTCTGTTCTTCTGACAAAAAAATCTAGAACAGCAGGAGGAGGACAGAGATGGATCAGTTCCTGGGGAAGCCTGGGAGAAAGCCAGTGCTTACTTTGAGTTTGACCAAAGGAGGTTTCTGGAAGTGTTCTCTTTTGCCATGTCTGGAATTCTGTCTCTGAACAACAGGCTGTTTGAATTGGCATCTGTACTGCCTTGGCAGGTCCCCAGGGACAAAATTCCAAAAGAAATGTGCATCCAAAGGAGTGTGGCCAGCAGGTCAAGGGAGGTGATTCTCCCCCTTTACTCTGCTCTTGTGAGACCCCACTTGCAGTGCTGGAGGTGCCCTCAATACACAAAGGACGTGGAACTGTGGGAACAAGTGCCAAGGAGGCCACCAAGTTGAGAAGGGGACTAGAAAACCTCCCCTATGAAGACAGGCTGAGAGAGCTGGGTCTGGAGAGGAGAAGGTTGTGTGGAGACCTCCCAGCACTTCCCAGTATCCAAGGGAAGTCAGATTCTTCATCAGGAACTGTAGTGGTGGGACGAGAAGTAATGGGTTAGATTGAAAAAGGTGAAATTTGTGTTAGATATTGGGAAGAAATTCTTCCCTGTGAGATCCTGGCACAGGTTTCCCAGAGAGGCTGTGGCTGCCCTATCCCTGGAAGTGTCCCAGGCCAGGTTGGAGGGGCTTGGAGCAACCTGGGAGTGTGGAAGGTGTCTCTGCCCATGGGAGGGGGTTGGAACCAGATGGTTTTTAATGTCCCTTCCACCCCACACCATTCCATGATTCTATGATTCTGTGTTTGTGTGCCAGCTTAGCACCATATCCTTGTAATTCATGAAATATGCTGTACTGGGATGTGAGACCCCCCAAGCCTACGTGGATAATGTGGTTGATCTCCAATGGCAGATACACCCTGTGTATGACCGTCAAAAGATAGCTTTGAATCTCATTTTAGCTGCATACTAATGACTTGAGAGCTCAGTTGGCATTAAAAAAAACCACCCCAACAAACAAAAAAGTATCCTAAGGAACCTTTTCACACACTCCATGAAATCTCTCACAAAAGTGGATTGTAATAACACAATTCTGTTCTTTTTCTGGTGGTAGTTTTTGTTAGGATAGTTTGTTTTATTTTCCTGTATTGATGTGCACAATAGAGAGAAACAGATGAAATACAGGCTTTGCCTTCTAACTGTAGATAAAATACAGGCTTTGCCTTTTCAGTCTCCCTACAGTGTCCAGGGAATACAAGGACTACAGAGGAGGTCAAAAATTGTCAGGACTTCTGGACCTCGATAGTAGGGGTGGAAGATTGATGGCCACCAATTGCAAGGGAATTCTGCAGGGCTTGGGATCAAGCTGACCTTGGTTAATGTCATCATTTTTTCTGGGCAGTGGGGTGAAATGCACCCTCAGTAAATTTCCAGACAACACCAATTTGGGAGGAAGGTGGATACACTCAAGAGGTAGGGCTGGCATGAGGAATATCTCAGCAGGTGGGGAAATGGGCTGGCAGAACCAAGGGAAGCTGAGCACAGGGAGAGTCCTGCAGAGGGATGGAATTCCCTGTGGTGTGATACAGGCTGGGTAGAGGCTGACTGAGCACTGCTGTGTGAGGAGAACATCAGGATCCTGCTGGACAATGCAGAACATGGGGCTGGAGAGACACATCTGCATGGAGATGTTTTGGTGAGTAATAACAGAGAGTGAAGGGAAGTCAGAGCTCCCCTCTAAGCTGTTGTTCTAAGAGCACATCTGCAGTCCTGAGTCCTTTTTGGGGCTCATGAGTAAACTGCATATCTGCAGTCCTGAGTCCTTTTTGGGGCTCATGAGTAAACTGCATATCTGCAGTACTGAGTCCTTTTTGGGGCTCATGAGTAAACTGCATATCTGCAGTAATAAGTAAGGAACAAATCCTTATCTTACTTTGAAGGTGGCCCTGCTTAGTTGAGGAGCTGGGTTAGAAATTCCAGAGGTGCCTTCCAGCCTAAATTGATGATGTATGTTATGATGATGTGTGTAACAGCTATAAAGGTGGTGAAGGCTCTAGAGGAGCCATACAAGGAGTGGCTGAGGTCACTGGGCTTGCTCAGCTGGAGAAGTGTCAGGGTCTGCAGCTTCCTCCAGAGGGGCAGAGCTCCCTGCTCCCCTGTGACAGGGACAGGACCCAAGGGAGTGGCTGGAGCTCTCCCAGAAGAGGTTTAGGTTGGAAATCAGGGAAAGGTTCTTCCCCCAGAGGGTGCTGGGCACTGCCCAGGCTCCCCAGGGAATGGGCACAGCCCTGAGGCTGCCACAGCTCCAGGAGGGTTTGGACAACGCTCCCATGGACAGGGTGGGATTGTTGGGGTGTCTGTGCAGAGCCAGGAGCTGGATCAGTGATCCTGGTGGGTCCCTTCCAGCTCAGGATATTCTGTCATTCTGTGCTAATTTCGGAATTCTAAGTTGGCGATGGAGATTTTATAGAGTGTGTGAAATGTGCAAAATAAACAACCTAAATAAAGCACCCTTCAGGGAGTACTCTTTTCTGCCTTCCTGAGGGAGAATTCATAGGTGCTCTGGATTTGCAATCTCACCAGGATATTCTTTGCTATTCATAACATAAGCCTGAGTGCAATGGAGCGACATTAAGAAGTTAATTTCATTATTATTCTTACTATTCCAAATAGACCCCCCAGAAAATTAAGTAGCATCCATTCTGGGGGAGTTTTGATTTAATCTATGTATATATAGAATGGAAGATTGCTTGCTTCTGTTTTCTGCTGTTCTTTAGGGGCAAGGTTTTCATTAAAAAAAGATATATTAGTTGTTACAGAGAAACCAGAGCCCTAACTCACCACATATGTCTGAAATATTTTATTGCCTTCACTTAGAGTACTTTACATTAACTGAAACAGAAACTCCTGGGAATCATTTGCCTTTGGTATTTAGTGATGTATGAGATTGTTTTCAGTGCTGTTTAGGGCAGTTCACAAACAATAACATTACCCTGAGGAAGCAGCTCCTGGTGGTTCTTTCAGCCAGAGCTCCAGTGTCTCTCTTTTGGCTGCTGGAAGCCTGGAGAGATCAGCTGCCTGTGAGGAGCTTAAATATTGTTCTACCTGCCTTTGTAATTTCTTGTTATCTTATTTTAGTTATCCAGTTAAGGAGTATTTAAATCCTTCTGTGTTATTTCTTCTCATATGTGTTATTTCTCTTCCAATGTCTGAGTCATTGGAGAAAAAACCTAAAGAAAGCTAATATTGAAGTTTCTATTCCAGATGTGGTATCTTATATGGTAAGGAATAAAACTTGCAGGTGTTTTATTCCCTCAATGTAATTAGAGAATGATTTGAAGTGGAAGGAATATTGAAATAATCCAGTTGCACCCCCTGCCATGAGCAGGGACACCTTCCACTATCCCAGGTTGCTCCAAGCCCCCTCCAACCTGGCCTTGGACACTTCCAGGGGTGGAGAGTCCAGAACCCCAGAACTGGTTACAAAAAGCTGTAGAACCTCACTAAAACAATTGCTATCCACTTTATCTTTTTTTTCCCCCTAGCCAGTACAACTTGCTGCCTGCTCTGTGGTTGAGTTCCTTTGATAACTACATCTTAAATACTGCTGCTTTTAAGATTGTGAGCAGATTTTTAAACCAACAACAAGTGTCAAGAAAATAGTGCATTACATACCAGCTTAGAATTTCCCTTTGTCAGGCATGTGCTGTTTACAGTGCCAAGGCTCGTGCTCTCCTACAGATCCAATAAAACAGCACAAGTGCAATGAATCCAGAGATTTCACAGGAGTTTTTCTATTACTCTAGTGTGGTGTGCCCTCATGTGGTTAAATGCAATATCTTCCTTGGATCAGCCCGACCTCTTTGGATTTATTCTCTGTTCTGCTAAAGGACCAGGAGAAATAAAGGCTGTTGTGATGCCAAGTAGTTTTTTTTTTTATTATTTTATTTTATTTTATTTTTAATTTTTAAAATTTTTGTGTGTTTTGTTTTGTTTTACAGCTCTCAAATGATTTGGCACTTTTAAGATGAGTATAAATACATTTGCATTTGGTTCTAATTCAGCTACAGATGTTTGTGTTTTCCTTGTCTTGTTTTTTTTTGAGATTTTGAGGATCCACTTAGTAATACTTAGGCCAAGGTGGCTTTGTTTCTGGTGGATTAATACAGATAACTGAGTATGGAAATGAAAAAAAAAAAGTTGATTTTATCCCACATAATATATAATGCCAGCATTCCTTTATTTTTGATACCATTTGAGTAACATAATTTTGTGATAATAATACATAGCTATTGACTACATATCTCACATTTTGCATGTGATGTGTTTGTAAGCGTGACTACTAGTGCTGTACTCAGTTTTGGAAGGAATTAGAGTTATTGGAATTATGAGGTGTTGCTTTATACTTTTTGTTTTGTACTTTTTATTTTATCATTCACGTAGATTGCAGGCAGCTTTTTGGAGGGGCTTCATATCCTGACAGCAAACTGCAGATGATGGTGACTTTACTTCTACATCCAAAAGTAGTGCAAGAAAGTTTTTTCCCAAAATTAAAAGTTGGTAAAACTGCAGAAAAACACGCACTTATGGCATCAGTGACATTTACTGTTTTAATTAACAAGGAAAATAACAGATGTCAGCAGGGGCTTGCAGTAGTAATAACTTATTAACTGTGAGAAACTAACTAAAGTTATTGAATGCAAAAAATTACTTCATCCTCAATTACTGCTCAGTGGTTGCCAAGATCATGTAACACAGCCCTACTGGAAGCTGACATTTCTGGCTACTTTGAGGTCACTGCATTTAATGCATATTTACTGATTATCAGGTAGATCCCAGCTTTCTGATTTTTTTTTAGCTGGGGTAAGATAAACTTCATGTTTTACTCTTTAAAGGAATGTTTTGTGCACTGTGGTCTGCTAAAAACCACTGCTGAGTTGCAGGGAGATGATCATTTGGAGCCAAATAACTTTGCCTTTGGTGGTTTCAGCATTTTTAGTTCCCACATGGATACGTGATGTTGTCTCACTTGGACAATGAGAAACAGAAGGAAGATAGTGACGGGATCACGAGCAGAAAGGATTTGCCAAATGCTGCTCCAATTAAAATCCAATCCATGCTATATAAAACCCAGAAGGATCCTTGATTTAGAGCTTTGGAAGACTCGAAGGTTTGGAGGTGCCAAGTCCATTTAGGCACCCAGCTCTGGGAGTGTAATCCATAAGCAGAAGTTACATGATTAGTTCTCCTTTTCAACNAGAAGAGAAGAGAAGAGAAGAGAAGAGAAGAGAAGAGAAGAGAAGAGAAGAGAAGAGAAGAGAAGAGAAGAGAAGCTTAGGAGTGAGATTTAAAAGATGTTGTGGGAGAGATGTGAAAGGGAGCTTGTTGAAATCCCAATCCGTTTCCAGAATTTATATGCTGAACTCTGAGCCTGCAGAGGGGAGTTTACATCACGTGGTGATTAATAGAGCACAAGGTTGCTTGGACTTAGTTTGAAATCTTCCTTCAGGGTTATAAAAATGGTTCATTCTTCTAATTTCAAGCCCAAGAACTCTGGTGTTGCAGCCCACATTCTTGTAAAATATCCCAGGTGGTAATGTGGTCACCACTGAAGGAAGAAGACCTGGTTCAGTTCTTTGCTGAGCCTGAGGAACTTCAACATTTCTTACCCCCAAGACAATGCTGTGCCCCCCAGGTCAAGGCCTGGCCCCTAAGGCTGTCATCCTGCCAAAATTAGGCCATTGTATGGGGAGGAATTCTTGTTCCCCTTTTCATTTTAGAAGGATCATGAACTACTCTTATGTGTAATGAAGAAAGAGATGAGAGGAAATGCTTGTTTAACACAAGCCACAGATATGAATTTCTGAAATGGTACAGCTTTGGTGTAACATTAAAAAAATGGAATAATGGGAATCTGTGGATTCTGTGCAGTCTTTGGCTGTTGGACTTGATTGGGATCAAGCCTTTTTGCCATTACATTCACAGTGAATAACATGTTGAGAGGAACATCTTAAAATTTGACTTACATCTTCTTCTTGAATTTAAAGGCATTGAACAGACTTTTTAGGAGTCAGATTAAGCCAATGGTTTTGCTAAAGAATGTGTAGTTGCTCCAGTTAAACACCTGCTTCAGCTTTTCTCTCTTGGCAAGGAAAATCCTAACTGGATTCCTGAACACTGGACACCTGTGTGCAGGAATGGGATTGTTTAGTTCTTAAAAGTGAGGTTTTGCAATCCTGCCAGCACAGAGAGGGGATTGAAATGGATGTTGCTGCTTGTGCTTCCAGTTCCAAGAGATGGTCAAACTCCAGTTGACAACTGGATGGTGTGAGGAACCTCAAGTAATGTACAGGAGCAAGTGAATCCTTGGGAAGCCTGGGGAATATAAATCTTCTGTCTTTCATGGGTGGAATATTAACATAATCTCTTTTTCCTGTCTACCAGGTAACTCCTGGAATTCATATTTGGCTTCTAAATAGCATCACAGTCTTTTAGTGCCAATTAACAGGAGAAATTTGTCACAAAAGGAGAATTTAATAATCTTTGCGCCTAATTTATTACAAATTAGAGGCAAATTGTATTATGGGAGACACTTTATTAGCTAAATTTATATTGATTCTTGTTTCAGTGATGGGAGAGTCGATGGAAGCATGCTGCAGGTTTCCCTGGCTGTTTTATACATTTTTAATGAAGATTTGTAGGAGGAACATAACCATGATTCTTCATTTAATTGTGTTTTTCTCTTCTTCTTTTTCTTAACAATATGTTTTGTGAAAACATATTCCAGGCTTTTATATCTGTTGTAGAAATTTTTGATAGTTTTTTGGGAAGATTTGTAGAATGAAAGTAAGTGTGGGGTGGTTTATTTATTTTTAAAGTCTTCTTGATAGCATAACAAGTAGTCAGAAATTCCACTGAGAATTAATACTTGCTGAAGAACTTTAAAAGTGCCTTATATAATATTCATTCATATTGGCCAGGATGTAAACCTCTTCCTGTGGTGGGAGCACTGATAAGAAAAATATAAATTACCAGCAACAGTGCTGCTATCTCCAAATTACATCCTAAAGGTGCATCATGTGGGCAGAATAGAAATAAGCAGATTTGTTCAGGAATCACTGTTTGGCAGGAGAAACGTGAATTGGAGCAGCTTGCTGTCCTCAAGCTACACTGGATTAAAATATAAAATATCCTGGCTCTAAGCAGTGTTGCCTCAGTTATATCTGGGTGCTTCCCAGCCAGCCAGGAGGGAGGTGTGGCAGTGGCATTTTGCAGCACCCTAGCTAATAATTTATGCATTACAGAGAAGAGTCTGCTTATTTGTGAATGCCTCTAACCTGCAGGTGTTTGCAAACACTGAGGGGAGCTGGAAGGAGTACAAAAAGCTGGGTTAAACCACTGGAATTCAGTGTGGAATTCAGGCAAAGTTCTGTTCATCAATGAGAATCCAAATATCCACATAGAACAGAATAGAAAGGGAATTTCAGTTCTATGAATTAGGTAGCCAGCTGGTGCTAATCGTGCAGAGATAATTACAAGAGTTAATTATGTAAGCTGTTATGATTTATGGGGTAAGGACAGTGGCAAATTACTCAAGTTGATAGGGAAAATTGAAGAACAGTTATTATCAAAAAATGGAGTTGTGTTACAGTCTGAATCATGCTCAGCAGAACATCTGTGTTCACACATATTGGTGTAATAGGGAAAAAAACCCCTTCTTTTTGTGTGGCAGCAGAGAATAAGCACAAATATGGGAAAAAACCCAGGAAGTTATCTGCTCCTCTGCACAAATATGGAAAAAAATCCAATTTAGCTGCTTTTCTGTTTTGTATATGAATGAAAAGTGGTTGTTGAAAGCATTTTCTCCTGTATTTTGCTCAGTAACACCTTGCAATTGGAGTGGGATCAGCTAATGAGCTACTGCTGAGAGCCACATCATGACTTAAGTCTTCGGTGTGCAGAGCCAGGAAATTTGTAAGGTAAAATCCCATCTGTGTGCTCTGCTGCTGGATGGTCCAAGAGAAGGTCACAAACACAGTGCTCAGGTCTGTTCTCCACCTCATTTGGTGCAGGGAACCAAATTAGATCTTCCCACAGCTGTGCTGGTGCTGGAACTCCCCAACACAATCTGCTGCTCTCTTCAGGTGTTTTCAAAGGTCTTTTCTGCCAAAGGAAACAAAAAAAAAATAAGCAAAGTCAGCAGTGAGACAGTTCAGAAAAAGA
>WEIU01012282.1:51360-61422 GCA_013389925.1 Aegithalos caudatus | reverse complement strand
TTGTAAAAAAAAAAATAAATTTGAAACTATGTAATTTGTATGCAACAAGCAACTTAATCACCATTCCAAAATCATCTTACAACATAGTATTTCACAAATAAGAACTGTAATAATTATAACAGAAATATTAGTTGAAAAAGACTGGTTTAGCTACCCATAGAATAGTGTGTGTGTGTCACACATGCACAAAGACAGCCAGTAAAGACAGTATGTACCTGAGCAACTACAGAGTCACAGAGACATATATAACATTATAAGGAAAATCTACACGTGAGGGTTTTTTTTAACAGAAGAGCAGTGTTTCCTGCCTAGCAAAAGCAGAACAATTTGTTTCAAACATGCGTAAGATTAGTTCAGTGTTCCATAATTTCTTAAGTAAACTTATATTAACAATTATTACCCCTTCATGCCTTCTTACAGTTATGGCTATTTTTTTAAGGTAACACAAGGAAACCTACAGCAAATGAACAGAGATTTGAAAGCAATCAGTATAGACAAAACTTGTCAGTTACCTGATCTTTGAAAAACCTGAAATTATTTTAACACTCATATTTGACATTTACATGGATTACCATGATTTTGGAGGGAAACCCCCTACCCTATTAGTTATTTGAAACATGTCAAATTGACTGCACTGCAGATAAGTACAAATTAAGTGTTAAATTAATCTTTCTTATGGAACTCTGGACAATATTTAAAAAAGGATGAAATTAATGTTCAAAAGTGAACTGTCTGCCTAGCTACATGTACTCATCTTTTTCTTTCTTTTTTTTTTTTTTTTTTTTTCCCCCGACAAGCAGGCTTGCTTATTGTTTTATATTATAAACCTGCAAGGATTTTTTGTGAAAATAGTGTTTGGTTTCAGAGCTAATGAAATTTGTAATTTTACCTTTTCCTGAAATTAAATTTGTGAAAATTTTAAAGCCTATCACAGAAAAACTAGTTTCTTCTACTTTCTTGGAAATTAATTTATGCTTTTTCGTAAGATTATCAAGCCATTTTATTTCAATTGTTCAAACATGAGACAGTGCAAAGGCATGAAACTGAAAAATCAGATTTCTTAACTACCTGGATGAGAGTTTAAGAACTTTTAAGTTTAATTTTATGTCCACAGGTTACCAGAGCAGACCAGTACAGCAGAAGTTGTCAGAGAGCTTTTACTCTTGATATCAAGTTGGTAAACATGCTGGTGCCAGTTTGCACTGTGTGTTAAAATAACTTCTGAACCATTACATATCAGGACACAAGAGCACTAGCTGCACTGAAGAATATTTTCCATCTGGAGAGCCTAAGGTCTACTTCTAAGTTATGTTCTCATCTTGCAGGTGAAACAGTTGCAAAGTATTTTAAAAACCAGATGGATCTTTATTGAGAATATTGATTAGCCATGAAACATCAGACTTGTGCAGCTGAATATAAACATAAATCAAGCAGTTGCACCTGTGATTTCTCCAAGCTGTAAGGACTCTAAGGTGTTTGATGCCTGGGCTGAAATTTCTAATTCTGATTTAGGTTTTGGTGTTTTACTGTTTTATTTTTTTACATCCTTGACACAAAACACCAGGAATTTCACCCTCAAAAACATTCTCATCGTGAACTGAAGTGAAAAAATACAAAACATAATGGCTGGCTTCCTAAGTAGCAGTTGCTGCCAAAAATGGTGGACAACTATATATAATGCAAAATTTATTTCTGCAGAGAAAAGTCTGACCCCAATGTCCTGCTTCTCATGAATTTTACTCTTCCTTAACTAGAAATAAATAATATAGCAACATACATTGTCTACTGCACTTTGTAGTTGTTTTTTTTTGCTACCCTTCTGTAAAGTTGCAACTGCAGACATGCTGGTAGAAGCAAAGAAGTGCAAATAAATAGGAATCCAAGCAACATGAAAGAATGGAGAGCTGTTCTTCCTAGCAGAAGTAAATGAATCACAGACCACTGAGGGAGGGAGGTATGATATGGCATAACCTTTTAATAATCATTTTGAAAACCTGTGATGTGAGATGACTGGAAAAGGATGAAAAGAATACCTACCTTTTAAAAATTACATTTCCACTCCTTGTAAATTCTCTGTAAATCCAAGGTACTGAAAATCTCTCAATTCCTAAAAAAAGCCTACTGGAAGAAAGAGTGAAACTGACTACTTGTAAACACAGACTGATGAGTAATACCCAAACTGGCTATTCTGGTCAGGAACAAATCATGTCAACACAAATCTAATTTGCTCCTGTTACAGGGTACCAGAGTATAATGGATAGGAAAGACACAAAGATACAATAATTTGTGGTCTTTTCCTCATGTGTCATCCTCTAAGTTTGTTATGAAAACAGAGTCTGCAATAGGTACAGGTAAGTATTATGACTTCCCCACTCTCCTTCCTGTGTGTCTATTTCAGACAAGACCAATTAAGGAACAAAACAATAAACTTTTCATTAACCAAGGAAGAGGGAGAATAGGATGTCTCAGAAAAACAGGAAAACCTAAATAACATCTATTGCATGACATGTCATGTCTTGCATATAGATTCTGCTACAGGATTTAGACAAAATGTTTCCTTGCAGAATGCATTAAGGTTAAAAATACCCACATGATATTGATGCTGTAAGCACCTCAGTTATGCAAATGCATGTCTCTCCATTTTTCCAAGTAGGCCTCCAATTTCAGGTACTGGAGCCCGAAGTAAGACGTACAAAATGTAAAGGCTTCTCCATGTCAGAAATAATGCATTATTGCATAAAATAAACATTAAAAAATTAAGTGTCTAAAAATAAACAAAATAATGCATAAAAATAAACATTAATTGTCTTACAAAATCCTTCTCAGTCACCCTGTCACCCCACAATCTGAAGTGCGGGATAACCCTGAACACCAGAGAAACCTGAGACAATAATACTGGCACCTTGCCATCACTCCCACAGTCTGCTGATGAAGGAAAACTTGCTGCAGGTATTCACAGACTCCAAACCATCTTGTACAGGCATCCCACCACACCACCAGCAAAACTCACTGGAATACAGTAGCAAAACACCATGTACAAATGGATCATTACCACACCAGGAAAACTGACCAAATCAGACAGTTCAGGTATGTGACTTGGGTCTGCTGCCATCCTGCATTTCAAGTAACAAGGTAGAGAAATGGAGACTATCCTTTCTTAGACCCATAGGCACTGGCAATTTAATTGTTTTATAAAAGAGGATTAGAATTTAAATCACAAGCTTGGGATGTGATCTAAAGTAGATAAGATGCAAGCCAACAATGTGCTGCTTCTGCATAAGAATATGATCAGCTGGACAAACACAAGATGAGGAAGAACCACCTAAATCAGAAAAAAGGACTGTGGTGATGTTGGATTTGTTTTATAAGTTTTAGAATAGTTTTAATTGTAACTGTAGTTTAGTAGCCACTTTAGGTGGGCCCCTGTCTTGGAATTTGTTCTTATCAGAAGTTGATAAGAGTTTCCAAGACAACCCAGGCTTCTGCCCAGAGACTGTCTCCCATTGGTCCCTCCCCAGGATGATTCCCTACCCATCCTTTCCAATGTATCTTTCCCCCCCTCTGTCCATCAATCATCTCCAAGGTCCAGAGGTTTGGCCAGTGGTTGGTGGATCCCCCCGGGGACCCCTCCCTAATTTACCTTGATTTGTTAGTGTTTAGGTAATTCAGTTGGCATTTGCCACCTTGCTTTGTTTTATTGGTTTACAACTTGTATCCACCCCTGGAATTGTTTTGGAAAGAAACCCCCTATGACTCAGGTTTGGGGTCTCTCTTTGGAGGCTCTGAGCCTGGGGCCAGGGGATTTCCCTGTGTTCCCCGAATAAAAAACCTGCTCCCAAAGCTGAGAGAGAGTCCCCTCTTTATAGCCACGGCTGTGACAGCGAAGGTAATGGTGCTGCAGAGCCAAGAACCCACACAAAGGTGCTGTTGGAGCATAGCCCAGACCAGGTGGTCAAGACGATGCAGGGCTGGCCACAGAGTGCTACGCACCGCAACAAAGGACTTTGGACCCACAGTCAATCATGTATTAGTCATCAAAGAAGACTTTTACACAACAAAGCAAAACAAACAAACCAAAAAAAAAAAAAAAAACCCCCCACAAAACACAAAAAATCCCACAACCAAGAACACCCAAAACTCTCCCAAATCCCCATTATGACAGAAGCAGGCTACAAATAAGAAAGTCTCTCCACAATATCTCTAACTTGCCAGGTGTTTTTAACATGACAAAGAATTCAAAGCTCCAGAAACTTCCTGGATTCAACAATAACTATAAACTGCTTGTCATCTGAACTAATGAAGCTCCACCTTCATAAGCACTCTTCCCTTTAAAAAAGATTTACCTCAAAAATTATAATATAATACATTGAAGTGGACAGGATATTTAGCAAAAGAATAAAAACACATTTGATACAGAAAGAAAAAGGACTAAATGTAGTGGAAGACCTACTAGAAAAATTATACAGGAATATGAGTTGTCTTTATCTATAAAAATATGTACAATTTCATTTTAAATTTCTATTTCCACAGTATGATAGAAAAGGTGCATCAGGAAATCTGTGGATGCTTATAAGAACAGCTACCTGATAGCCTAATCAACTTTCAAGTGCAACAAGCTTCCATGAATGCCTAAAGATACTACAGCATTAAATAATAAGAAAATATTTTTGCATATAGCCATGCTATATGAAAGATTTTTCTCTGCTTTATATCCAGTATTTCTGGTACAAAATAAGTCATCCTAAGTAAAATAGTTCACTAGGATACTGTGGTATTCTATCTTTTGCTGAGATTACCCTACCCTGGCAGAGAGGTTTAAGTGTTAAAACAATTTTTGTACTAAACCTTGGAAATTCTTGTTTCCTGAAGAACACCTAGCATATAGTTGAATCCTGTAGCAAACTTCAAGCCAAGAGAAATATTAACATTTTGTCTTGTCTGGCTTTATTAAGTGCAGCTCTAAATTGTCTATATGCAGAGGGCTTTAGAAGATTCACTGAAAAAAATTAAATTAAAAACAGTTCATAAGAGCCTTGGCTAAATTCAGAGACTGTAAGAGATGGAGCACCCTATGTGAAGCAGGGTAGATGGGTAGAAGAGCCTACTTACAGGGTCACAGGATGTACAGGATCACAACAGGGCAGCTAAAGAGTTCACAGTAAAAGACACCTATGTGCTACAATGACTGAAACACTAAAATAAAACCTATTGCTTTGGCTGACTTTGTCTTAAGTTGCAAGAGATGGGGACAGGAGGCTCCCTTCCAGCATGGGAGTGTCATGAGCTGCTGCATACCTGGCATAGCCCCACAGTGCTAAAAATCACTTCCTGAGTCCTGATTGTTTGGACAACAGTTTAGTGGACATAGCAAAGAATTTTTGTCACCAGGTAGCCTCACACACAGCGCAATGACTGTGCTCTGTCCAACCTCTTGTGCATATAGATGAGGAAGGAATCTGATGCCAGAATTAACATACACCAGCAATAGGTCTGTGTCATGGGTTCCGCATTCAAGAAATCCAAGTGACATCTGAAACTTTCTTCATGCTGGTATAGTGCTTACTGATTCTGAAGGAAGCAGAGCAGACCTTCTCTCCATGCCCATCCCAAATCCAGATCAGGAAAAGAAAGAAACTGAGCTTTTGTTGATCATACATCAATTTTACTTTGCCATTTGCATCGACCATAGTTTTGTATTAGTAAAAGAAATGCATGGATGGAAAAGTACATCATAATGTCAGCATCTCACAAACAGAACACCTTCCTGGCAAGTCTCTCTACAAAGCCTTCACAATTACATTAGCAGAGTTCTGCATTTTCAAAGCCAGGTAAGACTGACATCCTTAAAAAAATAAATCCATATAACTTCTAAAAAGTTATAAGGCAACAAGAATTATTCCCCAAACAGACGTATGGCTATCTGAATTTAAAAACTAAAATCATGTTTAAATAATAACTTCACATTTCTACATGATTTTTCAAACTCCAATAGAGTCGGTAAGTACATGGTGTCTCAATAACTGTATTTAAAGTGGTGTATTATTCTTTACTTATATATCTTCTTGATTTGTGACCTTTCTTAATTAACAAATTGAGTAAAACATATGGAAACCTAACAATAAAAACTGACTTGGACTTTTCATAGACTGCCATCTGCTTCCACCATTCTGTCACATAAATCTGCTAAGAAATTTTTTTTAAACATCAGTTCAAAAATAAAACAATTACAGGTTGAGAGGGGCAAAATGAAGGATCTCTTGGAGATGCAGCTTTCTGTGGTGGCTGCCTGTACACTATATATTATGTTACAGACTTAAGAACAGCTACAGCTAACAGTAGTCTGACATGGCAATAAGGGAGGAAAATTTTGTATTCCATCTTAGAAAAGAAATATTGCACTTCTGCCACAGCAGAAAAAGATTCAAAAGTGTAATGAGTGTCAGAATAGGACCTCATTCAGAAAGCCTCTTGCATTTCATTAACTCTGAAACGTGCATGACTGACAGATCCAGAAACAATATGGTATTTCTACCCAGTAAGAGTTTGACACAGCCAGAAGATATGCCCCAGAAATTTCACTGCCTATGCACTTCTCTTCTGATTTACAGAGAGGCCAATTCACACTTTAATCTTAAATTCCTAGTTATCTTTATTGAAACTATCAAGAGGAGAACAAATTTGTTCCAAAAAGGAGGAAAATCTCAGATACAGCCACCTGACCACAATAAATCAAACAAAAATCATTAGGTTGTTTTACCAAACCAACACATAACAATTTCCAATCAATATAAATTTAGATGTCATCCAAACTACCTATTCTTTCTGTTGAATGATCAGCCATTAAGCCCAGTTAAAGTCCACCTCACTATCTTCTTTATTCTTTTCTGCTGTTTACTTCTTTTCTACAGCTCTCTTTCCTACCAGTCTTGCATATACACAGAACAATACAGTAAAATATAGAAAAAGGGATCAGAACATTTGAGAACAGTTTTCCAAAGCTGCAGACAGATGTCCCTGCAAGGAAAACTGGAGTGAATAAAGCCACTAAACACCTAAGAAGTGGAGAAAAAGTAATCTGCTTAAAGTGCAGCTAAGAGGACTCCATTAAGAAACCTTTGTAACAGTAAGGACAATCGAATACTGGACCAGATCAACTGAGAATTTTGTTTAGTCTATATAATTTCAGAAATTCATAGAAGACATAATTTTGATTCAGCCTAATTGCATTGAAAGGGGAAAGGATCATCTCTTATCTTCCCTTTTGATTTCACAATTGGAAAACTAAATTATTTAATTCCTTTGGGTAAATGTATCTGAGAAAATCTGTTTACTGTGGCAAAAAATAATTTTTCTTTTAAATAACAAAGTCTACAATTTTGCTTATTACTTGAGCTATGCCTCCTAAGAGTTTGTGCACGTGTGTATGTATTGTAAATACTGTAACAAGAGTATCTCAAACTTAAACACATTTAGTTTTGGTAAACGCAGCTTGATATTGATAAATATGCATACCTGCATTATCTTAAATGTACCACAACTAAGGACTAAGAAAAAAGAAGGAACTAACAGATACAAAGAGAAATGCTTTGCTTTTTTAGTGATCCTTAAACACCAACAGACATGCAACTCAATACATAAACATATTTCACTACCACACATGTCCACTTGAGCCAAAATTCTCAAGCTTTCTTCAGATCTATTCTTTCAGGCACTAAAGCATAAAAGATATAGTAGACTGGGTAAATAGGCGCAATCCTGTCTGCTTGTAGCACTGGACTAGTGCAAGTTAGTCTCAACTATTAGATTCAACCTGTAATTCTGCAGACTAAAAAAGGACACATATCTCCTAATCTAGCAATTTCCCCCAACTTTCCTGCCTCCCAACATTTCTGATGAAACTACCCCATGTGGGGTTTTTGCACTTAAGGCTGATCAGCACCCAACAGCCTGCTGCTTCCCCACCCACCAGTACTACACGGCTTCTTGATCCACGGCCAAGGGAAAGTGCTCATTTAATCAAACAATGCCAGAAACAACTCATCAGAGGCTCATCAGGTATGTGTGCAAAGAATTTTTACAAGGAAAAACATAAGCAATCAACATTGAAAATATCTGCAATAACTGAGAGACAACACCAAAATGGAGGCTAAAGCCTGCAGAGGTTTCCCTTGGCTGCAGCCTTTCCACTCTTTCCTCTTTTCACTGTGTTCCAAAATAAATCCTCCCACCAGCAGAAAGCAATTATCACTGTTATTTTTAGACACTACCTCCCATACACTTCCTGACATTTTCTATAATAAAGTGATGCCTCCGCTCTTTGTGAAAGAAAGAACTCAAACTAGGAAGGAGCTGGACATCCTACCTGTGGCCAGGAGGCAAGACTAAAACCCACACAGCACCAAAAGCATTTTCTCCTGACAAGTTCAGCCCTGTCCTATCTGCTGATTGTTACGATCCCTAGTTAGATGTACCTGCATCTTCTGAATTGTAGTACAAGGAGCATAGGCACTCAGGTCTGTGTTTTCCTGCTTGTGGCAGCTTCCTATCTACTCTGCAGCAGGGCAGAGCACAGAGGTCCTGAGGGTCCTTCCACACATACAAATGATACTTCTTCACAGAACATGAAAAAGCTGAGATCAAGGCTTACTCTTCAGAAGCTGACAGAGGAACACAAATAAATAGTTTCAAGACCTCAAAGAGCATCCATGATACATGAGAGTCTTTACATCTATATTATCTTTAGTGGTTATTTCTTTACTCAGTGACTTTGCATACACAACACAGCTACAAAGATGTGGTCACAACACATACAGAGGCAGAACACCTTGAGGGACAATAAAATGTGAAAAGCTTTTTAAATTTTCATTTTAACAAGTCACAAGCAGTGAAATATGTTTAGACAAACATACCATCAAATACAAAATACATCCATCAATTTTCTTAAGAAAAATCCAGAAGTTTATGGTTAGCATCAAATAAATTGTAAAAAATTAACTGAGCTGCCTTTTCAATCCATAGTTTGTGATGCCATTTTTCCCTTCCCATCCTTAGTCAAATGACTCTAGTGGTCCTTAAACAGGATCAGATTCATCAGAAAGTTAATCAAAAGCACCAAAGAACAATAAAAGCAGATCATGACATCATGCATAGAGAAATACAGATCAGTGCACAATGATCTCTCTCCTCCTTCTTTTATGTGAAATTGATATACACAAACAATTTCTTTGTAAAGGTAAGAAATCAAGTATTAAGAATATTTCTTCTTCCAAAGATTAAGCATTTTCTATCTGCAAGAATCAGAAGCCTAAATTACATGTTTTTTCCTGCAAGCTTTAGTGCAATAAAATTTGACTCCTCCTGATCATTGTTAATTTGAACAAAATATGGAACATCTTTAATTTATTATCTTTAACCTTTATTCAATACAAACCACTAGGGTACTCATAGCTATTTAGGGGGTTACTGATCAGAAAAAATTTGCTCAATCAGATTGAAGTGAGACAATGACAGGCAGCAGTTTTCACTCCTGTGCTAAAAATAGAGACAAACCCCTCCCAACCTAAGCATGAAGCTTTTCTCTTCAGCTTATTTCCCTTTGTAGCCAAGCTTCCTTCAGGTCTTTCAAAATCTGTTACCAGAGTAGCAGGAAGAATATGTCCCCTGTATAGATAACTAACCATGGGAATCTCTAGATGCATGCACACACTATCTGCATTTTTCTCTCTAGTTGCTTCACTTTTAGAACTAGGAAGAGTCACTGAACACATTCACACTGACATTCTCCTTTTCTTTAATATTTATTCTTCAAATTTTATAATCTTGAGCACAAAGATTTTTATGACCAGGTATTATAGGGAAAATTAAAGTTTTCATGAGAAACTAAATCTCAAAGAAAATAGCATGAGATGCCTTTGGAAATAGTGTTAGTCAAGTGATGGAAACACTTTCGTTTCACTTGCTGCAGAGTTAAAATTTCAAGTATGAGGGAAATGGCCTGAATTTCCAGCACATGTTTTGAATTGCCAAAATATATCGGCGACAAAATAGTTTAGGTTGAAAGGA
>WEIU01012282.1:35267-51330 GCA_013389925.1 Aegithalos caudatus | reverse complement strand
CTCCTAGTTTCAACCCACCTGCTTTGGAAAAGGGAGATCTTTCATGAGACCAGGTTGCTCAGAGACCCATCCAAAATGGCCCTTCACACTTCCAGGAATGGGGTACCCACAGTTTCTCTGGGCAGCCAGTTTCAGTACCTCACCACCCTCACAAAGAATTTCTTCCTAGTTCTGATCTAAACCTACTCTCTTTCCTTGTAAAATCTCCCCTTGTCCTGTCAATACATGCTCTTGTAAGACGTTCCTCTCCATCTTTCTTGTAGCTCCTTCAGGAAAGAGAAGGCCACAATTAGGTCACTCTAAAGCTTTTTCTTCTCCAGGTTGAACAACCCCAATTCTTTCAGCCTTTTCTCATATAAGAGATGTTCCATCCCTCTGATCATCTTGGCGGCCTCCTGTGGACTTGCTCCAATAGATCCATGTCCTTCTTGTGTTAAAGACTCCAGAGATGGACAGCATCATGTCCCCTGACCTACTGGCCACAGTGCTTTGGATGCAATTAACATTTCTTTACAAAATCAAAACTAAACAGAATACTAGAAAAAAGACATTAAAACCAAAAACAATAACAACAACAAAAAAAAGAAAGAAAGAAACAAATATACCAAACCAACCAACAAAAAGGAAACAAAAATCCCCATGGAAAACAACAAAGTTTGTTTCTAACAAAGTGTGTTTCTAACTTGCTGATCCCATTTATGAATTACACTAGTATCACCTCCTCCATGTAATGACTATTTCTGACTGCCCTTCGTTGGTGCCCTGTTTTGGCATCTGTTCACAGAACTGTGTTCGCCCCAGTTCTTAATCCATGCCAGCTGCCTGTGACCACCTGATGGAGCTGCAGTTCAGCTGATTCTCTGCTGGGGATGCAGCACTGGCCTGAGTTTGGCCAGAAACTCACTTACTGGATTTACCCATATTTCAGTGCTGTATGGGAAAAGGGACCTGAAGTGAGTGAGTACTCCCATAATTTTGTAAGATCTTTCCAATTCTGCTATATAGTACACCTTGTTCTGCGAAATAGAAAGTGCAGTTCTCAAACTTAACAGAAATCTGCAGTATTTACTTGCAGAAAAAAACCAAAAACTTACACACATTATCATATTTCTCTGACATAATATTTTCTAGTTTCATATTAAGATTTTCACAATACCAAATCTTTGCTCAATTTCTAGCTAGGTTGTTTAAAAAATCTGATCATTGTTCTACAAATGTCTGGTAAATTACTATAATTTCAACGTGATTCTTTTCCACAGGAGTAATCTGAGAACACTCTAAAAAGATATGAAACAGATCAAATCACCACATGTATTAGTCAAGATGAGAAGATGTATCTTTAAGTTGCTAACTAGTTGAAGAATTAGACTAGACATTCTGACTGCTAACCACAGTTAAACACTCATAGTTCATTAGTAAAATATACTGCAAAAATTTCTTCTTGAAAAACACTGAATCTTCCACATAGGCACCTCTGTAGCTGAGAAGAAATTATCTCAGTTTTTTGCAATGAACACTTTGTTCCAGCAGCTGAGTTCCTGTAAGTTGCCTCCAAAATGAAATGCAGTTCTTAAAATACAGCAAGCACATGGCCTGGTTGTGATATCAGTGCATCATTTTTAAAATTCCAAATTATTTTCAGTCAGAAAAATGCATAATGTTGCTCTTTATTTCTACAATATTTCTTTAAACAAAACCCTATCCTTTGATTTGCAGGCTCTTAGGAACAGGAGATATAGATTGGTAGAACTAAATAAATTATTGGTTTCACTGTAATTTCTTCTGTACTTGTACTAAAAGCCAGAATTGCCTTGAAAAAGCAACAATTAAAAAAAGCTATATTAAATTCATGGAAATCAGTTAAAGATGCAATGACATAACACAGTGACATTTCTTTAAATGTTTATTGCATTTATTCACTGACAAGTCCAAATGCCTCATTCTCACTCACTTTGATCTTTTCTTTTACCAGTAGTTCATGCTTTAGCCTTTCTAAAACAATAACTTTAGACATTTTACAAGGAATTCAAGTTTGCAAAAACAAATGCAGAGGTTCTGTTTGGCTGGTTGTTTTTTTTTTAACACCAACATCATTAGTCCTAAATGCTATCAACATTTCGTCATCTATCAAAAGAAAATTGCCCTTTCTTCAGCAAATCAGAGTTCACTCCACTGGTATATTTGTCCTCAATAAATCTAAAATAACATTCACCACCTCTGTTCCCTTTATGTGGCTCTCAAGAGGAATTGCTCCCTTCAGGCATTCTGGTCTTATATATCATTTATACTGACTTTCAGTCAAGTCTCCCTGAATCTGGAAAGGTCTGTCCACCCCCTGTCCACATGTGCTAGAGCAGCTGAAATGGCTTTCATCATCAGCAAGTTTGCAGAGAAAAATCCTACCTCCAACTCATCATTTATATAAAGCAGCTTCCTACTTTCCCATAACTAGTGAATATATATCACAGAGGTTTAGTCAACACCTCCTACTAGACCTCTAAATCTTTGTGTCCTCTATAACAAAATAATTCTCAGGCTCAGGCTCTGTCCTCAGTGACAGATGTTTTTTCAGATTTCAGTCAAGAAGTTTCTTGTTTCATAAGGATCACAAAACTTTGCTTGAAGTATGTGATGGTAAGCCCATAAACTGAATTTTAATCAATCCATCTGATTTTATTTTTGAGGGTTTTTTTCCTTTGAAACTGCCCAAGAAAATCAACATCTATAGTTTCAACACCTAAAGCTACAGGGTTTACAAATACTAACATAAATTCAATTAGCTTTCACTCAGTCCTCCCTTCATTTTGTTGTGATTAGGTACTGCAACAGTTTGAGATAATCTTATTAGGTGCTTGCCAGTTATTTCTGTTAGTCTATTAATCAATACAACAGCTTTATTTCTTGAAAAATAAAATCCATGCCTCAACAGACCATATTTATTTTTTTAATAGTTGCAAAATACACCAGAGATCTGTGGGGTTTTTCCAATTACTTATAGAATTTTTGCTTATTCACAATATTTTTAAGTCATCCTGTAAAACTTTTTCTCCTAAGGACACAAAAAATATACTTAATAGAAAACGACAGAATTAAATCTTTCTGTGAACCACTAACACAATGGTTCAAATAAGTCCCTTCATACCAACGTGCACAAAATCTTAGGAACCCTTAAACCACGGATTACTGGCATAATCGACTACAACAGCTTGTGTCAATTCCTACTTATGTTACTTTAATCAGGATTACAACCACAGGAAAAGCATCAGGCATTCAAAATGCCTATTATGCTGTATTCTGTAAATGAAACATTTTCATAAATGCTAATACTGTACCCTGTATTAGCATTATATTTTATGCATCACTGCCTCCCTCCAAACTGAGTATAAATGATCCATGTGAACACTACTGTCATAAATATGCACACTAAATAATTTAAACATAAAATACGGTGTTCTGTTTTTACTTACAGCAGTCACAAATATGAGAGCTACCTGAAAAAAATTCAAGAGCAGCCTTCTCCAGCTTACAGAGAAGAATTTACGTTATCTTTTGCTACCTTAAAAGTACTTCATTTCCTGGTTTAAATTTAATAATTAAATTTAAAAATATGGATTTATTGAAATGGAATTGAATATGACAATGGAAAATGGGAATACTGTAACTAGTTTATTAACACCTAACTCAGTTGTGCATTGCCTCTGAACAAATGACAATCATACAGACACATCAATCCACATTTAAATACTGCATTTTCCACAATATCTGGCTACACTAATGCAAGATGAGACAGGTGATTGTGTTGCATACAAAATTATATTAAAATACATATTTTTGTGACTTTAAAGTAAATTACAGTAAAATTCTGAAAAATGCTCCACTGGTAATCTCAATAAAAGAAGTAACAGAAGGTCACTTGGCAGCCAAAATTTAGAAAGATCCTCGGCACGCTAAATTATTCAAATATTTAATTTTACCTCTGGAAACTAAATCAAAACTAGTGATTCAGTTATGACTCTAAAGCCTCTCAGGAGAAGAAAAATGAAAACTAGAATTTGACAGCTGCATTCCAGTTTTTCATGTCTTGCACTTAAGGTGAATCCAACTTCACGAAGGGTCTCTTAGCTGTTTAATTAATGAATCCACAAAACCATCAACACTGAAAATCTCATATGAAGGGTATTATTATCCTCATAAAAACAGAGAAAAGGTAGTCAGCTTCCATCAGAATAAACATCCCAACAATTTGAATATATTAGTATTCGATATTCACAGGAGATCTTAAGTTTCAGAAGAAATACCACAACAAGCAAGAAAGTGGAAAATTAACAACAAAGACATCAAAGGCTATCTTAGTATTTTTACTGACAGCTTTTGAAGTCAAGAAATGACATTTCAAGCACTGGAACAGGCTGCCCAGGGAGGTGGTGCAGACAATATCTGGGAGTGTTCAAGAAAAGAGAGGATGTGGCACTCAGTGCTATGGCTTACTTGACACGGTGGTGTTCTGTCAAAGGCTGGGCTCAACGACCTTGGAGGTCTTTGTGAACCTCAATGATTCTATGAAATATCAAGTTCTCCACTTGCTCTTATGGATTTCACAGTTGACCAAAATATTCATTGGCACCAGACAGAATTTTTTAAAAGTGAGTTTGGCCCATTGCCAGGTCTGGCTCTCTATCAGATATGTGCCACAGCAGCTCCATATGCTTCTCCTAGTGTTTTTATTATTAAGCTCTCTTACACTAGTACTGCACCTTTCTGTATAACCAAAAGTAAAGCAGAGCACACCATGCAGAAATCACAGGTTGCAGTGAGCACAAACAAACAAAAGCTCCAGCTGCAGAAAGAGAGTCTGAGTATTCACAAAGGAATTCCACAACTGAAACAGAAGTTGTGTAAACTACTGATTTCTACACTACTTATCCAACATTTTGTAGAATGAGAACTAAATGGAGATTTTTATGACTTCAGCTTAAATTTGTCTCCAACCACAGATTTGTCAGGATTGGAGAGGGTTTTTTTTGTTTGTTGTTTGCTTTGTGAGCCTAGCACAAATTCTATAAGAAGAAAAACTGAGAAATTACTCCAATTGAATCACATTTTCATAGCATCAGTGAAAATATATTTTTTTAAATAATCAGGGATAAGTATTAAATTGTAAGTATTCTCATGATAAAAAAGGTACCATGTAGCTCTCAACATCCAAGGTCTCAACAAAAGGTATCCTTTTTGTACTGCAGAACAACTACTCACTTTTCACTAACAGTGAATCAGTTTGCTGTAGATTAGAGTTTAGCTCCTGGTAGAGAAGACTGGTTTGTCAGAACTCAGAACATTTACACAAGTTCACCTCAGGTGCTGTAGCTGCTATAGCCAGGTAATCAGCAAAAAGCTGCAAGACTACCACATCTGAGTTCTTTGATACTTTCTGTAACTCAAGATTTCTAAGGGGAAGCTTTCTAGCAACATCCTCACCAAACTCCATTAGTCTTAAGAGACTCTTAAGGACGCAACAACCTTGAGCAAAGGCGTTGTGCTTGGAATATGTGATTTTCACCATAGTATTTTTACTTAGCAAGTACAGATAATGCTGTGGTGGTAAATGATATACAACAACATCTGTTGTTTTAATCCAGTGCTTTGTGCATTTGAACCATGTGTCTTCAGTGCACCTCCATGAAAGACCATTATTCATCAATGGCTTGGATATGAAGCTTGATGTAGCGGACAGCAAAGGCAACCACATCTTATATAAAAAGAACAGGATTTCCTTGCCTCTACTCAGCACCCATCAAACCACTGAGTCCAGTTTGGGGCCTGTTACCAGTAGGAAACATTGATAAATCACAGCAGCTCAGTGGAAGCAAACCAACACGATTGTGGCTGGAACATTTCCCTGTAAGGAGATGCTGTAGGACCAGGGTTAGTTCAGCCTGGAGTGGAGGTGGGGGGATCTCCAGGGGGAAGCAAACAGCTGCTTCAGGACCTTTGAGGGATTGTCAAGGAGCTGAACTCTTCTCAGCAGAGTGTGACAGGAGGATGAGGGGCAAGTGAGACTGGGACCAGTTTGAAGGAAACATTCTCCCTGAAGGACAAATGAGTGGGGGCTCAGGCTGCCTGGTGCTGTGCAGGCTCCCTCCCTTCCTCCCTGAGCCCCCTGCTCTGCTTCTTGCTGCAAGGACAGTGTCTGGCAGGCAGGCCCTTCTGAGCTCCCTGCCCACAGGTTACCCCACCACCTTGCAGCCAGAGGTAGCCATGGGTCTGCAGGTGAGAGACAGAGGCCCCTGGGCATAGCCTGAGAATGCAGCAAGGACAGGCAGCACTCACAGAGGCTTTTAAAAGCAGACTTTGCATGTTTTAAAAACACACAAGAGCCCAGAAGTGGATTTCCTGATAAGTCTAGCAAGTGGCTAATGTCCGATGTGTAGATCAAGGCTCACATAATGTCCAAAACTGTAGTCGTGCCTTCAGTGTTGTTAAAATGTACAAAAAAGATTTAATGTTTGTAACAGTATTGTTCCACAGTGCATTGCACATGCCACGCTTGATCATATTTTACCTGATACTCTGCTCTCAGATACAGGCTTGTAAGTATGTTGAACAGAAGAGAAAAATCCTGCCTTTAGAGCATCTTCACTTTTTGCAGTACCATACAGTCCTCCATTTATGACATGGATCATAGAAACTGATAGACCTAGTTGTGTCTGGATGCAGGAACCAGTCATATACGGGAAGACCAAATTAATAAATCAATTAAATAAATAAAACACAGAAAATAAAATACCTGCCCAGTAACTACTTCTCAGTGACAAACTGAGGCAGACCAGAAATACAAATAAGTAATTCTATTCCATAATAATTTCACTACTTTGTATAACAGAAGAAAAAGAACCCATTTATTTTCATAAGCATTCACAATTTGCATGTTTCACCCAAATCCTGATCAGTATTTTATGTGTAATCTCCACTTTCATATGCAGCAAATTTCACTGCACACTAGACATTCTAATGGCTCTGTATCTTAGCTGATTCTCTCAGTCTCTCAATCTTCTCCATTTTGAAAAGCAACCTTAAATTGGACACTGTGTTCCAAATCATTAATTTCTAACATATCACTGCCACGTTTTAGAGTTTCAAACCTCCTCTTAACACATTTAAGAATCCTACTTGCACTTTCAACTCCTGTTGCTAGATGTAGTTATTGCTTAGATCAAGCTGTGATGTTTTCATTGAAAGAAACAGTAACCCTCTAAGTACTGCAATTATTTAATGAGCATCAGAGGATGATGCACGCATGTAAGTGGATGTCAAGACAGAAAAAATCACTCTGGCTGAGTATCTTAAATGTATTAGGTCCATTTAATAATGGTTCAGTTCTCGTTACATAAATACTGGATTTTCATTATTCTTGCCAGATTATATTTTTCATTAATAGTATAAGCCAAATAGACAACTGCAAGAATTGGGACATGACAACTAGGACTGACTATAAGGAAACGTTTCCCCAGGAGGACACGGATGTGTTGGCACAGGGACTGAGCCAGAGACTGTGAATCCACAGGATGGAGCCTCAGGCAGTCTGGTCTAACCCTCTGGCTGACTTGCTGTGAGCAGCTCCTTTCACCAGACATGCCCCAACCTCCCAATCTCCTTCCCCAATGAAGTTTGTGATTTCTATTCCAGTGCTGGGCAAGAGCAAGAAGCTGCCCTTAAATCTTCTCATGCCTTCAGCAATAGGAGGAACAACCAATGCCAATTACTTATTGACAATGGATATCCTCAAGATACCATAATGCTCAGACCCTTTTGGTTTTACCTATTTAATAAAAACATCACTGTGAAATTGAAGGACCATTACAGTGCAAAAAAAAAACCCAGCATGCCACCTCTAAAATTATGATCCAATTGTTTTAAATTAAAAGAAAATGTCAGATGCTTTTTATAATTACATGAAGAGTTTGTCTAGGTTGAAGGTTTTCCTGTAGTACACAAATTAGGTTTAGAATTACCTAGAGTTTGCACTACTTCAGAAATCTGTATACAGCGTTTCATTTTGCAATATAACATTGTGCTAATATGAAGAAAGGCCTGACTCTATGCTATTGGTCTCCTCAAATCAGCTTTACTTACAAGCCCTTCAGATCACAGCTAGTATGTCACAATATGATTTAGAAAAAAAAATCTTACAATGCTATTGACTTGCTCTTGAGATAATTTATAGAAAAATCTTTGTAGAGGTGTGGAAAAGGAAAACAACCAATACAAATCTAAAGGTGATTCTACAAAAAAGACTCATCTATTTTCATCAAGTACTGCACCAAAAATATCTTCAGAAGGGCTGTTGGCTAGATGAAAGTCATCAAGTATTAAAAAGAACAAAATACAGCAGTTAGAAAGGAAACATAAAAGTAATTTGAATTATGATTACCCCTGGCATGATGTTAATTAATTATCATAGAAATACCAGTGAAACATTTTGGGGTTTTATGTAAACATCAGCTTCCAAAGTAGATGCCTTTCTTCCTATATTTGCAGCAAAGCTTCCACTTTTAATACAGCTTTTTATATTTCTTGAAGGTTTTTCTAAAGGTCACAATTCTCTGTTTTCAAATACAAATAGAGTTTATATTACACTTTGATGAGCTGAAAAAGTAAGGGATTTAGCACTGGTGTACACTTAATTCTCAAAACATTTGTTTCAAATACATTTTTTTGTATCCAGGTAAAGTCCAGATGAGCTGACAGTGACATCCTCCCTTTCACTTAAATTAAAACAAGTAGTTTGAAAATCCAGTCCTTCTTGCTAACTGTTTGCTTGGCTGGATGGCTGGTTTTGTTTGTTTGTTCGTTTTTTAAAGAAGAGCAAAGCAAGTGACAGAGCAAATACTTTATCCTCTCTTCTGAGATGTTTGAATGAACTTACATGACAGAAATTCCATTATTAATTCAACTCTTGAGAAGACGAAGGTTTATAGTCATGCAATGTGCTCTCACACTAGTGAGAATTAGTACCTTTCTTCTATTTTAATTACTTTGTGTTAGTATTTTGAAGCTCATGTTCTAGTTTCCAACCCATAAGGTGCATAAACCTAGTCTCCTTTTCCTGGTGGGCTTTAGGTACTTTGCTAGTGCACAGTCAACTTAGTTTTATGCCTTATTATAAATACAAATATATTATTTACATGAGTTCCTTTCTGACAAATCAAGAGAACTAACAAGGTGTGAAAGTACAACTACAAAAGATAGGACTTAGTGCCTCACACATATGTGGGCACATATAGTCAAGTGACATGATACAGTGATTTGACCAGAATAAACATTATGTAGACGATTTTACAGAAACCTATTATCAATGATTAACACAAGCCAAGATCTATCTAACTGGGGTGTTTTTCATATAACACCTCTGAAACAAAGTCTTGCAAAACTGTACTAATTCATTTATAGGTCAGTACCATGTCTCTATATATATATCTCTAACTACATATTCCATACACATTACAGCCTGTGCACAGAGGTGTCATGATTAGTATTCACAGGTTTATGATTATTTTAAGTAATAAGTGCAATCCACACTTTGCTGTGTTTAGATTAAATATGGAAAAGTGATTAATGATAGTATTTAGGAACTGTACTATTAGAGAAAATTAGGAATGCCTGCTCTGCAATCTACAGTTTTAAGTCTATCTGCCATGCTGGATGGTGTAACTGCTGTGCTACCGTGCCATCACAGCTCTCCCAGATACACACATTGTTTGCAAGTGGGCAGGAACTTTTTTCCACCTCTTTAGTCCATCTCTTTATATACATATATACATATAATGGAAGCCATTAAATTAACAAAGTCTCTCCAAGATGTGACACCTGATTTGCTGTTCAATAAACTGGGAGGGGATATATTAACATTCTCTAAATTGGTACTTGCCTTGGCAAAGGTATCATTTAGAGGAGAGTTAAAATTACACAGTATCTATTTTAAGAATTGTTTTAGTAAATCACAATCGAACCATTGGGTAAAGCAGGTCATCTAAATCCTTACTATATTTTTCAGGCAAGACTGACATGACCCACTTTCTGTCCCTAAATCAATCTCATGTGCAAGCTGTGGCATGGGTAATCCATTCAGATATCTGCCTCAGCATATAAAAAAAGGTATAAAGGGAATCATCTTGAGGAAAACAAGCTGTCTTAGTTTAAATCTGTGTTCCACAAGTGATGTGAGAGTTAAAGGAAAACAGACTATAAACAAGAATGTCGTTAGTAAAACCAGCATCAAAAACAGAAGACAAGCAGCAATAAAGCTGCAAAATACTACACCTGCATATTTTTAATTTCTTTGTACGTCTTTAACTTTCTGCCATTGCTAAGTGGAATAATGCTCAAAATGTGAATTGTTATGAAACAGCAAGCTAATTTTCAGGAAGATAAATCAACAGGAAAAACATTGTTGTGGAAGAGACATCTAGAAAGATAGTATAGGTAAGTGTGGAATTGCCTATGTGGCATGTTTGTATTTAATTTTCTTTCGCCACAAAGAGCATGCCTGGGCCAAGCATCATACCTGAACAGTCTTGCCTGAATTAGGCGGCACACCCATCTGATGCATCATTTTTTCAACTCCTACCTAGATTAGAAAGAGGACTGCTTTCAATCTTAGTAAAATGTCCTGTATGGCAGTACAGAGAATGCAAGATATGGTTATCTTGTACCGAACACCGCAATATTTTGCTTAAAGCTGCAGTGTCAAAGAGTTCCACCCAACAGACCTGCTATATCTTCCTTGGAAAACTCCCAGAAGGCTCAGAAGCAAGCAAACAAGATGTGCTAAGGAGTGCAGCATCCCGTATGTACACCTGCCTTGGCCTGACCTTGGTTTGACCTCATTCTTGTGGCACCCAACCCACAGGTAGCCTGTCCTCACACACTAAGCTTTCCCAAATCTCTAGTGTCAACCTGAGACAACCTGAAATAAAGGCAAGGTAAAAATAAAAATGTATGAAAGTTATGTAAGTATGTCTAGTACAAATATAAGTATAAAAACTATAAAGAAGTAATTTTTTTTCCATGGGGTTTGACAAGGAGCAGACTAATGCAGAAAGCTCTGATGTCTCTCTGTAAATTTCTTTCATTCATTGAAGGGCTTGAAAATTCTCATGGGTTAAGGCAAGGGAAGCTGTGTCAAGAATCCAGCAATTTGCACATATTGGAATGTGGATCAAATTTTCCAGTAACTTCTTCACTTCCCTTTGTTTTTATTTTATTTTAAGATAAAAAAAATAATATAGAGATCCATCACAGAACAGGAGTATGAGGTCTGAAGTATTTAATCTGAACTTAACCAAAAACCCCACAAAAAAGGATTTTTAAAAGATTTCATATCAATGAAAAGGCACTTATCATGAAGCAATTCTGTTTCTATACTCATCTTTGAGTATAAAATATGTAATCTAATTTTAGATCTGCAACAGAGTGGGTCTTTTCACTTCAAGAGGCATTCACATCTTTGAAAGCAAATTAAGTTATGCATGTTTGCCAAGCTTCCCACTGTCTTGCCCTATAAAAAACAAATGGGACTGTATACTTCACCAAAAAGCCTTGATATTCATCTTTTCACACAAACACTGTTACTGTTTACAGATCTTTTCTAACAAATATGATATGCCAAGACATAAAATGTAAGAAATAGTAATGAAACTAATTCACAAATACACCTGCTGAGGAAAAAGAGTAGTAAGTACTGGTATCTATCTGTAAGATTTGATCTCCACTGAGTGTCAAAAAAACCTTGAACATAATTGAAATTATTTTGCAAATCACAGGATGGGTAAAGTTGGAAATGATCACAGTGGCTCATCTGTTCCAAGCTCCCTGTTGAAGCAGGGCCATCATCAGGACTTTAAACTCAAATTAACATATATGCTGACAGGTCACTAATCTGCAGAAGATTTTTTCTCTACCAAAATGTTAATTACCCAGTGCTGAAATTGTTACAAATTATGATTTAATACACTACCAGGTTTGACACCCCCACTGTCCTCCTTGCCAAATAATTAGGATGTACCAAATTTCACCTCATTTCATTTATTTACAAGCTGTTAATTTGAAATTGTGGAGCATTTTAAATTAAATAGTGTTTTAGAATAAAATTTTAAAATAAGGAGCAAAGAATGATGAAGAAAACTTCTGTATTCTAAATATCTCTGAAATTTAGATAACATTGACCCACACTGGAACAGTCTAGGTATTCACTGCACAGCTGAAGCCTTGCAAACTTATAAGTTTAAAGCAAATAAGTATTTTTTATTTTTCATGGCCAACAAAGAGAATAGTGAAAGGAATAAGTTAAAGGTTGTTTTACCTAGGTTCCCTAGTTTTATGCCATTTGAAGTCTAATTAAGATAAAGTGGATTCTCTGAAATGAGAAGAGCAGGTTTATCTTGTTCATTTTTAGGAAGAAACAGGTTCTATTACGTAATATGAAAATTATAATGCTGTAAAGGCAACTTACTGGAAGTCATGTAACATTTCCAAAACCTTAAAAAAATACCCCAGAACAAAGCCAGTCTCCAGGTATTCAGGCACTAAAATACCTTTTTTTTTTTTTTTTCTATAGTCAAAGAGACCAGAACATTCCTAAGATGCTTATTAACCTGTGAAAAAGTAATTCTCAAAAATTACTCCTAACATTTCTATCTCAGAAGCAACCACTAATACCATAAAGTATTAAAGTCATATAAGATTAAAAGAGAGCAAGGGAAATTGCACTTAGGAACTTTGACAAACATTGAATATCTGAAAGATTCATCCATTTTACTTAACTTTACACTGAAGGTAGTAGGTACCTCTGACATAAGATCAGTGGAAGGAATGAAGAAATAAAAACTATGTTCAGAAAATAAATGTTTTTTAGTTATGGCTGCTATCCTTTCCATCCCATATCTTCTAAATCAAGCACTGAACATCTGCAGTACTCTGTGAAGAGATTAAATAGTAAAATGCACACTGATTGCACAGGCAGAAGTATTAGAAGTTAGCAGCAGAAGTTAGCATATATCTGCTAACCTGCCTCTAATCATACTTCTGAATGATAAATATTATATGTCTAAAATTATTTTCCTTCACCACCATCATGCTCACACATTCTCCTTAACATATGAATTAAGAAATCAGGAAATACAAAGATCCCAGATGATGTCATTCTACTTCAGTTACTAAAAGAACCTGAAGAAAACCCCAACAAACCACACCGCCTAGAACAGCACTCCATGAATGGTAACATAGCACACTATTTGTTGCTGAGCAGAAAACTGGGAATTCCACAAGCTTTGTGAAGAACAGCAGCTTTGGTTTCAAGAGCAACTCTCTCAAAAGGGCTCAGGCTGGCCCAGGAACCATATGGAAACCTAAGCAGAACCTACTTTTGTGCCTGTTTTGTAATGTCTGGAGTGTTTTTGCAAAAACCACTTACCTATGAAGATGCAAAACTTTACACTTCCAGTTGCATTGAGAATAGTGGCTGCAAATCAGGAGACCCAAAGACCTGCCTGGAAATATGCTGTTGTGGTGGTGCAGAATTATTTTGTTTTGCCATAGTTCAAGTTACTTTTGCCTATTGATTTATGTAAGTTATTGTTTGTAACATGTGCCCTGATGGTTTGTTCCATGTACCCCATTTTCCTATTCCCACAGTTGGTTTCTCCCAAAACTTTTCCCCTGTCAGTCCTGTAAACCCCTACCCCATCCTCCCTGTCAGTCTGGGTCAGGCCCTTCCCTGTGTTCTGGAAAGATCCAGGGATAGCATCAAGTGATTGGCAGAAGTCCAAGAACTCCCCCTCGCCTTGTGCCCTGTTGGTTACAAAGTTGTCAGTTTTCTGTAGGGCCATCCCTAACCCCTTTTCCATTGGATCTGTGTAACCCCACCCCTGTGATCCTCCCCCCTTTATAAGTTGTGTGCACCCGAGTTCGCTGCTCTGTCTGGACAGTTTCTCCTGGGAATAAACCTCCAGCCTGCTCCACCTTGACAGAGTCCTCCTTTCTTCCTTTGCCACAACCACACTTCGCCTCTGCCTCACTGGTGAAAGAATCCACTGTGCAGGCAGTGGCTCCAGTGCCAGTCTGTGACTGTGGTCTGCTGTGGCAGGGCTAGCCGGTGGACAGCCACGGGCAGTTACATGCTGTGCAATGTCTGCCTGCTCATTGACCTGCAAGTCAGAAATTCCACGCAGAAAGCCCCCCATGCAACTTCCTGCAGATTGGGTATGTCATTGCAGCCTTTCCAGATGGACAAACTGCACTAGGGCTGTTGAAGAGAACTGCCAAGCCAGGCAGGTAAGAGACAGAGGATAACCTGAGGAACACCATCCTGACCCAACATCATCATCATCTCTCATAGCGGACAACCTTATGGATGGAACAAGTTAATTCCTGGAAGAAACCTGATACTGTTTCTATGAACATCAGGTCATGCTGATGTTCAGCAGTTTATCAGTTAAGCTCAGACAACACATATGGGATGCAAAAGAAGCACATTGTAAAGCTGCCTGCCTCAGCAAGTCCCACCAGGAGGGCAGTAAAACAGCCAGGATTCATATTCAGTGCTCTGTGGAAGACAGCAATTTCACTCCTGTGGGTTACACCAAGTATTCCAAGCTGATTCCTTTTCCTCCTCCTCTCAAATAACATTCTGTTTCTTTAGGCCTCCTTATTCACATTTTATGCTCCATGTTTGGAAATCTTGCTCTGGAGGCCTAAAGACATTTGCATAAGGATCTGTGCCTCAAGATAAATGTTTTTAATTACCACAATAATTTAGACTTTTCTTTGAGTACTAGAAAACTAGAGAATTTTTCAGATTTCCATTTTTAATGTATTTGAAATGTAAGTGAATTTTGAAATGTAAGATAATGTAAGTCAAATTTAGTGCAGAAAAAAAGTAATGACATTTTACCAGGAAAAGGAAACTTTATGATCACCAGTAGGTTCCCATAATCCTGTTACAGGAACATGAAACTGATTGGACTAAGCCACTTCAACATACCAGAGGTGGGATTCACCAAAGCCATAAAGAAAAGATCATAGAATCACAGCTACTCAGGACTGTCAGCCACATAAAAACAAACAAACAAACAAACAAACAAACAAACAAACAAACAAACACAAAAAACACAAACAAACAAAAAACAACAACAACAAAACAAACAAACAAAAAAAACACCCCACAGTTACAGTCAATAAATTGGTTAAGCATTTCCAAGAGATCTTTCATTTTCCAAATTGCTGATGAAAAAAGGTAGTGATGAACCTAAGACAGCTGTTTAAATGAATAAGCCAGGTAGTTTCTATGAGTATTTATCTACATCTGAAAATAAATTATATACCTGCAGATGGTTCCTAAACTGAGCTTTCAAACACTACTTATTACAACATAAAAATTGTCAAACCACTACAGCAAGCTGAAAAGTATTTCCTGAAGAAACATTTCTTATCCATTTTAAAGAAAATGGGAGGAAGGGTAATTGAAGAAACAAGATGCCACTCATATGATAAGACATATAAAGCTTAGACAAGGAAAGGGAGGCTTACCTGTGCCAAAACACTTGGACAAGTAAAACCACTAAAGTTGTTTTCAAAGCTATGTTTGTATTTCAGTCGTGTTCTTCCATATCCCCTTTATTTTTCTTCCCTGCCTCAAGCGAGATGAAACCCTTGGGGGGTGGGGGGAGAGGGAAGCATTTCCTATACAACACATATTCTGCACAGAGACAAAAACTGAGAAAGAACAATCACACTTTAAAACAAAAATACATATTTCTAGGTGACACATTTTTATAGGTTTACTTTTTTAATAGGGTTCTTAGTGACATTTGTCTGCAAGAGGCTTGACATGGTGGCGATGCTTATTTCACAGAACCAAATTAGGTTGGCTACAGCCATGCTGAGAACTCACAGAGAGCTCACAAAGGAACATGTTCATAACGGTGAAGAGTAACTGCCTTAACTTTCTGAGCTGCCAACTACAAAACAGCAACACAGCCAAAAGAAAATATCTTCCAGCTGAAAAAAA
>WEIU01012282.1:18874-35238 GCA_013389925.1 Aegithalos caudatus | reverse complement strand
AAAAAAAAAAAAATCCCAACAAATCTCTACTACAATGCTGGAAATACAAATGCTGGGAGCCTCAATGAATAAATTCACCCACATTACATCAGAACACAATTTATTTCATATTCCCAATGCAAATTCAATAACAATTTACACCTAAATATGAGTTAGGTACCTTTTCCATGTCATTTACAGAACACTGACTACACATTAGCCCAAATGCATTCTGTTTTATTTATAGTATGCGATAAGATTTCAAGAGTAGTGCAATTCCTGTATGTCAGCTCTAGAAGGCCCCACCTACTAAAGGCTCTAAAAGGCCTGATCTGCACTATCAGTCTGGGTTTTATCCTTAATAACTCTGAATCTATTGAAAGTTTCAAGGCAATTATTAACCAGTGATATGCTAGAACTCCTTAAAAATTAGCAGGCAGCTGGCAGATTTCACTAACTCAGAGAACAAGAAGAACATCCATTGAAACGACAACCTTTAAATTTTTCCCAATGACTAAAGTGCTTTTTAGTATATTAAGTCACTTTGAATTAATTCAGAAAGGATTATCAAAGAGTATTCAGCCAATTTATTTTAATTCCCTTAACTAGAAAATAACATATATAAATTCTAGCACAGAAGGGAAACTGAACTGAAAAATATCTCTAACACAGGCTGTTTTGCTAAACTACATCTTTAATTTCCTGCTGTTCTTCCTCTGTATTTGAATAGCAACTAAGAAATGTCATATGATTATAGACTTTTGAGTAAAATATATAATTAGAAAATGCTGGTGAGTGACACATAATATAATTAGTTTCTTTAGAGTAACTCTAATAATCAATGTTCAAGCACATGAATCTTTAAACACACACAAAAAAAAAAAAAATTAAAAAAATAAAACCAAGAAAATTTAAGTTCAAATATTCAATTTCTCAGGATTCAATGACAACAAAAGTTAATGCAACTTCAGTAAAATGATTATGCTCCTCAGTCTATTCACATTGTTAAATATGTAGAAATTTACTAAATGGTTGTATTTAACCATAAAGAATATTCCGATTTGTTGCTCATTATCAGCTTTCTTCCCCTATTAAGTTCAATGCTTGCCCCCCTCTCCCCACTCAAAAAAATAAGGAAAGCAATATCCTTTATTTTATTTCCTTTGTCTGATAACTAGAAAACAGCTTCTAAATCAAGATCTGATCTAAAAGTTTACTACTTGACAAGTTTCTGTTAGCTAGCCATGTTTTCTTTATGTGGAAAGAGAACAAGAGGAGAGAAGAAAAGCCATTTTTAAAAGCATGCCTTTTTCTTACTCTGCCCTTAGCACTTCTTTTCTCAGCATTAGCTTCCAGGAACTCACTTTTGTTTTCTCAGCTTTTTTCTGATGACATGTCATGTTGTGATAAGTCATATCAGGCCACATCAGTCATGCAGCAAATACACTGAAATGCTGAAAAACACTTTCCCCCTCAAAGCCATACTTACAGCAGTAAAGAATTTAAAAAGAGTTTCACAGGAAAAATCACGCTTGCATAGTCTAGAAAAAAAAAAGGTACAGCATTAATGGCCAATTTAAGCTTTAATTCTGGTTATTCATGGAGCGAAGCATAATTCATTTTTGATGTTTGTCCAAGAAGAAAATTTCAGTCTATCTTTTTGGTTTTATTTTGATTTTAAAAGCCATTGGATAAAGAGGAGATGTCTCAAAAAGGATATGCATAAGGCAAAAGCAAGAAACATACACAGAAAACATACAATACATCATATACTTTAACATATCTCTTCCAATATCTGAAAAAATGGGAAAAAAAATCAAATGTACAAATAATATACAAGATATTTTTAAAGTTGGAGAACAAAGATCAAAAAACAACAGCCTTCATATAGGCAAGACACCAATGATATGATACAAGAGTTTTATAAAATTATGATCTGCAAAACAGTCTTCCTGAAATAGATACTGCATACAACCCAACATATAGCTGTACAGTTCAGGGGGCTCATGAATTTAGAGACACGTTCTGCAGCCAAAAAGAAATAAAGGCTTCCACTCCTCAAGACAGAGTGATTGCTGATGGAGAAAAGGCAGCTGTACAAGTTTTTCCATGATCTGTAACATCTGTGTATTATGCTGGGCACTCATACACCCTGCTGAACAGTTTTCATAAACATTACAGGCCAAAAAATCCTGTAAAAATCTTATAGCAACTGTAGAGCTTATAGCAACATCCTTTTCCCAGGATGTTGCAAAAGACAAACTTGCCTCAACCAGAACTATCCTCAATATTACAGGTAAGATGGTCAATCTAAAAATTCTTTCTCAAAGCATTCCCTCTCTACTTTGAAAATATTATTATTTTCAAGCATTACTTTCTTTGTTTTCCCTTCCCCATCCTCCACTGTGAGTTCTCACTCAGCCTTGCAGCAGAACAGCAATAGTAGCATATCCATGATTATCTCACAGTGTTATTTTCAAATGAAAATTTATGACCTTTATCCAATGATATCCCATAGAGGTAGGCTGGATATATCTGCAGAAAACCATTATCTCCCTTATATCTCCTCCTACAAAATATGCAAAGAGCCACTGCTAAACTAATCATATAGATTAATAATGTTTTCCTGAGCTTCCAGTTAATACTCAACCCATTGATTTTTGTCTTATTGTCACACTGCACAGCAAGGACATTCTTTTACAGTACATGGTGAATATGGTCCTGATAGATAACCAGGTAAATATAAATCATTATATTTTGTGGTGCATCACAGCACCACAAAATACTTGTGGAAGCAACCTGTGTATTCCTTTCCCTTCATCATTCAACTGTGTGAGTCTATTCCATTCTCCAGCCTCAGGTAATTTGTTCTAAGCAGCAAGGTAAAAAACATGCACAAAACCTAAGAAGCCTGGTGGCAAGCTGTGGTTGTCCCTAAAGCAAAATTAGACACATGCTGTTGGCTGCTGTTGGTGTGAAGACTATTGGCTGCTGTTTTCATTTTTGCCTTTTCCTCCTGAACCAAAATATTTCACATCTCAGAATTTTAAAAGGCCCAGACCATTTTCCTGTCCTCATCCCATCCAGGATCCGGAATAATTCAATACTTCACATCTGCTTCCCTGAATGACATACTGTAGCATGCACTCGTTCACAAGATAAAACATGTTCAATGAATAAAAAAAATGTTCAACACAAAATACTTTGTGTATACTTCTCAAGTGAAAGGACTCAAGGAGTCACACACAAAGGTTTATAACTGCTATGTCTTGTCTATTTCTGAAATTTACATACTGTACTCCTTTGACTTTTCTTCTAGATGCAAGTTCTCATCACCTCTATTGCTCCAGATATTTGTGTCTTACAATGCTGATGTTAGGGTGCTCTAAAATCAGTCAATTATCAATCAACTCCGCTTTCGGTCACAAAATAATTGAAAAATCACTTATTTTGGAAAGAAGTGTGATACAACTGATTTGATATTTCTTCTCATTCCTGTCAGGTGTCAGTATATTTCTTATAAGTACTGAATCTGATGCTGTTGAGGCAGCTGATCTAACAGCTTATTATTATCAGACCTATTAATATAGTAGTTATAAACTAATAAACACAATCTTTTGTCTCTGGAGAATAGTTACATTTGAGACAAGTCAGAAGGAGCTTCATGCCCTAAGAAATTCTCTTAGCTCCCAGCATAATGCCATCACTTCAGTGCCACATTTTAAAATACAAATTCCTTCTGCAAGGAAATCTGCAATGTCCCTCTGAAGCTGCAAAAAAGCATTTGTCTAAACCTGCTTCTCATCTACAGCAACTTCAACCCAAATGTTCTCTTGAACCTGAAACTGTAGATGTCTAATTCACTGTGAATTAAAAAGTCAAAGCTTTGTCAACATTTTAATCAAAAAATGAACTTATCATTGTATTAAATTTCAAGGAAGAAAATATTTATGGAAAAATTACCAACGATGCTATAACACTAATGCCATCGAAGGAGATGGGAAAAAAACATCTTGAATCACACCAAAAAGAAACCTGCCAGGTATCACCAGCAGGCTGAGCACACATCAAATTTGCATTATTGAGCTACTGACCTAGAAGGCTTTCCATTAGTCAGCAAAAGCAAAGATCTTGGAGAATCCATATTGTTTTGAATTAGATCAACAATATCAACTTTAATAGTGCAAAGTGTAATAATGCAACTGAAATAATGCATGTCGTTGATAAGACATGATCCAATTTTATTTTTCTTCCCATAAAGAGGGAGTCCTTAAATTAAAAAATTGCAGCCTTTACCTATTCCAAAGTTTCATGTTTCCTAATTATGACAAGAACTTGCACCACATCTTGCCTTCAGTTTTGGGGTGTCCTCTCAGTCAGAGGTACCCCCTATTCAGCAGCACACTCGATTTAGTCTCTATGCTGGGTGCAGCTGCCCAGGTGCTGGCAGGTGAGCTGTAGGGTGGCCCCTGTGAGCCAGCACCAATGGACCCACCACAGTACACAGCTGAGCTCAGCAGCAAAGATCATAGAGTCACCCAATTGTCAAAAGACAACTTTAAACATCAGCTAGTCCAACTCCCTTGCAATGATCAGACAGCTCTTCAACTGGAACAGCTTGCTCAGAGCCTCATCATACCTGACCAGGAATGTTTACTGAGGTGAAGCCTCTACCACCTCTCTGAAAAAAGTGTCCCATTTTTAACCAGCCTCATATGAAAAACTCCTTCCTTATTCCTAGTCAAAATTGACCTTCTTTAGTTTAAAACCACTACCTCTCGTCCTATCACTATAGGTCTGTTAGAGTTGCTGGCTCTATCTTGCCCCAAGGTCAGGGCAAATAAAACTCAGGAAACGTTGTTTTTGAAGTCTCACTCTGAAGTTTATTATCCTTATCTATTACAAACTCGGGAGATGTTCAAACAAGTTCAGAAAGTGCCCCTCGAAATGGTGATGGTGTCTCTTCCAGGCTATTTAAGTTCTAATTATACAATAAACAGTTGACAACTATATTATTTATGTTTCTAACCCAATTATGATCATCCAAAGCCCTCAACACGCACATCTTTCACCCAATTAGAGAAAACCACACAGATTCATGAAGAGTTCCTACACAGGTCCTGCTGAAAGGAGGTGCTGGATCTGAGAATTCCCTGCAGCCCATGACAAAGACCATAGTGAGGCAACTGGCACCTGAAGCCCATGGAGGTCCATGGTGGAGCAGAGACCCATTTGCAGGATTTAGAGCACCCAGGTGGATAAGCCCTGAAGGAAGTTTCAAGCCATAGCAACCCCATGCCAGAACAGGGTCTTGGCAGGAGCAGCAGTCTGGAGCCCACATAGGAGCAGGTTTCCTGGCAGGACCTGTGACCCATGGGCTCCCTTGCTGAAGCAGTCTGTTTCTGAAGGTCTGCACCCCATGATGAGGGCCAAAGCTGGTGCAGGGGAAGAGCATGAGGAGATAGGAGAAAGTACCACAAGTTAGGAATTGACTACAACCCCCATTACCAATCCCAATACACCACTTGGGGGGGGGGGATATAGAATAGCTGGGAGTGAAGCTGAGTTTGGGATAGGAGAGGTATGGGAGGGGTGTTTTTAGCTTTTGCTTTTGTTTCTCATAATTCTACTCTATATTTATAATTGAAAACAAATTAAATTAAATTCCCCAAGTCTGCTTTGTCTGTGCTGATAATTGCTGAGTGACCTCTTCTTCCCACCTTGACCCACGAGTTTTTCCATCTTATTGTCTCTCCTGTCCTGGTGAAGAGGGAGAGTGACAGAGCAGCTAGCAGCCATCCAAGATCAGCCCCTGAAGATTGTTTTCTTTTTCAGTGAAGTAGATTTGCTATCACCGGAACAATGCAGGAAAAAAAATAACAAATCCCCAGAAAATAGTTTTTATAGCATTCTTAGCATATTAACTTTTATAGAATAAATTATTGTGTTTTCAAAGGGAAAGTATTTCACAAGGCCTGAAATAATTTCAGTATTGCTTTAAAATTGAATTGTCATTAAAAAAAATCAAACCTCCACAGCCTTGCAATTCTCTTATCTCAGGCAAGGGCCAAAAAAGACTAAGTATACAATCTAAATCATCCAGACTGTTAAATAGTCACTAGAGACAAACTATTTAGCACTTAATGAGATAAAATTAGGAAGACTAAATCTAATTAAAGGTCTTTTAAAGCAAAGTCCACAAGTGGCTACCTCTTCACAAAATTTGTAGTTATGATCAAAACCAGAGACACACAGATTTTGAACCATCAAAAATGACTTCTGACTGCAAAATGATTTTACATTTGTAATTCTCCCAAAATTCCTTGACATTATAATTTTAAAAATATATGCAGAAGATACCTAATAAATTTACACTTATAAAGAAAAGTAGAATGTAGTATCTATTAGCAGAAACACAGTGAGTTTTAGAATTTCTGTTGGGGTTTCTTTAGACTTGGCATCAGTCATTGAGACTTTCCTATGGTGGGCTCTAATAAATTAGTCACAGATTTAGAAAACTATGTCAGTTATTGTAACATACTTCCCATCCTTACTTTGATGTTACCTACAGGCTTAAAATTCCATGTGTGACAAACTCCAGCATTTCACTACTGTAGGAAATCCTTCCTGCTAAGAACTATATGCTGGTTCATATTTTCATTGGAACTAAAAATGAAATAACTTTGAATTCAGCTTCAAATTAATGACAAACTCATGTCTGAAACAGTAATGGCTTTGGTACAGAATTAAGACCCTTCTGAATGCCCAAGGTTTCTGAAAGTAGAAGGGAATCCTACTTCCAAATACACATCACAAAATCTCTTGTATATTAATGGCAAATAAACATCTAAAGTCTTACACAAGAAATAGAGCTAATTTCTTTGTGTACCCCTGTTCCACACACACAGAGGAAAAGTGGCAGAACAGTAGCATCAGCAGATCTGATAATGTACAGAAGGATGGCCCTAATGAGGCTCCATGATTTGAATGCCTGGAACTGAAAGAAGTGCCTTGGACTACATCCAACTGTGGGCACCAATCACACAGTCAGGATTTTGTACTGAGGAATAAACTTCTACATGTATCAGCATTCTGCAGTATTCTATTAAGGAAGTACAAGTTATGAGAAGACAGCTGCTGAGGATGATGCCATTATTGGTCCCTGTGCTAGCCATTTAGCCCAACATCCAGATATTAATGAGAGTTTTGGATTAAGCTGCTACAAGATGTAGAGTGATTTACAAGGAGTATAATTCTTCATCCTCAGTTTTGCTTGGATTTCTTATCTGTTTTGATAGGTGTTTATGCTTTACTGCTCCATGTCTATGTCTGGCTGATCTTGGAAAATGGAACTTTTTAGATTTACACACCTTCCCAACAGTCCTGCATTGGTTATTCAAATCATGTATTTGAACCATCTGTAGTTGTTTCTACCACTAGGAGATGAGAGAAGCAGTCAACTTAGTTACGCCAAAAGTTGACAGTAACTTCACACAGATATTTCAGCTACCCTCTACCTATTCCAACCATTAAGACCATCTCCTTTCCCTAGAAGCCACTTCTCTCCATGCTGTTCCTGATACCTCCCATCTATTCATTTGACTCTGTCTGTCTAAATAACTAACCTAACTAACTTAAAAGAGTAAAAAAGGAATATAATACTTCATAAAATACTTCAATACAGACTGATTACAATACTTTCATTCTTACAAGGAGTTCAAAAATCGAAACCTTTGCAACTTGCACTTTTATTTATTTTATTAAGTTTCAAGAGAACAACAATATTTTTAATCTTGATCAAGCAGCTTCAGTTTCAAAACCCCTGAAATCTGCAAATTGAATGCCATATGAAGTACAGTAAGCAAGACTTGTGATACTGACTATTCAATCACTAAGTTTCAAGGACAGTGAAAAAAGATGATTTGGAATGGAAAGGTGACTATAAAAGAAAGAGAAGTCATTTTTTTGTCTGTTTTGATGAGGCTCTTTGTAATTATAAGCATATAGAAAGGGATAAAGAAGCAGTGGGGAACAATTAATGCAAATCAACTAGCTCTAGAGAAGAGAATTATAAACTGCATTATAAACACATCCTCCTGATATACACACAAACACTACAAGATCTTTTTAATGGGTCTCTAAGCAAACGTTGCTTTAACCTTGCTAACATCAAAATTATTTTTGAAATGAAAACTCAGGTTTCTTATTCTGTGATCATGATTTCATATCATGATGTAATTTATAGTTTTAGGTGTATCAGTTGGAATTATTGCATACACCATTAAGAAAAAAATTCTTACGATTGCTATTTCATTGACTCTTATCTAATCCTTCCGGTTGGATAATTATTATGGTAAGAATAAAAAGAAAAACAATCCCTACAAGATATTTTGTCCAAATTCTGGTAATCTTTCAGTCAGACACANCAAACAGTCAGACACATCAGAGGCATATTTGAGAGCCAAATACAGGAGAAGAGTGAATGTAAGACTCACAAACACCTGTGTGAACCCTGCATCAATCATCACTGAGTGGACGGATTGGGACACACTGCCCCTACCTGCCCACAAACCACCAAAACACTCTTGCTTTTACGTACACCTTTTACCTTAATATTGTCCTGATAAACTACTAGAATTTGACCAGTACAAACCTCAAAATCCTTTTAATTTTGTGTTTACTTATATCTGTTTAAAGGTGCTGCCCTTCAAGAAACCTCCTAAAGCTGAAGACCTGCTCAGAGAATCACAGAATCAACTAGGCTGGAAAAGATCTCCCACAGGTTGTTTAGCCTGGAGGAAAGGATGCTCGGGGGACCTTACCACTCTCTACAACCACCTGAAAGGAGGCTGTAGCCAGGTGGGGGTTGGACTCCCAGGCAACCAGATACAGGACAAGAAGAGAGTCATAAGCTGCCTCAGGAGAGATTTAAATTGTACATTTGGAAGAATTTCTTCACTGAAAGGGTGACTGAATGGACAGCCCAAGGAGGTGGTGGAGTCACTGTCCATAGGAGGTGTTTAAGAGAAACCTGGATGAGGCACTCAATGGCCTAGTTGACAAGGTGGTGTTAGGTCATGGGTTGGACTCGGATGTCTTTTCCCTCAGCTGCTCCTTATTTGACTCGTGTTCCAGATCCTTCCTTAGCTCCACTGCCCTTCTCTGGACAGGCTCCAGCACCTCAGTATGTTTCCTGAATTGGGAAGCCCAAAACTGGACACAGCACTCGAGGTATGACCTCACCAGTGCCAAGGGAAGCATCGCTTCCCTGCTCCTGCTGGGAAGGCCAGGATGCTTTTGGCCTTCTTGGCCACCTAGGGACACCGCTGGCTCATGTTCAGTCAGCTGATAATCAGTACCCACAGGTCCCTTTCTGCCTAGTCACTGTCCACTCTCTCTATCCCCAGCCTGCATCACCGGAGCCAGCACTTAGTCTTGTTGAAGCTCATGTTGTTGGACCTGGCCCAAGGATCCAGCCTGTCCAGGTCCCTCTGCAGAGCCTTCCTACCCTCCAACAGATCAACACTTTCCCCCAGCTTGGTGTAATCTGTAAATCTACTGAGGGTAGGCTCAATCCCCTCATCCAGATCATCAGTAAAGATACTAAACAGAAGTGGGCCCAACACTGATATTTTATCTATGAGGAATACTGAAGCCACACTGGGGTTTGCAGCCAAAACGACAAATGTTTTGCCTCTTTACCACAGAAAGTGAATTACATACTGGTTTATGAAAATTTTGAAACATGAGTACTACACCAAAATCCCAATGAACTGTGACAAACTCATGACAGAAGGGTGATGTAAGGTAACACCAATACTCTTTCAGTCCAACTACAATCACACATTCACCTTTTGACATGGCTTAATGCTTAGTATCCTATATGTATCTTGTATTTCTGTGACCATTCATGCAATGATTTCTTCTTTTTATTTTGAGCACAACATGAATACATAAGGAGAGATTGAGGCATGGAAAGGAAACAGACACTGGCAAATTTAGCAGATTAAATCCTAACACTCCTCTGTATTTATTACTCATGGTCATGAAGTTTCACTTCAAAAGCTCCGGATACAGTGGAAAGACCCTACAAATGCAGCTGTTAGGTAATGCACAATGTAAACACACCATGCATTTGAACAAGACAAAGCAATGTCTTCATGTGTTATTTGTACAAAGTCTCTATTTGAAGAGCTTGAAACTATTCTGATACAAAGGAGAAGGTTCTAAATAATTTAAAAGGTATCATTTAAAAGGAAGACAGGGATGGTATAAAGCTATAGAACACAATCCTGCATGTGCTGTAATGCTACCATTTATCTGCAAGACAGATATGATGGATGCTGTAATAGCAAAGTTTCAAGCTCCTGGAAGGAAAAAAATTGCAATAATTATCCATAAAAGCTTAGTGGAAAATTTTCTTCCATTGGTTCTATTAAAAAGTAATTAGTGCCTGTGCAACTGCCAAAAATTGGCAATTAACACTGCTACATAGGAGAACACTGGCACTTAATCTAGTTAGTGTTCTCAAGGAAACCTCTAATATACTAAATCCTATCTGTTTATCTATCTATCTCAGGCACTTACATGGCTCCTATTACTATAATATATAGGCATTTAACAATCTTCACTGCAGTTATTCTTACAACACCCTGGCGAGGTCATGAAATACAGTCAAACCAAGTGCACAGATGTGGAGCTGAGTTTAGGCTATAATGTTACACAGCATTTAATTTACAAAATGCTTTTTCAGGAGGTACTTCCAGGTGCACTATACTTGTAATAAAACACACAACAAGGTCAACCAAGAAAAAACTATTAATTTCAGAGTTTAATTTCAATTTTTAAATCACAGGTAGTAAAATAATTTTCAAGAGAAGAATCTACTCAAGCCCATGTTTAGAGCCAGAGCCAGGGCTTGTCTTGGATGCTCACTGTAACAATTCCTATTTCCCACTGAATTTAAAACTAATTCTCATTCAGCTACTGAAACTGCAAAGATGGTCTTACTAGCATCTGAACAGATGCACATGCAATGGAAGGACATCAACAGTCAAGCAAGAAAGTTGAAAAATGTGCTCTGAACATGCCAGACCTTGAACACTGTCACAGTGATTATCTAGAAAGGTGACTAAAGGATCCAGTTTGAAAGAAATATTTAAAAGAAACCAAACAGATAAGACAGTGTACTTGTACATGTGCGTATACAGCAAGCAGTAAATGCATATCAAAGCTGTGCTAAACTCTGTTTTGCTTAAAAACCCTATCCTAAAAACACAAAAGCTATATAAAAGTCAACACAATAACAATATAATCTGTTCTCAGTTTCAACTGCTGACTTAGGCATAGTTTTAGCTATATGTAAGCTAGCAATTTGTCACCTCTAAATATAACAAAAACACAGGGAAAAACCCCTCCTTTTCCCATATTTCCAAGCTGTGAAGAGGCTTGCGACATATGTGAAGCAAAATACATCACTGGCTTCTGGTTTATGCTGCAACACAATCCAGGACTAAAAACCAATTTGGAGCAGTAGCTAAACAGTATCTTTCCTAATGGTGTATAAAACCAGAAGCTGAACTGCCTTTATAAAAAGAAATAAAACATTGATATTATCCTGTGAAAGAAATAAAGGACTACCAGAGATGAAAAGAGGAAAATATCAGTATCTTCATTTTTAGTGTCCTTTTACTACATAAAAAGTACACTGCATGGAAACCAAATGTACCATGGAAATAACAGAGTGTGTTACATAGTTTACTAAAGAATGTATTTCCTTTTTTCCAATATGCTTAGATTTTCCAAGGACGTCAATTTAAAGTTTTAAAAAGCATCTACTCTAGCTCCTTGACGGCTTTGCTTAATTAAAATTACAGTAAAAGAGTGTAACCAGTCTGTTTTCATAGTACACCCTATAATGAAGCACGAGCAAATTGCACTTTTTTTTTTAATTTTCCCGTTAAAGGGACCAAGATCCTCCATAATGAAGAAATAAAAAGTTCTCTTTTAGTGTCATAGCATGATAAAAGATGATTATTGATCTAGTTAACAAGGAAAAAAAGCACATATTTCATCAAGAACATGATACATTTAAATGGAAATAGTTTAGATTATCTTTGACAATAAGATAAAACAGGAATGAAATTTAAATAGGATTCATATTGTTTAGACAATAGGAGAAAAAAATATATACCAGTAGGACAAAATGTTGATTTAATAATACTATGAATTCATATAATTTAAAATTAATATTTACAATTACTTTATTCAACCATAACTGAAGACACTTCCACAGCCTGATTAACTGATTCTGATTCCTCAGATTCTGAAATACTTTTAAAATAGCAACCTGCTTATACCTGACACCTTTGAGAACAGTGAGCATTACATGAGCACTACAAGATCCTTCTCTGAAAAAGGTTCTGAGAACACAGAATAATGAAAATACAATCACAGAATTTCAGAATGGTTTAGGTTGGAAGGGACATTAAAGGTCATCTAGGTCCATCCCCCCTGCAGGGCACCTATCATTACACCAGATTCAAATAGAAAGCTGAAATGTCCTCTTCAAAATACAGTGTTTGCTTTTTGGTGTTATTTCCTCCCTTAATGAATACTGATTTCAACAGCACTTCAGATGAAAACAGTCAACATATAGACAAGCTATTACACTTCTTCACAATTCTGATAGCTAATTTCAGCTAGCTGTAGATTTGTTTTGCACAAACTATCTCAGAAAATGTCATTATCAGTAGCTTTGTTTCTGTCAGGGATTTGGTTAGATGTTGGTTTCCAACAGGTACGTTTCAATCTTCCTGGACCACTAAATTAATAAAATTTTTCATGCCTTTATTGTCCTTTCTGCTGGAGTCTAAACTGACGCTGTTTTGTACCACAACAACACAAGACTCTGAGATCAGAAGGCTAGAAAATTACTCCTTTATTTAGGGATGCTTCTCCCTTATATACTATTTTACACAGACCAATTTGATTGGTGAAACAAAGACAAACCTTTTCAATCAAATTGGTCTAACAGGAGGGACATCAAGACAAAGCCCTTCCTATGAGAAGTAATGAATAACACAGGTACCGTTAGAAAAACATTCTCATTGTTTACAGAACTTTCCCTGGGAAAAGAATTTAGAAAACCAAAACACCTCAAACGTGAAAACCAGGGCTACTCTAGACCTTCAATATAAGGGCATAAATTGGGATAAACAGGCCAAAATTGTCCCTAGAATTTTAGCTGGAGCTCCTGGCACATCTATTTGTGGTCCAGACTTAGGAGTTTCAACTAAGACCAATGTGACTGAACAGCAAAGGTCAAGCTGGCCTGAGATTAAAGCAATATTTTTTCATAAGAGAGGTCTGAATTACTATGTTGGAAAAGACAAAAGCTTAACAGAGACTTAAAAAATCTCTNTATTCAACCATAACTGAAGACACTTCCACAGCCTGATTAACTGATTCTGATTCCTCAGATTCTGAAATACTTTTAAAATAGCAACCTGCTTATACCTGACACCTTTGAGAACAGTGAGCATTACATGAGCACTACAAGATCCTTCTCTGAAAAAGGTTCTGAGAACACAGAATAATGAAAATACAATCACAGAATTTNAAATTAATTTCAAAAATAACACTGATCCTACCCCTGCCTCTGTCACACAGCTTGGTGGTACCACAGGAAATTACTGACATCAAAATTATACCTATCTTGCAGATGTGTGTTTCTTATTTTCTGACCTGAAATAGTCACATTTGATTTGTCAAAGATAAACCTATTGCAGCTGAAGTAAGGAGATCCATAAAGTCCTTAATACACAGGAAAAGGAGGTGTTTACTGATTTATATTCGCTACCTTCTAGTCTTGTATCTGTGAACTGGAGATAAAACCCCCTCACCTCATAAATGTATTATGAAAATAAGTTCATTAAACATTTATGAAAGTTTCCAGCACCACAGCGACATTTATCACAGAAAAGGCCAATAGAAAAATAATTATTTGTTCAGAAAAGTCCTGAATGTCATGTTATGTATAAGGCAGGGCTATCATACCAAATAATTATAGTGGCATAGTATCACTTAGCTAATTACTAAGCAGGAACCATCACAAAATACACTGAGTAAGGCAGTCTTACATAAAACAGCTATGGGAATGCAACTGAAAACTCCACCAAAACTAAGTAAGAAACCATTTTAAGAATATATAACCTAAGTTTGCGTTACATCTCCTAGGTTAAAATGCAAATCAAAATACAGGAAAAGACCAACTCCATCATTTGATACTGTGCTGATAGTTGTGCCATATAGATCACTATAAGACCACTGATACACAATGAAAGAAGAGAACTGACACTCATTATATGAGTGATATGAAAGACTGAGGCACCTTTTATTAGAGGATTTCACCTGCTTATAGATCAAGGTGCAAGAAAATCCAGGATACAGGGAGTCTTTTAATTCAGCACTCTGAAGAAAAGGGACTTTAGTACATGGATTTTGCTCAGAACTCCCAAACTGCCAGTCAGACTTCTCTTCTTTCCAAAGCTATCTAACATGCACACCTCTGGTCATATCTTTGCTATCATATTGGTATCTCATTAACAGTCATTTTTCCACTCCTCTATGACAACTTTTCCTTATGCAAAGGTAAATTGTATATGCAATTTTGGTGCATCACAATATCTTAACCCCAGTTCATCCTCAACCTTCCCCTTTCATTGGAGGTATGCATCTCTCCACCAAGTGGAGAGACATGACCAGGGGATGTAAATGTTCCCTCTGAGCTGCTGTAACAAGATTCTTTTTTTTTCCTTCCTCTCCTGAGTAAGCCACGCTACTGTGCTCAGAGGGAACATTTACATCCCCTGGTCATGTCAGACAGGCTTCTGTGATCAAAAAACTATACTCTAGCAAAGGCTAGACTTCTTTGCAAGAGTACAGAAAGGAAGCAGCGGGGGGCTGGGGTGCAGGAAAGCTTTCAAGCATGAAGATGACAAGCATGATCAAAACCATGACATTTTCCCAGGCTTATTGCTCTGAAGTAGATCAGCTACTTAGTCTAAAGGAAAGGGCTTTTTTAAAAAAATAATAACAGCATGATGCAGAACTCAGCATTGAAAAATTCTGTCTGGACTATTCGACCTTAAGAAAATAACTGAAGGTGATACTTTATACTGGGAAGTACCTGGTAGCTAGTGATGTGTTACACTTTCTACAACATTACGTTTGTCTTCAAAGCAAAAATAAATTAACCAAACCAAGTAAACTCTTCAAAATGGTATTTTACGCATTTGTAAACATACCCAGCTGTTCTGGACAGTGCTCCTTTGACATGAACATACAGCATGCTATAACAAATTGGTCCTTCTGACACTATTTTACTTCACAGATCGAGTACCAACAAGCAAAGAAAAATTCTTAATGTCACTCCCTTTTAGAACAACACCACTTAAATTGCTGTATTCAATTACTATTACTCTTTGCTTTTAATGGGATATGCTGATATAGCATTTCCCAGACTCTAAAATAAAGGCCAGAAGACTGGAGAGAGCAGAAAAACGGGAAAAAAAATATTATACAGGAGTCTAGTCCCAACAGGGTGTTTCTCACTGGCCATGGTTTCACACCAGATGAAACCTAAGGAAGACAGGAAACCTTGTGAAAGTTACTGCCCTGATGAGAGTATTAAGGTGTTGCCACAAACAGGCAAAACAAAACAGGCCATGTAATGTGAGGGAATTAGAACCACTACTTTATCTTAGAACAAGGATAGAATTTAAGTCTTGTAAGTAGCCTTTGTTTACTCTAAGATGGAGGGAGAAAGGAGAGAGAGACAAGAAAAAGGCATTCTGAAATATGCTTTTGGAAAATAATCATGATCTGAAAAAACAGTCAGAGAAAATTCAGAACCACAATATATGCTTTCTTAATGATGCAATATGCAAGAATGTGATGTTTGAATATCCAAATGACAAAATACTGACAAAAGAATCCCAAAAGAAATAGAAACATAAGTCTATACATAATAGTAGACAACCACCAATGAAGAAAAAAAGTGGGTATATTCCTTTATGAAAGTAAGAGTAGAAATTCATGATTATGAAGAGAAAGTCTTTACAGGAAGTAGGGGAAAAAATTAAGAATAGCAAGGATAATGAATAGCTAGGGTAAACTTCAGTGAAAATCTTTCTGAGGTTGTAGTCCTGACATTTAAGATTTCCTTGCCAGACCACACAGACATTGCTCCAATTCTGAAGACCAACAACCGTTTCCTTCACTTTTTTCTTGCCTTTTTCAACTCATCTACTTGCAAGGCTCAACTTCTCTAATATATATTGCTGGAACAGTAATTTAATATCACTACAATATTGTAATCATTG
>WEIU01012281.1:57151-66521 GCA_013389925.1 Aegithalos caudatus | reverse complement strand
CTTAGTGTGTTGCTGTAGAAAAGAGTCCCAAAGTGTTTTCTGACAAGAATAGTTTTTAAGAAACATAGAGTATAACCTGATCTGGATTCATAGTTCAAGAAACAGTACTGCTATTCCTAAACAGAATGAAACTATATGTATTCCTTTGGGCCTGCATCCACTTTTATTATGAAACAGAGGGTGAGAAGCATCTGGAAACGAGGTACGGTGGAAGTTTTCATCATCATGCCAGTGACAAAATGCCTCTGCTAAAGGAGTTGCATCTAAATAGGTGGTGACAAAACAGGAATGGGGGTAGAAGAGGAGTTTGAAAGAAAGCTTTACTTTTTGCCTTTGTGGCTCACTTATGTTCTATGCATTAATACCTCTATGTGTCTTTCTAGTAAAACAAAATCTGGGTGGGCAGAATTCTTTTTCCATTGGGGAGACAAAATAGCCTCTTAAGGGTTTTTATGAGACTTAATATTCTATTTCCCCTTAGAAAGTGGCAGTTTTATATTTCCTCCTGCAGAGCCAGAATACATCCAGTCTCTAAATCTGCCTCATTCACCTTTTAAAATTTATAGGGGCCTTCAGGCAGGCTTGTCCAAATGCCATTGACCTCTGTGGTCTACCTCATTGACAAGAACACAGATTCTTCTGCCCACATAATATACACCTCTTTATCTCCCTGATAGGCAAGAAAATTACTCTTAGAATGACCAGGATGACAATAAAACAAGAAGCTAGCATCTAAGTTTCCCTTGCACAGCTGGACTCTGCTAGAAGATAAGGGATCAATACACTTACAAAGAAACACTTTGAACTCACTAATTAGATGGTCGTTACCTTCCTGAAGATCTGCTACTGGCACTGTAGTCTAATAGCCTATTGCAACAGTGAACAGTGGTCATGAAGGATAGGCCACATCATAAAACCATTGTAAGCAGTGCTAATGTTCAGATCACCAAAACAGTCAAGGTGAGTTCTGCTGTGAAGGTTTTCTAAACCACATTTGAAATAGATGGAGTTGCACATGTGCTATTGCTAAGCTTTCAGAACCACCAGTTAAAATGTTATCCAATGACTTGATTTTCTCTTCTAAGGATTCATGTAAGTCCCTCAGACCTGTCTTCACCTGGGGCCTTCAAGAAGCAGCTCTCAGTCAGTTTTAGCATTTGTTGAAGAAATAAGTACCACTAAGAAAAGAAAAACCATAGCTAGCTGTAATGAAATACATGCGGGGTGTTCAAAGCAATTGACATGAAATAATGGAGATAAATTAACCAGGAAGAGATTATTCATAAGTTAATATGGGAAAAATTTAAGAATATATTTACTGGTGTAACAGAAATCTGGCATGACTGCTTTGATTTCGAAGCAGCATTTGTAAGCGTGGGAATAATTAGATTATATATGATATTANGTAAGGAGTGAATAAAAGTGAAAGTGTGAGAGTGCAAGGACTATATAGAAGCATGAAAATAACCAATATCACTGAAATCATGCAAAGGTTTGTCATACCAGCTTAAAAAGGATGAAGTTTCCAGGGAAGCTGCTAAGACATCATTAGTATGGCAAAGGAAATATAAATATTTTAGTATCTTATTAACACATGGTATGTATTTGTGGGCAGAGAAATATGTGCATGTATTTCTATACCTGTATGTATATATATAGATGTCTGTTTACATTTTCTTTTAGCTCCAAAATATCTCTTAAATATCTGGCGTTAGAATATCTTTAAACTGGTGGGGAAATGTCAGATCCCATATTTCAGTATCTTCAGGCATGTTTTTGTTTCATTATAGATAGAAGCTTAATTACCTCTCTTTCTTTATGTATCGAGCATAGGTATACACAAAATGAAAACTGATTTGTAAGCAAGTAGTGAAATCACAATTTAAAAACTTCTACTGTATTTTATAAACATAGTTTTTTTCAACAGCTGCCAAGATCTGGCTGACAGCAAAATGGTAAATTTCTAAGAAAATATAGAAGATCTGCAGACCTCCTTAAAATTCCAGAATTGAAAGCATTATTGGTAAACTATATCAGCACTAAATAAAATCTTGTGATTTGTTTCCACTTTCATGAACAGTGAAATATTCAAAAACTGACAGGTACACACAATGGATGTGCACAATGTGCTGTATCCCCTTTCACGACCACCATGAAAGAAACAAACAGCTTTGGGTTCATGGCTGTAACCACATTAAGGGATTGTGCAGCTTCCTGTGGCTTTTCTTCTGTCCCTGTCTCCTTCCCAGCAGAAGCCATTGCTCATTAAAGATTTTTACAATCCCTTCTCCAGCCACTCTGACCTCTCCCCACTGCAGGATCACACATCTCCTGTGAAAGCCCATTTTATGTGTTTTTGTCTTGGCCTTGACACTTTCCCTGAAGACAGCTGAAGAGAGTTATCTGAAAGTGCTCTGGCAGACAGGGTCTGGTGGCCTTATTACAATCGAGTGGCTCACAACACGAAGATATCCACAAGTGCTCTTAAGATAACAGGAGCTTTTTACCCCTCCTCTGGCAGAGATAAGGGGAAAGCCACACACACTGACTTCCTTGTGATTTAGGTCAAGTGCAACCTTAAAGTGCATAACAAGCGTGGTCCTTAACTCGATTACAGCTGCTCTAATCAGCAAAGCCGTTAACCTTTGTGCTTTATTCTGGCCTGGTCTGCATGCCCCTGGACAGTGCAGACCTGGTCCATGAAGCTTTCCAAAAGCAACACGTTGTAATCAGTGTTCCTACATTGCCCAGGCTGTGTGGGAGAAGCCAGGACAGCTGTGGCAGCAGGCTTCAGCTCCCAGCTGTTCTGGTGACAGGCACCTCTGTCGTGCTCAGTTCTCATGAAGCAAACATACCACTGGAGCTTCTTAGCAGGAATTAACAGATCAGCTTTTTAATCCTGCCTTCTCCTTTTGTTCAGAATAGCTTGCTCTGGTGTTGACCGACTTGCCAAGTTGCTAGTGGACTCCTGCATCTCTTCTTGGGTCTCCACTCTGCTACACAGTGCTTCATGGTAGGGTGCACTGAGAAATATGAGTAACACACATAACACACATGCCTTTTGCCTCTACTGTGAAGCTTCTGAGCTATCAAGGTCAATAAACATCTTGCACTGGGAGACGAACCTGTTAAAAATCTACATAATCCCTGAGCAGTGGGTGGTACTGAGCAACTGGGTTCATCTTCCTGCCAGTAATCACTGTGTGCGTGCGCTACACATTATCCTGAGTCTTGGTGAAACAGTAGCAATTAATAGATCTGTAGAGGTGAGTCCTGGGTTTACAGTGGAGTTAATTTCTTAATCCCTGGCTAGCAACTCAAAAATTTTAGCTTGCCATGAACAGACTTCTGGAGATTTTGTTTCTATTTTAGACAAGGAGAATCACATTTCAGGAGACCCTTGATAACAAAGATGTGGACATTATTACACAAAAAATCTTAGAAGAATACAGCACAGAAGAGACAGGAGTTTGAGGTGCTCATAATGAACTTTCTTTAATGTCTTATTCTGGTTTATCTTTTGCCAGGTGCTGAGTGAAAAGTTCCAAACTAAATTACCTTTTAAATCAGTTGGGATGTAAGTTTGTTTTGCTGCAGACTCCCAGACATTATAAAGCTACTTCCCCCTCCTTCCTCCTCCCACTTCAAATGCACTGAGTCTTCTCTAAACACTGGATAAGAAATGGATCATAAAAGTCACACAGTGTGATTGCAAATACAGGCTTGTTTTGACATTCCTTTCATCCAGTGCTTGAGAAATAACTGTCTTAACACCATTCCTCATGAATCAAAAAAGGTGAAGGATATGCCTTGCCTGAACTGACAGTACCTTTATACATAGTGGTCCATTTTGGTATATGATGTTGAACTGTTTGAAAATCATTGTGTAACACAGGCAGTTACTAAGTTTAATATGCCAGTGATATTAGCCATAATATATCTAACTTATTTATCAATTTGATTGAATAAATTTTGGTGGGTACTGGAATAAAGGCCAGAATTCTAACAACCTGCAGACTTGACACACTATGTGTATTTTATTGTTGTATAAGCCTTAGATAATTTTTACTCTATTAAATCTCCCACTTTTTCATGACTAAGACAATGTGCATTTTGGAGTTAGAAAGTTTGATAATGAACATAAGATATTAACTTGTAGTTTCAGTAGAGATAAATTTCAACACCCTATTTTTTCCCTGCATCACAGAGTTTGCAAAATAAATCTCTCGATTCCCAGGCCAGCCTCCAAACAAAAATGTTACAAAAACTGGAAGAAGGACGTCCTTCTGGTTCTCCCCACAGAGAGTGCACCTTTTATTCTCTGCTTGTTTTCCTCATGACACTAGAGTCCACTGCTCTTTGGCAGCATGGACTTCTTTTAAATATACTTATATGATCCAAGGGAAACTAGAGAAAAGACTGAGACAGAGATACACAGAAGTATAACTTTTCCATTCATATATCTTTGGGGTTTTTTTATGTTGTGGTGCTTTTTTGGCAAAGAAAGCCACCCTTTCTTTCACACCTCTACCTTTTTTAAAATTAGTTTTTTATTGTAAATTACATTGACTTTTTTTTTTTTTTTTTTCCCCCCAGGGTGAGAATTTATCATCCTGCCTGCAACATGGTGGTAGTTGAAATTATGACCTTGGATATTAAATGTGTGATAGCCTTGACTTACACATGATATTAAGGTTGTTTTATTGTCCAGTGTGTCTTGCCAATCTACTTTTACGAAACAGTTTTTTCTGGAAGGTATTATGTTTCTTGTCTGAGGCAGTTTTGATCTGTTGTCTAGCTTATTTTTTTTTTCCCAGTGATGTTAGAAGTCTGTTTTCTTCCTGCCTCAAATCCCATGGTTAAGATAATCATGTTTGCTCCCTCAAGCTTCTAATGCCCTGCTTCAAATACATGTTTTATTAACTTTTTGAGCTCAGATATTTTCTTTTTGAGTGGCAGTTTGTGGTGGAGTGTTTTGTCTGATACTGCAGGAAACAGAGAGAAAAAATAGTATTTTCTAGTATGAATGTTTTTCAAGGGTAGAGAAGAAGGTGATCTTGTTACTTGGATGTTTTATAACAGCTTTCCTCAAAGTCCCTGACTTTGTACATACAACTGCAGGAATTAGGGCTTTCCTTTGCAGCTGTCCACAGGACAGAGATCACACTTTCCTTCCAAAACGCTCCATTATGTAATACAGCATTTACTTGTTGACAATATTAAGAAGGTTCCTGAAGCCAAAAGGTAATAGGTAGAAGGTGCCTCCTTTGAGTTATAGTCCAAAGGAATTATTTTTTTCCTTATATGGGAGCAGTCTACTTTTTTTTAGAACAGAATATTTCTGTTTTAGGTGATGTTTCTTTTAAAAATAAAAGAAAGAAAATTAATGTGACTACTCCAGTAGTTCCAGTTTTCCAAGTATGATATTCCTAGGTACCTCAGTGCCTGTCAAGAAGAAAAAGAACCATCTTTGTGAACAGACAGCACTTAAGGAGAAATGTTTTTAATCTGTTTTTAACAGAAATGCTTACTTCAAGAACTATGGTGTTCCATTTAAAACCAAAAATATGCCATGACAATAAAGAAGTTTTTTTACTTTTCTGCATAACAAATAAGTAATTCTTATGTTCTTCATTGTGTGCAATTATGTTTTATCAGAGGTAGTGGACCTTTAAATTTGTAGATGTACTAACTTGCTAAACCTGAAGAGATGCCACAACAAAGACATAAAGAGAGCATCCCAGAAAATAATTTCCTTGTGTATTTTCTTTTTCTTGCTTCAGCAGAGAAATCACTATAAAAAAACCCACCTGTATTCTGTGTTTTTCCTACACTTACCTGTGAATTGGAGGCTGTAAGCCATTTTTGCTGTCTTCCAAACTTGGGTCATGGTTTAGTATCTACAATACTGGATTGGGTCCCACATGCCTCTCTTTTTTATTGTTCTTCACCCAGCACATCTTTCCACAAAGGGATGGATTCCATTTGTTGCATTTGATTCCATTTGTTCAGACACAATTCTAATGATATTTCTGATCTGGCCCAGAGTTCCCCTGCTCAAAAACAAAAAAGGTACAGGAATGCTAGGAAAAGTAAAAGTGTAGCCAGGATGATCCTAGATATGATGGTTTTCATGTGTGGAAAACTCTTTGGTTAGATGCTTTATTTCATAAAGGCATGAAAAAGGGAGGATAAAAGAAATCTGTCTCTTCTAAAAAAGCGTGAAATGTAAACAAGAACTAAGCGCTTCAAAGCAAAATGAATACCATCAAACTGGAACTCTCTATCTCTGCCAGCAATGGGCATTAAAAGTTTTCCTGTGCCAGGGAAGAGAAGCTGAAGTACAGAGGGCTACAAAATGCCAGGTTCAGAGATCAGCAAGATCTGGGGAGTACAAATGTGCAATCTGTAAAAGCAGCAGTACATGCCTGCATTGTTACAGTCTTCCTGAGGCATCTGCTATTGGTTACACTTGGAAACAGAACCTCTAAACAGGATAGACCTTTGATCTAATGTGATATGATCATCTGTATGGTCCCCATATGCTGCTACAACATCTGGCCAGTTCTGCTAGTTTTGTCTTAATAAGCCAGAAGAAATCTAATAAATCCTTTTATTATTGTGGCTACCAAGCTTTACATGCAGACCAGCACAATGCCTTCAGTGCAGCCTACTGCAAGGCAATACATCTCCTGGTTTCAGAGTAGAAGTGTTTCAGTGAAAGGGCATTGTTTTGTGCACACACAGTATTGCAGGAGCTGTGTACAGAATGCCCAAGCTTAGCACTGATTTTCAGTTTTCTGGGACAAAGAAGCAACAATATGGCAACCATTTAGAGTGGCTTAACCACCAGAGAATGATAGCAACCAGCCAGAAAATATGGTCCTGTGTTTGCATTCACTACACATGGTTTCCAGGTGGGACTGTCGAAGTAGCCATTTTTATATATTAGACTAAGAAGTGGCTAGAGAACAAAAAAAACAGTAATAACTGAAATTTTCAGAAATGTATCAGCAGCCCAACTCACTACATGAAATTACAAAGGTCAGTTATTTCTTCTGTGAAGAAGTACATAAAATCCCCCAACCGACTGACCAACCAACCAACCAACCAACCAACCAACCAACCCATCTGTATCCAAAAAATTTCCAAAATCCAATCCAACCCAACTCAACCCCCAAACCCCACAAATAATAAAACTGAAGCAAAAAACCACCCACTTAAAACCCCCAACACGGTTGTTGGTTTTGTTGTTGCTGCTGTTGCTGTTATTATTAATGTTGTTACTATTAATGTTGTTGTTATTAATGTTGTCATTATTATTAGTATTATTACAACAATCAACAATCAAAACTTGCATCACAGGCCATTGTGCATGAAGAAGATGGGAACCACACTGTGTGAAGAAGAGCCCCGTGCTCTCTGAGTGCGATGTGTACACCCAGCAGACAGCGATGAGCCCACGGCGGCTGAACAAACCCCCGCGGCCGTGGGAAAAGGGGCTGGCTCCGTGGGAATCACCCGGGCCACTGGGAAGTGCTTCTGCAGTGATGCACCCGGCGGTCCCCGGTCCCGGGCTGTCCCCGCGGCCCCCACTGGGTGGTGGTAAAACGCTGCAGATGATCGCGCTGCAGTCAACGAAGCGCGGCGGTCTGCCCAAAATGTAGTTCACGAGCAAAAACCTTTCAGGCTTATTCAAATTCTGAGGGATCTGTACATTTGATGTCTACAATAGCAGTCCATGCTGTACGCAGAGAAAGCCCGGTGATAGACGCATATACACTGATCCACAGAATCACATGAAAGGTCGCCTAGTTCCAAACCCCCTGCCCTGGAAAGGATACCTTGCACTAGACCAGGTTGCTCAGAGTCCCATCGAACCTGACCTTAAACACTTCAGTGGTGGGGTTCACAACCCTGGACATCTGGTTCCAGCGTCTCATCACCCTCACTGTCAAGAATTTCTTCCTACTGTCTAGTCTAAACCTACTCTCTTTCAGCCTGAAGCCATTCCCTGAACTCAGCACTCCAGGAGGGGTCTCACGAGACCAAAGCAAAGGGGTCCTGCTGCCCACACTGCTTTGGGCGTAACCCAAGGATACAAGTGCACATGGCCTCCAACAGCACTCCCAAGGCACCGCTGAAGATAGAGAATCACCAGTGCAGAAGGGATTTCCAGCCATGGCAGGGTATTTCCAGCATGGTGGCTCTTCCTGTGGCAGGAAACAGCCCTTTTGTCATGCCAAGGGCACTGCTATCCTGTCACCGAAAGAGACAGACACACCTGGACAGCCTGTCCATGCAGAAATGGTGCAGCATTTGAAATGCTGCTTTGCGAGAAATGAGAGATATGATCTCCCATCTCTATAGTTAAAGGACTGGATGAAGTAGCTTGTGGGACATATAATAACAAATATTTAAATGCACCATTTTAATCTAACTCCTTAACATTCAGGCTTAAAAATAGAAACATGAATAAAAGTTTCCTGAAGTTTGAGAGAGATAGGTGGAGGGTATTGCAGTACTGCCTCTCTCAAAGTTATTATTTGTCCTAAGAAATTATGTTAAAACATGCAACATGTAAATGTACAGACACAGAAAAGAGTGAATGTGTGGTAACATATATGTTACACATTAATTTTCTTATGATTCACAAAGTACTTTAACTGAAGTTCTTGGGAAATGCATTAATGTTTTTGTGCCTGAAATTATACTGGTTTAGCTGTAGACTTTCAGAAGGTCACAGTTTATTCTCACTTGCAGGTTGCAGTGTAGATGAATGGAGATGGCAAAACTTGTTAGAAGCCTTATTTTTTCCTGGCTTGTAGCTGATAAGTTATTTGCCAAATAAGCACTTTTCAGTTATTATATCTGTGGTTTCAGTCGGGGCTGGAGAAAAAATTTTTTCTGCCTTTAGTCAAAATACCATAGTATTGTGAGGGTAACAAAGAAGCATATTTTGCAACATCAGTATCTGCGCAGAAGTGGCCTTCACCTTGAAGAAGAGTACAAGGTCAATGCTGAAATCCACAGGAGCTAAGTACCAGAAGACTGAAGAAGAACAGAAGAAGGAACAATCTCAATGTCAGGACATGCTCACAGTCCCTGTGAGCTAGACCAGATGTTAAGAACTAAACTTGTAAATATGAAGCTGGTTCTAGACCAAGAGCACTCTCTTCTCCATATGCTCAGATTGTTATTTATATCCCTGGGATAAAACGGCTTGTCCCCATGTGGTAACTGACACTTCCAGATCAATAGCACAGACTGAACTGTTGCTGTCTGAAAGCAGTGGGGCCTGTGCTGTTGGAGAGGACAGGCCATGTCCTTGTTAGCACCTCAGGAAGTGCAATCCCATCTGGCACTGTTT
>WEIU01012281.1:49651-54651 GCA_013389925.1 Aegithalos caudatus | reverse complement strand
AAGAAAAAGACTTGCATGTACAGGATATTTATTAGAAAAAAACAAAGCATTTTTGTCTTTTTTTTGTTTGTTTGTTTTTGTTTGTGCATAAAGCAGATAAATCATAATTTTAAAACTAAAAGATTTTTTCATCCTACAAAGATCCAGTTCTCATTATAGGTAGAATCATTCTGGGGATGGCAAATGCTGTGAAATAACTTTGTTGTTGTTCTTAAGGTCTCTTTATCCCAAATGGATCTTCCAAATGTAATGTTAATTGGTGCAGTGTACGGCATTGCAAACAACTTTAATACCTCTCCTAGTAGAGGTATGCCTGCTGTGCAAATCCAAGGCATGACTGCTGTTCACAGAAGCATCCATCTCACAGGCAAAGCAGTAACGCTACCACAGAGCAAGATGAGATTCATTCAGTGAGTACCCAGGAGCTAAGATATGTGGTACCATAATTCTGCTGCTAGTCTTCAAAACATTCAGTAAATCTACATCTAGATAAACTGCAAAATCTTCTCTGCATACACTATCAGTAGTGGCATTAGTGAGCTACTGATCTTAAATCATACTGGACTAAGAGAAGGGAAAGCAGACTGAAATGCCCATGAGCATACTCCACAACTGGTACAGGTGTACCCAAAGTATAGTGCCACACTAACTTACAATATGGCATCTGCTCTGCCCTTCCCATTGCCTGCTCCACGATTCTTTTGGGAATCCCAGGAGCAACTCCTCAAGGAGAATGGCAGGAAGTGATGAGGAGGAGGACTGAGAGAGGTACCTCCATGTGAAGGTAGAGACTGAAACATCTCTTTAAAAGTGATTCAAACACTTGCAGTGGACATCTTTCTACATGGCTACTGCTCAGCTAACAGCAGCAAAAAGAGCAATGAAGGAAAGTTGGACCTTGAAAGCACAGCTACTTCCCATCACTGCTTGCTGTGCTGATCTGCCACCAGGTGAAGTTTGCTGGCAGCTCAAAATCCAGCCTGACCACCTAGGCAATTAATTCATTGTAACTTCCACACCACTTGCAAAAATGCCACATCATGTCAGTGCTGTTGGAGCTACGCATATTGAGAGGATGAATAAATTATACAGGGCTTTTTGAATGCATCTGTGCAATCAGCGAGGAGGAGTTACATAAGGCTCCTCTTCCTGGTGAAGGGGAAAGTGCCTTTCTTCAGAACAGTTCATCCAGGGACAGGTTCTGCATAGATGAGTACTGACAAACTTTCCTGTAAAAGACACAGAAAAAAAGGTGGCAGTTTTCTCTAAAATTCTCAAAAATTTCTTAGAAGGGCCAAGTCCTTGGCCTTATGGAAAGCTTGAGCAAAACATCTTTAGGCCAAGGATCTCAACAGGCACAGACAACATTTGAAAGCATTGCAGTTGCAGGTCTTCTGCAGGTTGTGCAGTCTGAGACCCTTTTGCAAGGAAAAACCCTAAAAAATAGACACATACACTTAAAAAGCCCAAATCCCAAAATGACATAATTTCCACTCTGGCAGGCAACCTTTCTGGGATGGAGGAGTGGTAAGACACCGCTCCCATGTCAAACAATCTTCAGAACAACCATTTTGGCAGAGCTCCGCCCAGAGCTTCCCGCATTCACAAACAAAGCAAAATTTGTCTGGTGGCTTGCAGACACAAGGGTAAGCTTCCAAGAGCACCTACAGTGCAAGGAGTGACTACTTCACCGTCTGCAGTGTACAGAGCAGTTAGTGATATATCATGGCTAGTGTCAGAGACAGACATTTTCCCAATTGCTTCAAGAAACCCTCAACAGATGGACGGAGAAAGGGGAGAGGTCTTGAGACTTCTGCTTAGTATTTGGAGAAGAAGAGTAAGATGCCTCTCTCACAGATGCCAGCGGGAACAGTTTTATCTCCAAGCGAAGAAGAGTAGCTGTGCACCTCCTGAACTGCAATAACTGCATGCTGTTTATTAGAAGAAAATGCACCATAAAACATGCTAGCTCAGTGGAAGGCATTTTTCACTCACCTCTGCACTGGATTACGAGTACCAACACAGACAACTACCACAACTCAGCTATTTTTGATCTCTTGATTTAGGAAATAATTTTGTGTTTCCCAAAGCTAATCTGCAGTAAAAAAGTACTCTCTTTACATGTGTGTCTGTCTGTGTGTGTCTCTGTGTGACATTTATATACTTTTTGTGACACCTGTGTGACAAGTGTTCTGGGTACTAATGAGAACTTTCCTACACAAAACCTCTGTGATTGCCACTGCTTTTGCTGATTTAGAACATTAGCTCTGACCCCATTCTATAGCTGAATACCTGGTTTAACCTGCTGTAACTCTTCCACTATCTTTTGAATTGAGCTGGCAATAAACCAGTTCCAGTATTTCTTTCCAGTACTATTTAAAAAAAAGAGATTCATTAGAGACATCTCTGCTGCATGTGTCTTGTTGTGGATGGACTCCAGCCACTGATCAGAAGACAGTGGAGCAGCAGATGTGGATTGTAAAGAAATTTGTTCATATTTCATTACTGGGAGGATGCAGCTTTCTTCCTATGTGTTTTCAGCTTACAAAGAAAGAGCCAACAACAGCAATAACAGTAGGCCCCCCCAAAAAAAACAAAAAAAAAACCAACAAACAAAACCACCCCCAAAAAAACCTGTGTAGACCAGAGGCTTATTAAAAACAACAACAAAACAAAACAAAACAAACAAAAAAAGACATATTAGTCATCTCTCTACCTCTGTCTCACACTTCTCTTTCTGTCTTGAATTCCTTGGGGAATTGAATTTTTTATATTTGTCTTACTAACTTGACAATCATTATCAAAATACCATATCAGAATACAGTAAGAACCTACCTTCACAAGGAACAATAGGAATCCAGCCACTACTAGGCATTTTATTGATTGTTTTACATATTTCTAGTTCTCTGGAAGGAGCAGAGAAACATTTCTCTTATGGTCCTCTTCCTCCTCATTTTCACTCTGCAGTCATAGACACAGGGGACTGTAACCTGCAAAGCTCTCTGTCCACTGCAGTGCTGACAGACTTAGAGTCAGCAGAGCAATCTCACCACAGTTGTTGCTTGCACAGCAGTGGGCTTCTGCTGTTCAGCCTTGAAGAGGTGGCACTCCTCAGGGTAGGCACAAGGCTGAGCATCCAAGGCACAAGCTCAGTGTGTAAAACACAGCTGTCAATGATGAAATACCATTCTGAAGAGGGCATCTGGAATAACAAGCAATTTTATAAGCTCCAAGCTTCTGTAAGGGTCAGAGAAGAACTAGATCTACTGGATAGTAATTGTAAACTGTAGCTTACGCCCTACCACTCCAGAGCAGATATGCTAGGGCCAGGACAGCTGCTAGCAGTTAATCAGGAGCTCTCTGCCGTAAAATTGAAAGGCAGTGTGGCTGCAGCTTGTTGAAAAAGAGATCAGACAAGCATATGAGCAGACAGGTAGATGAAATGAAAAAATGCTGTCTTGGGTGACTGTCTTCAGAGACAGGAGGGTAAGAAAATTCTTTTAATGTACTAGGTTGATCACACAAACGGGAAACCATATTCTTGTTTACAGATATCAAAGTTATTTTATTTTTCCAGCCAATTTAGTAATACTATCTGTCTCTGCATTGTTTTTTCAACATGTTTCTCAAAGCTGTTAATGCTGTAAACTGGCTAACAACTTGCAAGTGCCACAATGTCCTCAGTATCACTGAAGGACTTGAACACATAGCAGGCCTGGAATTTTCTTATGCCTAATATTCTAGGAAAGTGACAAGACCTAACTGAAGAGACAAAGGTATGGAAAATTCTGTAAGTGTAACAGAACATGTAATAAAGAAAAAAAAAAAAAAAGGCAGACAGGAAAGGAAAAGGAAAGGAAGAAAATAAAAAAGAGAAAAAAATTTGCCAAGCATGGAATTTATACCTATGCAATTAGTAATAAAATCAGTCTTGCCAAAATTTAAAAAAAGTTTGAACTTTCAAAGAAAATTAATTTTTTTAGTCACCAATGCTATATTTAGAAAGAAAATGACAACAACAACAAAATAACCCATATGGTATGTCTCTCTGCAAGGCTGAATTGAAGATTAATGTGATATCTTCCAAAATGAAATTAATGTGTTTTTAAAAGGCAATGATGTTGAACATGGAAACAGAGAATGCAAATAAAAATATGGAAAGGGAAACTATAGCCCAAGTATTAAGATTAGGCCAAATGACAGGATATCTAATAAATATAATTTTGAAGGAATCTATAGTTTACTTAAAAAGCATGCTTTTTGAGGTTTATACTATGCAACTAGAGAATAGTATTAATAGTATCAGTATTGGAAGAAAAGGGAAAATGCAGATTCAGCCAATGGGTTGAAGTGATATGATGATTAAGGTCACATTTGCACAATAGCAGATCATCTGGCAGAGAAAAGCTGAGCTGGACCAGAAGGAATGCATGAGTCCCATTTCTGTTGAATTATCCAGTATATGTGGCACTATCTATAGAAGACAACTGAAGACAGCTCTGACGGAGAGACCAATTCAGTGCTTTCTTTTAAGTGGATAAGATTTTGGACTGGATTTACTGCAACATGACCACTGCCTAAAAAAACCCTTAATATCACAATATTGAACAAGAGAATATTTTAAAACTTGGTTGCAAATGGNTTTAAAACTTGGTTGCAAATGGGACAAAACAGAGAATAGTTGTACAATACGCAAATGAAATGAAAAGTTACTATCTTTATTTAACAGTGTACCTGAATTTTCAGGTTTCTCAGATGAGTGAAATCTCACAGAGCTCTCTGAGGGGACTTTTAATAAGCTTTTAATACACTGCCGTGTACTGCCATATGCAACATTAGGTGAATATAGCAGACTGGACTGAAGATTTTCCATAGTCACATGTTTTGTAGCAAGAAAAATATAAATGATGAGTGGCTGCTTAAGAGTTTCTGCTGAAAATCATCATGAGTATACTAAGTTTTACAAAAGTATCATCCCTTATACAGTTTATGTCCTTTAC
>WEIU01012281.1:35620-49633 GCA_013389925.1 Aegithalos caudatus | reverse complement strand
TTTACTGATGGTACTGTAAAGTTTTTATACACTCTAAACACTTAGTCCTCTGGAGGTTCCAACTGAACTTTTAGTCCTTATCCTTTCTTAATACTCACAGGAAGTAGATTTTCACCCCTAAGGAACAGTAAAATATTTGATAGAGAGAGGGGATCTTACTGTATGCTTTTCAGCACAGTTTCACAGTACAGTGGTTGCTGAATTTTTTCACTTGCTCTGTTGTACAAGGAAGTTTTACTTTGTCCCTCTATCACTACCCGCAATCCATCATTAGAAGCCCTGGTTGATGGCAATTTATGTACACCTGATTCCTTATTAAGTCTGATCTCAGTGAGGTCAAGGCTAATCTGTTCTAACATCCAGACCTTCTGCTTTTGTTTAATATAGCCCACTGAGATTAAAATAGGATTAGAGCTCATCTGATTGGGAGAATAACCCCTGCAGATGAACTCTTCTACTGTTCTTTTGAAAAGTCACAACAGTGTCTTGCAAGATCCATAGTTTCTATTTATCAATAGACATAAGATATTTGGTTGGGTTTTTTTTTGTTTGTTTGTTTGTCCTTTTGGTAATTTTGAAACCAGACTCGTTATATCCTGGAGTCAGATCTCGTTGTTACTATACACATGAAATTCGTGATTATGGATTTCAGAATGGGTCATTTTCTCATTTATCTCAATGCATTTTCAGCTTGCTACAGCAATAAAACTAAAACAATTTTAAATTAATTAATGGAAACTGTCAAGAGGTACATTTATAAAGTGCAATTTTTACTTGTTTTTTAAGTTTGCATTTTAAATGGTTTTTTTTCTTTAAACACATGCAAGTGCTAACTGCTCAGATCTAAGATGTTTTCACTTCATGTTGGTTCAACATCTACAATATATATAACCACAGAAAAAAGCAGATCTATGTAATCCAAAAGATACGCCTCAAACTTAATTTGTGATGAAGCCAAGTATAAGGATTGCCAAAAAATTCAAACTAATAATACTCTTCTGTGGGTTCCTCCCCAGTATGTTCAGTAAAGCCATTCTACTGTGGTGCTTTGAATCTTGACACAGAAAAAAATATATTTAAGAATAAGATTTTGATGTGACCATAAAAGCAAAGCAAAAATAAAAAGAGCAAAATTATTTGGTCAATGTGTTCTCATTATTCAGATTCTAAGAATTACAAAATAATGTAACTGCCAGTGAGTAGGATTATATAAAATATCACAGGTAGCATGCAGTGAAAAGATCAGCAGGGAGAGAGTTCTGAAAATGTTATTTTTGCACAGACAGGCTGCTTGGCTGCTGTCCTAGATTTCAGCCTGCTCTAGGTGGAGGTCATACTGTGGCTAAAGTAATTAGCAAGGTCAATCTGACCAGCTCAATATAAACCTGGAATAACTGTACTGAAGTGTAGAAGAAGAACAACCAAGAAGAAAACAGTACTTTTGTCCTGGTTGCAGTACTACTATCCATACTAGCAATGACACTAGTAGATTTGAGGATTGTCTTTGAGATGATCCTTCCCCATTTTACTTCACTGGCGCAGGATGTTATCCTTTGGGTGATGTTATTTCTTAATAGCAGTCTGAGAGTCATTCTGCCACCAAGGTTTGATCCTTACCTTCTCTAGCAGTTAAGTTTTGTTCCTGCTTGGGTATCCGAGTGAAGGAAAACCCTCTTAAAAGACAGAAGTGAATAATAAAGAGTTGAGTTCTTAAAAAACTGTCAGTGATCTGTGATCCTTTAATGATCTGTGTTAATTACATTTTCTTAACAATATGGGATGAGCTTTCATTGCTTTTTACTTCAAGAGACAGAGCAGCTTTTGAAAACATCATGTATCTCTGATAAATGAGAATTTATGATGCCAGACACTCTACAACGAATCTTCCTGTTGCCTGTACTTCTCATGTAGTCATGAGTTTGATTTCTCCATAATGAAGCCAGAAGACGACATAAGCATGGAAGCTGCTTGTGTGTGTGGGGGAAAGAATATTTTTGAGAGCCAAAGCAGTCATCAGCTTTATAAACAGGAGCTGAAAATGCATTCTGTGTTATACATTGCCTCTGAAATGATTTCTTAATGAACCTTTCTCAGTTGCTTCCTATATGCTAGAAGAAATGGTACAGTTTTGTTTGCTCTGTTTAGAAACCATAAGCTTCCTGTTCTTCTAACTCATTAACTACGGGGTTTTTTTTTTGTTTTTTTGTTTTGTTTTTTTTTTTTCATACTCATGGAAGGACAATTTTATTTTGTAAAAGCAAGAATTGTCATGCAGATGATGTTGCACAATTACAACTAAAGTGAAAGGTCTCATTCATAACTGTTTTCAATGAAAGAGTTAAAAATTTTCCTGTGTATCAGAGGTTCTGGCTAAGCCAGCACCAAAAATGCTTACACTGCATATTGGGAAAAATTTGGTCCCTTTATAAAACTTTGGCATTTTTGACTGGGGATTGCATTATTATTCTAACACCTCAAAAAGAACTTTTAGGGAAAATAGGTCACAGACCACTACGTGATTGTTTACCAAAGTTTTTCTTGCCAGATACTATACAACTTAGGATGTCTAACAGTGGGATGTTGTATAATAGTCATCATAGTTTAAGTAACTGCTGGGAAGGTAGATTTTGTAATTAACAGACCCTGCTGAAACTGGTACAAAAGTTGGTGAGAAGTCATATAGGAATAATAAATCAGCTGACTCAAATGGCATTTGATGTCAGAGTTCGAAGGTAGTTGGTATTATGAAATGGCAAGACACCACTAAATCACAGCTTGCTACTACAGAGGTTTTTGGTAACATCTATTTGAAAATGGGAATATGTTGTTAAACTGAGGTCTGGACCCTCGTAATTAGAAGAATTATGATGAAATGGGCAAAACTGCACCCAAGAAAAAATAAACTATTTGAAATTATGGGAGCTGCCACACGTTTATAGATTTATGATGGAAACTAGTGACTGGAAATCATAGGGATATCATATAGATATCCCTTATTGAAAGAATAGTTTATACCTTTTTCTTCAGAAAAAAATGGGAAGAGACAAGCTCTAGCACATGGGAGACTCCCAATCTGGCAACATGCACATCAACATAATTGAAAATATTATCTGCTATAGGAAAAGACTAAATTACTACCTCCTGAAATTCCCAGCAAATAGGTAAGATACTTAGGGACCAAATGTAAAGAGTCGGAAAGCCTAGTTGTGTTTGAAAGTATCATAAAATGTTAAAGTAGTAATATTCTTTGGGAAAAACATGTATGCTATTGGAACTGAAGCTGTAGGAAAGTTTGGAAATCTCATGGAGGTTTGCTGTAGTGGTTGAACTATTGTGCAGAAAAGCATGTGTCCTTCCAGAGCTTTCTGGAAGCAGCAATCTGTGCTTGCTGGTGTTTGCAAACATGCAGCCCTCCTCTGGGAATTCACAGAGCCCGTTGAATGTTGGGAGCTGATTCCCTCTGCCTGTGATGGTCTCTAACATACTGTGCAGTATCCATGGGCCAGGACACCTGTGAGGAGCAACAAGGAAGCAGGGCTGGTCCCTGCCTCATGCCTCCCCTTGGTGGGAGCTGTGCCTGCAGGCAGCTCATCTGCCCATGATCCTTGGGACTGCCCCAGAAGCAGTGTCTGACAGGGCCAGCCCAACACCAGCATGCAACACCACTTGGCAGCTCAGGCTGATTTTCTATAGGACATTTCCTCCATATGTCTCTGTTTCATTCTTCAGACAGAGAAGAATACATACATTCATATATACATTCATAGAGCACGTGGTACTGCATGAAAGCATCACCTGGTCATCACCTCTCTCCCTGCAGTCCCTTTCTCACATTTGTGTCCTTTATTCCCCTCTGAAATTCTTGGCACATGTGCCCTGATTATTTGTGGGAAATCTAAGTTTCCTGAAGAGAAGAGAGATACTGTTTGGATCTAAAGTATGTTGATTTACTAAGAGAAAGCATTAAGTTCTGTTTCAAGTAAAGTTTCAGCAAATTAACCCTATATAATCTCAATTTAATGTGCCTACATAAGAAGAGTGCACCACGTCTGCATATTTAATTTTGGTTTTTAAAATGTATTAGTCACCAGTCCAACAAAATTACAGACAGAATGTGAGTGATGAGAAAGCAAACTCAGTAAATAATTACACTTCCAGTTTCTGTCGCCAGCAAAGCCCTTTGTTTCAGAGCAGCCAGATTTTTCCCTGTCACACCCTCAAAATAAAACACCAAGCTGGGATAAAACTGAATACCAACTGGATTGGCAGGAGTTAAGCACCACACAAACCCCTGGCAATTCAGGTAAATCCCACAACTGATTCAGCCCCTTTGAAATATTGGACTAGCTAGGCCAAAGATTAAATATAACAAAACATAGTTCCCTGGCCCTTTCAAAGGGACAGAAATTACTCACAGACAGAAAAATTTTGCAGAAGTGGATTTGGCTCTTAAAGTTTGCAGGCAAGCCCACACAAACCACAGAATGGATCTAGTTCCATTCTAAAGGCACCTAAACCACAGAAACTTTTATTTACTATATAAACTCCTACATTGCCCCAAGTGACTTTCAATACTGCATGTGTCCATTCCGAGCTTACTTCCCACACCTAGCATTGCACCCCAAAATGTCCCTCCAGCAAGGTCCAGCCTCTGCCAGTCTATGTGTTTTGCTTGTCCCAAACGGTTTTGCATTGGTGCATCTGTAGTTCAATACAAAAAAGCAAACAGCCTGCATGCAAACGATAAGATTTAAAAGAGTAAATTTCCATGGAAAGCATGAAGCATCAATGCTCATGCTAGGAAAGGCCACATAGATCTACACATGTAGGGCATCTATGAGTAATGAGACTCATAGACCCAGCCCTTTGTGTCTGAACACCACTGTTGGTACTGCTTGACCATACAAGGTCTTCTTCAGCACCTGAGGAATGAGAAAGTCTCCTTAAAAGACAGGAAAAAGAAACTTGTCCAAAAAAAATGGATTAGTAATATGGCCTTCTTTTGCCAGGAGGAATTTCTAGTCTTTCACTTGAGCTTAAGCATACAAAAACTCAGCACACAGACACCCTTTTCCCTAAATCATGCAAAATGCTGCTTAACATGGTATTCTGTCCTTTCACTCTTTTTCCAAGAAGGTCTGACAAGCTTATTGACAGGAAAAAAAATCATACTGTCATAGGCTGGCCTGCTGTGCTCAGTAAATGCATGGAAATCAGCCACACTGTTCTGAAATAGCCGTGTATCACCACACTGATTTCCAGGGCTGTTCTTCCTAAAGAAATGACAGAAGTGTGCATTACAAAAGGTGAGAAAACTTCAAGACAGAGCTACAGCTTTTATCTCAAGACATCCTTCAGTAGATCTGAACATGTTCTCTCATATTTCAGGTTGTTCTTCTCTTGCTCTATTCCAGCAAGATGACTCAAAAAATCTTTAGTTCAGCAAGATTTGTCAGTCATTTGCCCTACATGTTAAGGGAGAGAGGGCAAGTTTTAATGGACTTTCATTACCCGGACTCTGCTGGAGCAGTTCTGAGGTGCATGGAGAGAACCACAAGGTACTGCTTCCTTTTCTTGTCTCCCTGTTGCCCTATGGCACAATAAGCAGGAGCAGGCTTTTTTCTCCTTTCACAAGCAAAGAAAATGCCCTTAGCGCTAAGCATTTGTGTCTTCAACTCTCTGCACAGTCCATACTAAGAAAAGCTGCTGTTTCAAACCCTAAGCCAGAGCCTGTGTGCAAAAAGTTGCCAGTTGGTTTTGTGAATAGTATCATGTTTCTCTTACTTTGTTGAAAAGCCTGGCCTTGTAGCATCAGCTGTAATATCATCACTGACAAAAAGTCTGTAAAGTCACTCTCCTTTTACCCACTTGGGAATAATCAACCTCACTTCAGCAACAGCATTGATTAGACCCACACTCGTTTTCTCAGAACATTTGAAGTTTAGTTAAACTGATGGATCTAATGTTGTTAACATCAAATATCAAGTTTAAAACTGTTCATTTACCAGCTGAAACATTGCACAGTCAATTGGCATACCTGTTACAAGTACGGATTTTCACTTACAGAAATGATCATGGATGTATACAATAAAGACTTCATGAGCCACAAGAATGTACCTTCTCTAGCTAGAGCTGAGAAATACAAATCTGCAGTACCAAGATTAAAAGAGAATCAACCTGCATTTTATACTACACTTACAATGCTCAGTTTAGTTTTAATGTGTATGTGCAAATGTTAAGTCTTCTTTGACCTGAGGATGGTGCATACCATTTACAATGACAAGAGATCACAAAAAGGCTTCTCTTTCCCAATGATTACAGAAATCAGTAAAGGTGTTTACTTACTCTTGGCATTAAAATGGAATAAATTTTGCACTTATATGTAAATTTCACATCTTTTAAACACAGCTAAGGAGATAAACCAAGATGTCACATGCCAGTGAATTTCAAAGAGACAGTCCAAAACTGCATGAAAGCAGTAGCAAAACAAGTTTGGAAAGCACCTCTCAGATCTTTTGGCAAAAAATACTTATCACTGGCAACTGCATTCAAGGTAGAGTCACTGGCCATTTTGTATTTGGAGGGAGACTTTTAGGTTCTGCAGGAACTGATGCTTGTGGTCCAGCTGCAAAGAGTTGCAAAAGTCAACATCTCTTAGATGTGACACAGAACAGAGGTTCTTAGCACTAAAGAGAAAAAAAAAAGCGCAACAAACGCAGGACGAGTAATTGCATCTGTCTTCTTAAATTGTTCTTAATATAATGAACATAATACAGTGACCTTTAGAATGTCTAATGGGTGATGCATTTAAGCTTTTTGAATATTTAAGCCACCTTCAAATTATGTTCCACTTGTTTATTTCTACCTTAATCTGTGCACTAAACTGCATCATAGTCAAGATGGATTAAAAAATAACACAACCACTACATACAGATAGTTCCACATCTCATTTTTGTATTTTTGTATTTTTTGTATATTTTGTATTTTTTCTTAAATCTCAAATAGAAATTATTTTCTGCTGTTTCTCTTGAACTACTATGTTGGTCTGGTCTGTTTTTCTAATTATTAAAAAATCTACTACAGTACATAAAAAGATCATTGCTGTTCAGAATCATTCTACACAATAGAGGTTTGTAAGCTTCAGAAATTTGAGTAGATTTTGGGATGTATTTCTCTAAAAATTTCTTAATGAATGCAGGAAGATTACATACACTTGAATTATTAAAATCATGACAGAGAGTCTTCCGTTAAAAAAAAATGTTGTCTTGTCTTCTGAAAACTTCTTGAATCATCAATTTATTTTACTTCCAATTTCTATTTTATATTCTGGTTCCAGATCCTGTTAGTTTGACTGGTCTGGTTTTTGTTTTTTTGTTTTTGTTTTTGTTTTTTGGTTGGTTTTTTTTTTTTTTTGTTTTTTTTTTTTTTTTTTTTTTTTTTTTTTTTTCTTTTTTTTTTTTTTTTTTTTTTTGTTTTTTTTTTTGTTTTTTTTTTTTTTTTTTTTTGTTTTTTTTTTTTTTTTTTTTTTTTTTTTTTCCTTTTCATTGGACTATTTTTTAGTTCTGCTTTAGATCACTCTTAGTCTAAAATTCAATACAGCACAATTCAGTGCTTTGATTACTACCAAATACAAAGACCTCTATGTCAGCTGTTCTTGGAAAGGTTTTTGATCCTTTTGCAACCACTGTGAATTTTTAAATTCTGCTGATGGATGTGGTCTCTTGTCTACTGACCTGCACATGCCTTAGTCCATGATATAAGCACTTTCAGTGCACATGTGCAGGACTTTTTAACTGAGCAATACTAATTGGTACCACACATGCAAGTACGTAGCAATGTAAGAGGGAAATGACTCATGAATTTCCTTTCTTTTCATTGGCAATGTCAAGGGGTTAGCATTGACTTCAGTCATAAAAAGATTTTCTTATCTCTTTCATTTTGCTTCCTCTGTACTTCAACTCTGTGCACAGTTAAGCATAGTTCATAAATTCTCACCATTTCAAACCTCACTATTTGACAACAATTTTTACTCCATATTCATTTCCCTGAAATAAATACAAAAGAGTGTAAGAATTTACCTGAAAACTAGACTATTGCAGAGAGGAAGACAAACAACTTGTAATTCACTGAGTACAGGAATTATCAGAATATAAGGACAGAAAAATGGTGGAAAAAGGGAATTCCTGTGTGATGATACAGCAACAAAGACAATTTAGTTTGTAAGAGGAGTATGGTCAGTGGGAGACATTCCCTTCCAGCTCTTTCTGGACAATGGCCTAGTCATAAATAAATTGTGTGAGAAACCAAGAGTTGAAGCTAGTATCAGGTTTGACCTCTGTCCCTGAGGCACTCCTCAGAAGTCACTGGGAGCAGAGGGTTTCAAGCTGAGGCTTTAAGCAATGTGACATGTGGAACTGCTGGGCAATTGGCAAGGATGTTGGATTTCATCCACCAAAACAACAACTGTTCCTAACTCTGCTGACTTGTCACCTTGCAGGTGTTCTTATAAATGGGGCTGGTAGACTGGTAGATTATAGTGAAATAAACAGTATTGTTTGTTTCAGGGCAAATTACTGGGTTTATATTAGATACACGGAGTTTCACAGGAGCAACTTATCCCATCCAAAGGAGAATGGTTGTGTGAAAGCTAAAGATATGTTGCTCCATACTGCTGGGTTTTTTGGAATTACCTTCTTAGTAAAAATAATCATCTGTGTATAATATACCCAGATTTTTTAGTGGAATTCATTGATACCCCACGGAGTATTTTCTTCTGTCATAGCACTAAATGTTAGGCTATTATGGCTCTGCTTTGAGATGGTCCTCTCAAGTCTAGGTATAGAGAAGGAAGATTTATACTTTCATTGAATTAGACCATTCTTTAAGGAGATCAGCGTGTTATAATGACAACCTTTACAATTGTCTTATGCCTAATTAGTATTTTAAACATTTTATTAAAAAACATGTTATTTAGTGTTCTGGAAACATGGGAAAAAAAAACCAACAAACTCTTGTGTTTAAAGTTATTACTCAGTTTATAACTTTCTATCACTTTATTCACTAGCAGAAACTGTAATTAAAAAACCATTTAGTTTCAGCCTTTTTAATAAAGTTGTTCATGGTGCTCATTATAACTATGGACCACAGTCCCCAGATTTCTCATCTTATTTATTTCTAAAAACAAATAAAATAGACCGAAAAAGAACCCAACCAACAAACAAAACAAACAAACAAAAATCCAAAAAACCCCAAACACCTCAAAACTCTCAAAGCCTTTAAAATAAATTATTTATTATAAAATGTATGTTTTCATTACAACTGATCCTGATATATACCAAGTACCAAGGCTGTTTCAAAAGGCATGTGATAGCAAATAATATTTAACCCACTGCAAGTTAAACAGAAATGTCAGATGATTTTTGAGGCTTAATAGTAAGAAAATAGTAACAGTTGAAGGTAAAGCACATATTTTGCATATTTTACAGCTAAATCCCCAAGTCAGGCTAGTTGATGGCATGACAGCAAACTACAATAGTTACACAGTGTTACTGGTCTACATGACATCTTAGCTTGTGGTTTTGACTCTAGTGAAGAATGTGTACCATTTTGTTTCCCAATAAGCAGAGTGCCGATAAGCAACATTCCTAACTTAAGCACTTGTAGGATTTACTCATCACTAAGAATTTTAGTTTCTGAATATTAAGTTTAGATGTCCTCTTTAATATTGGCTGCCGGGAACTTGTTACTGTAGTTAATTTATGGAAGTCAGATTAATTTTGCTCAATATATTCCTCAAGAATGTATTACTCAGGTAATATGAACAGTTCCTGCTCCTTAAACACTGTGGTTTATAAGCAATGTGTCTGCTTATTATTGCTAACAAATATGTTATACAACATACTTTAATTATGAAGACCATATTCATGCTCTTCCAGTTTTGTCTGGGATAGAGTTATCTAAAAGGGCTCAGGGCTGTCTGTTGGACTTGTGTTGGAAATAGTGTTGATGACACAGAGATGTTTTCATTGCTGCTGAGCAGGGCTTAATCAGTGTCAGAGCTTTTCTGCTCCTTGCAGCACCCTTACTGGTGAGTGAGCTGGGCATGCACAAGGAGCTGGGAGAGGATACAGATTGGACAGCTGACCCCAACTGACCAAAGGGATATTCCATATGGCATCATGCTCAGCATATAGAGCTGAGGGAAGGAGAAGGAAGGGTTCCTCACCCATAGCTACCATTCTCCCAGGAGCAAACCTGCTCCAACATAGCTGTACCTATTGCTGCATAGCCCCTCATGGGGCATACCTGCTCTGTCTTGGGCTTCTCCCTGGCTACACACGTTGAGCTGCTCTAATATGACCTCATTTCAAAGTGTTCTTGCTGCAGCATGAATTAATCCCTAGGCCACAGTACTCTCAGACGTGTACCTGCCATGGTGCAGGCATTACTATGGCCGGAGATACTTCAAGATGTATACACTGTGGCACAGGCATATCCATGGCCACAGACAGTTTGGGGTGCCCTGCTCCTTCCTGTGTGTACTTATTTACAGGTCACAGTGCCTTTCAGTCAGTTTCACAGTGGAGTTCCAGCCTGCCCAGTACAGTAGCACAGAATGAGCCGTGATGCCCTGGCCATCTGCCAGCCCATGCGCATCACCACAGCTGTTATCAGAATGTTTCCAGGCCCAGCAGAATAACCTGATCAGCAGCACAGCCCTATGGCAAGCAGTGAAAGCAAAAAGCAGTCACTAACAAGAACAAGACTCTAATATACCACTAGGCAAGTGAGCCCCATGGCAAGCACAAGAGCCTCTTGATTAATAGCTAAGCAGCATAACTGCTTTAAATTCAATCTAGCACATTCCAATCAAACATTATCTTGCACCCTTTAATACTCACACTGTGTGATAAAAAGGACTGTTGTGGTTTAACATCAACTAGGTCCCCACATAGCTACTGGCTCACTACCCCACACCAGGATAGGGGGCAGAATCAGAATGATAAAAGTGAAAAAACTCATGGGTTTGCAATAAGAATGATTTAAAAGCTGCTTTATGCAAGCAAAGCAAAACAAGGAATTCAGTTGTCACCTCCCATGGGTAGGAAATAGCTCATCCATCCCTAAGAAAGCAGGCCTCCATCATATGTGATGGTGACTTGGGAAAACAATCACTAAAAACATTTCTTGTTTCTTCTACCCTGCTCTGTACAATGAGCATGACACCGCATGGTCTGGGATATGATATGGTCAATTGGGTTCAGCTGTCTGGCTGTTTTCCCTTCCAGCTCCTTGTGCACCTGCAGTGGGGTGGGGTGAGGAACAGTAAAGGGCTTGACACTGTGTAATGAAACCAGTAATAAAGCATCCTTGACTTACCAACACTGTTTCCAACACAAATCCAAAATATAACCCCATAGTGGCTGTTACAAAGAAAATTAACTCTCACTGAAACCAGAGCCAGTGTTTTAATTTAACTCTATGTTGTCATCTTTCCCATCCTGTTTCACTTGTTACAAATGGCAAAGTGTGAAATAATTTTGATATTTCAAATGTCACCTGTTCCCAACTGCAATTAGCATTTAAAAGCTTAACATCCATTTTCATTCAAATATGCCGCCTATGTAGTCATGGTAACCTCCTCATCAGCTTTATCTTCTAGCTTTAGAAGATACTGCTGGGGTACTTCGAGATGTTGTTATTTAGGATTTTCCATCTGACTCCCTTCTCCTTTCCTCTCCAGCACAAAAAACACCTCTGTGCTTGCTTTCACCAAGTTGAAGGTGTACAACAGCAAGAAAATAGAGAAAATGAAATTACCATTCAAAAAATAAAGAAAAGGGAAGTTTTACTTCTTGGAGCTTCATGGAAATAGGAATTGGTGAAGAATAATGGCTTATGAATTCAGATGATTCCTCACACATGATGCAGTAAAATACAGATAAGGTATTAAAAGCTATATATTCATCATAAATATAAATAAATATAAATAAAGAAGAAAAGCTAGTCACATTTAAAAATGTGTAGGAGTAGAAACCAAATACTTAGCAGAGGTGCCTTCGTTCCTCTGTTTAAAGGAGGAACATTGAACCAGCTGTGAGGCAAATATTGTTTCATTCAAATAACTTAGTTATTCTGTATTTTACCAGGTGTTTACACTCTGGTGTTTAATTTTGTGAGGGGAAAAAAAAGGGGGGGATTTCTTCTATTGTTATTATCCTATGAGCCACATAATTTTTGTTAGAAATATTATTGTCCCTGGTTTGCAACACATTTTTATTGTTGGGAGAAAAATCTTTCGAAGTACAGAGAAACAGATGAATATTAGATTTCAGATATATGGACTTTTGGATAGTAGCTAATATTATTATAGGGAATATAATAGCCTAATTACAGAAAATTTTCTACATATCCTCCTTGTGGTCATCTATAAAATCACCAATTTTTAATTCAGAAATTGGTAAAACTGGGGGGCTATTCACATATCTCAGCCTGTCTCTGGGCCATCTGTGAAGCTGTAAAATCATTTTGGTATTTTTTCAAGTGGCCACTTCTCATAGACTGCAAGCCAACAATTCAGCAGTCACAAGAAATTTTATAAGCATACTACCCTTAATCCTTGTCTCACTGTATGACAGGCACAGGTTGAATGTTTGAGATGCACCTACTTCATCAGGTCTTGCATGTGTGGATACAGAAGTAAATCCGCATTTTAACTAATTATTATCTCTGTGGGTTCTCTAGAGGCATGGTTAAAATCAATCTCCATGTGTCCTTGCATCATCCTGAGACTGAACAAAGGCAAGTTGCGATAGTCAACAGGCCCCCTCCACCTACTGACAGCCACTAATGACCACCCCCAATATGTAACATGAAATTAATATAAACTGCACAAGCAGATGCTGGCCATAAAGGGCACTTTGTGTGTGTGGCTCAGCTATGGCTCTCACTAGAAACCACTGAAATTTTGGAAATATCTTTGTAACCTTTTACATCTCTTTCATGGCCACATAGTTTCTGAGACACCTGGTGTACTTTAGTCTATCTGGTTTCACAATCTCCTAAGTCTTTAGAATTTATGGGTTTCCCATTAATTCCAAGGGCAAACCAAGCAGCCCAGGTCCTACAAAATGCCAGTGTGGAAATATAAACAGACTGTGCATACCAGGCTTACTCCAACAGTCCTTATTTTTCATGTAATGTCCTAATAATAACAATATGCATGCATTATCACTTAAGAAAAAATCTTAAATTTTGTATTCTTTGTGAAGCACCAACTAACAGTTATTTTCTGTTTGCTAAGGGATGAAATTAGAATTCAAAATGAAGAAGGTAGAATCTGTAAAAGGTTATTATTTACGCCAAAGAGACAGAGAGTTCACCTCTTACAGTAGGGCTTTTGAGAATGCGCAAAGGATGTCACTTAATGCTGAGAAATGTTAGAGTGCTGTTTACCAGACTCTTCCCAGATCTCAATGGCTGTCCTACCCAACCCATCTGAAAATCCTTGCTCTTGTCTGAGCTCTGCATTTTTCAAGGATTTCCACATGAAGTTCTTCTTAAACCACCCTGAACCACTCAGGGTCTTCCTGTGACGTTGCCCCACCTACTCTGGATTGCTTTGGTTTATCGATGGATTACCATGTAGGTCTTTTTAACAATGGTGTAGAGGAGGAGTGCAACTGGTATTTCAAAAGAGCATCACCAGCACTCTAATAGCTCCCCTGTGCATGTCACAGGAAATTAGGTATGGCAGAACTGCATTGTAACTGTTTCAATGTTTGTGAATTTTGAAGCAATGACTTGAGGAAGCACAGCTTATAGGGAAAATACTAATGTTGAAAGCAGAAGACTAAAAGAGAAGGGGACAGGTTTGGCTAAGGAATTCTGCTTTCTTGTGTGCTCAGTGCATCTTTATTGTTCTTTCTGGAAACTTTGAAATGCAGTTTGAAGAAATTTCTGTTCAGCAGTAAATTAATCATGATGAATAACTTAATCGTGGATATGCCGTCT
>WEIU01012281.1:21244-35574 GCA_013389925.1 Aegithalos caudatus | reverse complement strand
ACGTCCTTTTCTTTCATTTCCTGATTTCCCTTGATTTGGCATAAAGGATATTTTGATCAGAAGGCCTCACTTTTTTAAAATAGTCCCGCTCCTCGAGGCTTATCACCTTTGCTAGAAGCGCTGATTTTTACCTCGCTTAAACCGCTCCAGCTAACCCAGGATGAAGGGGAAAAATGAAAAAAAAAAAAAAAAGAAAATAAAAAAAATAAAAAAAATTCCCTGCTNCGCAGCTCCGGGTGAGCGCCGGTGGAGTGCGCGGGCGGGGGTTGGGCTGCGGCGGTGCGGGGACTCCCATCCGCAAATTCCCGCCTCCATGGGCGGTACCGGCTGCCGAGGGGTGGCCGGTGCCCCGAGCTCACGGTCGGTGCCTCCGCGGCTCTCCGCGCTTGGGGCTGGACCCGCTCCCCTTTCGGAAGCCGAAAAAGTTTGTGCGGCGTGGAGCGGAGCGCGGCGGAGCGGTGCGAACTTGGGCTGAGTTAGGCGAGGCTCTGCGGTATCTCGGCGGGAGGACGGGGAAGAAGGCGGGGCGGTGGGGGGCTGCGCTGCCCTCCGGCGGGGTCTGGTGTCCGCCGTGTCGGGAGCGCTCTGGCTGAGCTCTGCCGTGCGGGTGCCGGGGCAGGGATAGCGCCAGCGCTTCTCCTGTATCCCGCTCTTGTAATGGTCAAGGGAGCGCGGACACCGGCCCGTCGCCGCCGGCTGTGCACGGCAGCGGCGGTGGTGCCGTTCCGGTATCATTCCTGCTAAATGTTTTGTGTCAGCCCGTCGAGTGTTAACTCTGAGGTGGTAAGCAAGTATCTCTGCTGTGCTACTGCATCTTGCGGATGAAGTATGTCTCTATGACATCTTTGTGAGGAAACTGTTTGAAAAAATCAGGAGAAGCTGCGAATAACTTAATAACTTATACGGGAAATACCTGCATGTAGTAGCTGTAATCCTGTATTTGAAAATACAAAATCAGCTATTCTGCTGATTGATAAAATGTTCAGAACTCACCTACTTGTCTTGAATAAGCCAAATGACTTGAATAACAGATGTAACAAAGTATTTTGGGGCAGTAATTGACTAACATTCAGTTTTGCTGAGAAAGTATCTTATATTTTGTTTCATATAAAATACAACTTGCTGTGAAACACGTATATGTAACTAACTTCTACTTTACAAATATTCTTCAAATTACTTCACCAAAATACTTGTTATTATCTATAGATTTTCTTCTGTGTTAGAAGGGCAGTTAGTCAAGAATGCTCATCTCTGGCATACATGAGTAGTCATTCTTGCATAATTCCTTACGCTTTCATTTGTCTCAGGATCAACTCTTGTGTAAATTTAGACTATTTTCTTAAGTATTGGTAAGAGGAACACTTTTAAAAGGTACCACATAGGTATTCTTAGTAACATCCTACCTTTATTGCTGAATGCATGACATGAATCAAAATAAAACGAGGGGTGACTGAAAATTTTGTCTTGACTCACCCAAGAGAGTGTCCTAGGTCTGATCAGAAGCAAGCCAAGTTCTCTCTGTAAACCTGAGTCGATTTTACAGAGGAGGTAAAGAAACTCCCATTTCAATTCTGTTCCAGCATCATAGTGTTCTACTTACACATCAATGGCTGTTGCTCTGTGCACACATAACATTTCAATTAATGCTGCCTCAGCTGATGAGATGCTTGTTAGCACTTTGATTGCTTTTTCTGGCACTGTTGCCCCTGCATTTGGGATTTGGATGTTACATGTTCATAGTGGAAAGTAATTACAGCAGGTAATAATCTTTGATGTATCCATTAAAAGAATAGTTTACCCATTAAAAGAATAGTTTCTTCATTTTTGTATGACATATAAGGACAGTTTTTACCTTCCACTAAGAATTTTTTTTTTTTTTTTTTTTTTTTTTAAAGCAACTGAGGCGAGCAGTGGCTCAGAGGCATATGAGAGTATTGGTAAATTGTCACCCTCAGGGGTACTGCTTAAACAAACATATAACTGCTGTACCTGGTGGGATGTAGCAGAACTTTATATTATGTATTCTGCTTCAAATTTTAATGCAACCTGGTCTGTAAAATGCTTTCATAAGTTTCTAATAGCTTCCTGTTTCACTAATATCAACAATATGTTTGTCCTTTTAAGACGAATGAAGAAAATACGTCCTGTGAAGAGTAAAAGTACTTGATTCTGGGAAGACTCTTACAGCACTTCGAACTTCAAAGCTGGAGAAAAGTATGAAGGAACAGTCAGTCTGACTCCCTCAGCATCTCGCACAGAACGCAAAATGGCTCTTCAGAAAAAAACTGTTGTTGGTGTCTTGGAGGAGTGGTGTTTGGCAGAACCACTGTTTGGTTGCAGGTGGCACCAGAATGTTAGGAAAAAACTGAGACTGATACGAATTGTAGGGCTTCTTGTCAGTGTAGTGGCCATTAGTACTTTCTCGCTTTCGATGAGTGCCTTTTTCAAGATGGAACCACATAGTGTGGTGCTGGCCAGCAGCCTAGATAGCCAAAAGCTGGTGCATGGGCACCAAAGAACTCTCTTGGATTTCACAGAACAGAATGAAATCGGCACTCCAAATCCACATGCTTCTATGAAATATGAAGCTGGGCACGACAACGAAACAGATGATCATGCAAAGGGAGAGTACCCCGAGGACCTTTTCTCTCTTGAGGAGAGAAGACAGGGAGCAGTGATCCTCCATATAATTGGAATGATTTACATGTTTATAGCCTTAGCCATAGTCTGTGATGAGTTCTTTGTTCCTTCCTTGACTGTCATCACTGAAAAACTGGCCATTTCTGATGACGTGGCAGGGGCAACCTTCATGGCCGCTGGTGGGTCAGCCCCAGAACTCTTCACTTCTTTGATAGGAGTGTTTATATCCCACAGCAACGTTGGCATTGGTACAATAGTGGGATCTGCCGTGTTCAATATTCTATTTGTTATTGGAATGTGTGCTTTATTTTCTAAAGAGATCTTGAACCTTACTTGGTGGCCACTCTTTCGAGATATGTCCTTTTACATCATTGACTTGATCTTACTAATCATCTTTTTTCTGGATAACTTCATAATGTGGTGGGAAAGCGTAACACTCCTGACAGCGTATTTTTTCTATGTGACATTTATGAAGTTCAATGTCCAAGTAGAAGAATTGGTGAAGAAATTTTTAAACAGGAACAAGGTTGAGAAGGTAACAACAGATGCTGAAGGAAAGGTTGGTCAATTTTTTAGTTGAATTATATGTAGTAATGTCATTGTAAGTGCTGAGTTCTTCTCTAGCATAAGGGTTCTAATATAGTACAGTAACCAATATGGAAAAGTTCCATGTTTTGCTCGAACGTCTTTTTGTTTATTCCAACTGATACTATTGAAAAGAAAAAAACAAATAGCCTTCTAGTAAATCAATAGCTTTTAACTCCAGAATGATCCTGATCACACAGAAAGCAATAAAGAAAATGCCAGCAAAAAGTCATAAACCTTTACTCAGCATTTTGGCACATTGATGGGGTCTGAGCTATTTTTTGCCTAAGCTTTTGGATTAAGCAGTGACAATATCTGGGGAGGATCTTGTGACAGAATTTGGCTTTCTAAAGACTTTTAATGCACTTTCTTCCTCAGAGAAGGTGCAAATAATTCAGAACAGTATACAAAGGTATTTTACACATTTTTCTTCTACTGGTGCTGATAATACGTTAACTTTCTATTGTAATTAGCACCAATTACATGAAAAAAACTCATGAGAAGAGTGACCACAATGGCAAAAGTCATAAGGAGGATGGTTTCCCATATGCTATTTGCAACTATGCAAACTAATTTTTGCCCACAAGTGTGGGAGTGGGCAGAGCCCCAGCCCTGCCTTGGGGAGAGAGCTGCTGAGGAGATAAGAAAGGAGTTGCACAACCTCCTGCCNAATAAAGCTGCCTTATGCGGAATCGCTACACGGGACCCTCTCTCTCTTCCTCCCGGGCCGGCAATAGAGAGAGGCTGCCTCACAGGGCATGGGCAGGCAGAGCTGAAATCACTGAGAGCTGAGAAATCACTAAAGAGCTGCCTTGTCCCTGCTGAGATGCTCTCTGCCTGCTGAGGGGGTGTTCTGGCCCCCTAGAAGGCTGTCTCTGGTGAAGATGCCCTTTTCGGAGTGGCCTCAGCCCCCTGGGTTCGGACTGCGAACCTCAGACTAGCGGGCCTATTACACAAGTAAATAAAATTTCTCTTTCCTCTAACCAAATTTATCCACGAAGGGCTTGGTGGGTCTTCACCAATTGTAATAATCTTTTAAACAGCTTTCTTCTTAAAGCAAACAATATTCAAGGGACCTATGAAGCTGAGCTGGTTAATGCTTATGCATGTAGCGATATGTTGCTTTTATGTGACTTTGGGTATATTCATCAGATAAGGCTTTATTATGCAGTAATAATTCAGATTTTCAGGGACCTAGCTGCTCACTGTTCTGTTTCTTTTGTTTAGGGCAGTTCTATATGAAATGGCTCAGAAGAGACACAATCCATCCATAGAAGTACACAGGCACATAAACATGACGAGAGATATACCAGAGCTGGATATTTTAGAAGTTATGACAGACAGATTCAGTTTTAGGGCAAACCACAAACCACCAAAATTAAAACCCAAAAAAGTCTCTTTTTCTTTTATTTTCTAACTAGGTTTAACAGCTGTACACTTACTTGTAACTTCATATTTTCCTTTTTTTTTCCCCAAATCAGCATGCTCAGCTTCATCTTTCTCAAAAATGCATAATTGGGATTTTACAAGTAAATGAAAAGTCAACACCAACAAAATACTTTCCCTAATTAGCAAAGGGCTTCTCTAACTACATTAGTTGTTTTCCAAATAATCTAAGAGTTCATAGTGCACTGTAAATCCTTTGACAGTTAGTGCTAAAAATGTGTAAGGATAGGAAGACTATGGTATATGAAGCAAACTTCATCTGTCCAGAACTGGACAGAAAATATAAATCTGTGACTGGTCTGAAGCAATTATCAATATGAAAAGCAATTGTCTTTTGTTATCCTGGCTACCAGGTATGGGAGACTAGCTGTGTATTAGTGTTTAATTATTTTCAGCTGAACAGAAGAATAAATCATTTGTGAGCCATATTGAACATTATTTATATTTGAAATACTCTAGACGAACTTGTTTTTTGAAAGATATCTTTATGATGACTCATTTATTGTTTAACATTTTAGTTACTTAGAGTTTGTTTCTAATACAGGTACACAGATTTCAGATAGGAGTGAAAAAATCAAGAATTGGCTACCTTTCCTAAAACCACAAGCTTTGCATCATATGTTTCATGAAAATACTTTTACTGAATTAACTTGAATTTTATTAAAATTATAAAATAATGTATTCATGAATAATTCAGGGGTGAAGAAAGATGAAAAATGCTCTAATTTTGTAGCAATTTAACTAACACATTTTCTCCTTCCTGGGGAAAATAGCTTCTCCGGGTGTCAGACCATGTTTTTACTCTGTGAGCCATGCTGTAAAGACATATTTTTAAATATTGCACTTACACTTTGAAATTATAAGTCATTATGAATTGTTTCATTCTTCAGTTGAACAGCATTAAGCAGGATGAATGAAATTATTTTCTTGTAGGAAGGATGTCGCAGGTTACGTTTGTAGGGTAAAATCTCAGTGAGGTTCTCTCTCTAAATTTATTTGCTATTATCAGATAATTGGTTGTCTTGCTTTTTGAATTAAAAAAGAAAAGAAAAACTATTACATGTATTCCCAAGCCTGACAGAAAGGCCTAGGACTTCCAGCTTTAAGTTATTGTCTAAAGCAAAGGATAAAATGCTTTTATAGTCTGAGGTCTGGTGCCTCATAGTGAATGCAATGCACATGGATATTTATTTTCTAAATACCAGAAGTTGTGAGTATCAAAGAAATTATAGTCTTGGCTTTTAGTGGCAAAAAAATATTTAATTTCTATAGTATTAGCTGTTAGCCTAGATTGCTTCCACTCATCAAGAGTGTGTATGTACAATTGTATGTATTGAATTAGTATGCTGAAGACAGGATTTGCAATCTCAGTTGTTTCTGATGGAAACTTTTTCACTCTCTTTTTCCTCCATTGAGGCAGAGAATTGCTAGGCAGCTATCTGGAGTTGGGTGTGTTAAAGTCTCTTGAATTATTTCAATTTCAGGAGAGTAGAGAAAATTCTCTTTCCTCTAACCAAAACCTTCTCTGCCTATCTGTTGATGCTGCTGCTGCCAAACTGGCAAGTATTCTGCTAAAAAAAAAAAAGTGTGTTGTATTTATCTTTAAGACTGTTGTAATCTGAAAGCAGCTCAACAAATTTGAGAAGTCTATATAAAGCATCATAAAGCTGGATAGTGAACGGTTAGGTGGCTTAATAGCAAACAAGTACCAAAGAGTAAAAAACTGCTCAGATGAGAAACCTCTTGAGATACTAAAATGTGTTTTAATGTTAGTTTCAGTGTTTTTATTCGCAGCTGTCTTGAGAGGTTGAAGAAAGTTTTACATTCTCAAGGACAGTATTTCCCATGAGGAAAGGTTTTAGACATGAACTGATTTTTTTGTGTAGCTTTTATTTGCTCTAGGTGTATTCATTAGGTTGCTGGAATGCATGCATATCTCTGTAGATGCCTTTTAGATTCCTATCCCCATTCTTAAAAATTAAAATACTTTTTTTTTGAACTAGAAAACTGTGGCTATTTTAACTTCTGATGTAAATGCAGAATCTGAATTTCATTGTGCTTGCTATTTTCCTACGCATGCTTTCAAACACATACAGTCTAATTATTAAAGAGTCCAGGCTGAGAAAATCTGGTAACTTTAATTTTTGGAACCATTTTGTGGCACTGGTGAGAGCAGACTACACAGTTTTTGCATTTAGAGTTCCTAGGGTTCATTGGCAAGGTTCTGTTTGAACTGTGGATTGTTCTGTGCCTCGTGCCACCCCCTAGGAAGCCTGATGGCAGTCTGATACTGATGAACTCCAGAGATCACTGTGAAAAGGAGGAAAAAAAGGAGGATAGATGAAAAAGCAAGACAGCATGAAAAGACAAGATAAAAACCAGATGGCTGGGTTCCACAGTGTAGGATGACATACGGTGTATGTGGATCAAAATGGGTCCCTAACAACTTGCACTGAATGAGCCCTACAGTAGTGCCATCCCACCACTGGGTATTCCCAGAAGCCCATCCAGCCTAACTTATTCTGTGGCATGATTTTTAGGTTTTATGTGGCTATCCTGCAAAGAACAGATGCTTTTTAGGACTGAGGTGGAGACTTTGGTATTAATTTGGTATCTTCATCTGCTGAATGAAGATATTTAAAAGCATAAGCCTGAAATTGATTATAATAGACAGGAAAACAGAAAAAGCTGATGGACAATTTTTTTAAACTTTCTGCTAAGTTTATTCTTCATCATCTGTGCTGGTGAAGATATGTTGAATGGATTAAGTCATGTTAAAATATCATGTGTAACTACATTTCAGTTTTAAGTCTTTTTTCCTTTAATATATCATGGAGATCATTGCAGAAATGCTTGAATCTGATTGTTCAGTAAATAATTCAAAACAGTTCTGTTTGGCAACTAGGAGAACACAATGTGGGTGGTGCAGGGATATTGTGCAACGACATCTGTTTCACTGACAGTACCATTTTAGATAAATAGCTTATGGTATATACAAGACAGTTGCAGTTTTTCTACATTTACAGAGAACTGCATTTGGAAAGTGATCTATTTTTACCAACATGGCATAACTATTATTTTATTGCAAATTTTGTTGTCTTAAGAAACTTGAATAGCTTGTGTGTGATATTTTAAGATCCACATTGATCTCAAGTGTTTCTTGAGTGTACTTAATGGCAGTATTTGCATTCTGAAGGAAAGTAACAGTATTTTAGGTGCTTCTCTGATTGGCGGTTGTATTAGCACTGCATATGTACGTTCACTGTTCTGATGTCTGATCTAATTCAAGGTGTAAAACGCAAATTACTTGCATGCCTATGGGAAAAACTGAAATTTCCTTTATCAGGGCTTCTTAATTTTGAATCCACGGACCCAGTAACTGTAACTCTATCTATAGAATAACCTTTCTTTTCTCATTACTAAGAAAAGAATTGTTTCATAGTTCAAAGTATTTCACAGTTCTTAGGAAGACCTAACTTTTATTCTAGAGACATTTCTCAGTTGGTCTACTTGTGCAAGCATATGTATGAATACAGAGCTATGAGTATCTGGATCTTGCAAGATAGCTGCATTGTTTTAAGTGCATGAAAAATAAGCCTCAGGACTGATTGAACCATCTTTTGTTTAGATAAATGTCTGGTTTTGTGTCATGTTTTATCTGCTTTTATTCTCTCAAAAAACTTTCAACTTTTTTCTAAAAAAACTTCTGTGTTAATTTAATGTTACTACAGTAGCAGTAACTATGAGATAATTTGTCTTGAGTTTTTAGCATTGTTGTTTCAATTTAAGACTATTTACTGACATAGACATAGGCTGATACTTTACATATGGAACCATTGCCACAGTGAAATGGATACTATTCTCAGTTTCTTTTAGCACTTCTCAGTAAGAAGCAATGATTATAGTTTTCACTGCTGGAGTCTCTTGGTTTTTTATGTATCTACTTTGGTAACGAGCAAAAAGTGACAGCATGCAAATGTAGTGTAGATTAAATGCTCTTAACACATGACCTTGTTAATTATGATGGGAAAAGGAAGTCTAGAACTGTGCCACCATTAACTAATAGCAAGGGGACAAAATATCCATCAATATATTTAAAAATAAAAAGCATATTCAATTAAAAATAAGCCAAAAGATACATCTTAGAGACTGTGCAAAACCAGCTCTGTTGGCAAATGTTCACCATGCTATGTTTCAAAAGAACTCCAAACATGGTTAAATTTGTTGTACCAGAAGCTGTACAAAGAGAGGAAAATTGAGGGGCTTTATAAATATTTTTCCCTCTGTCATCTCAGTTTTGGATATTTTGGTCCAGATCCTCCACAGAATGTGAGAGCTATGGGAGACTGTAGGTGGAATTTCACCCCAAATTGATATACCAGACCTCAAAATATCTGCCAGCTTTGGGGTGCTTGATCTCTGGAGGAGCTTTACTTTAAAATCNTTTTTTTTTTTTTAAGAGGCTTGTTCAGAAATGCCAGACACATGTGTGGCACTATGGTACTGCTTTTCCATCTGACTCATATTCTTCTACCTTTTCCCCCAAGATAGTTTTCCAGATTTACCTCTCAGATAAATATTTAACAAAATCCAAAGGCCTTCAGATTTTAGGTGTAAGAGTGCTCAACTTTTATGAAATGACATATGGATCTCCTACATTCACTGCCCCTTTTAAGTTGGTGCCACACTCATCATGTAGAAGTTTTGAGTGGCAAGGCACAGCTGACTCCCCTACTTTCCTCATACTATTTCAAAAGGCAGTAGTGACCACTCCACAGTATACATTTTAGACTGTAGATGTGGGGTGTGGGTAATGGAAATTGCCCTAGGGCAGTGCTTGTTGCAGTGTTGAGGGCGCTGCATTTGGAGTGTGTGATGCTCTGAGCACTGCTGACTTTGGAGTGACCTTGGCCTTTCTGGGTGGTGACATTCCCCAGGCAGCCAGCACTACACTGCCAGGGCCACAGGCCAAAAAATTAGCTTTGATGAAGTGCGTCTTTCCTGCTAATGATCTGGGGTTTTGTTTGTTTTGTTAGCAGGAGTCAGTTCTCCACTGCTAGCTGTAGAGGTGAGAAAACAGGCTCTATTGTATCCTTTATTCTTTGATTTTTTTCCCCAAGAATACATAGATTTTGCTTTTTTAACTATGGACTAAGATTACAACCAATTTGTAATGGATAGTGTATTCACAGAAAAGAGAGCCCTGCAAGAAAAACGATATAGAAGTGGAGATCAGGAAAGTTCTTAAAAGCAAAGTATGTGCCCATGCTTCTCTTGAAAAGGCCTGTGTGGGATGAATGAGTATTAATAGTGTTTCATACATGGCATATAGAAGAGATGGGAAGATGTATTGGAAATGAGTGTAAATGAACAGCTGTAAAACCTATAACTCTTAAGATATTCTGTCTATCAACCTCTATTTTACCATTTATAAAATAAATTCAATGTAAAGAATAAGACTTTCTTATTTCTTCCCAGACATGTACCAAGTTTTGTCTAACCTGCAGACGATGACTAGTGTGAAGAATAACTCTGTAGAATAAATTGGTGTTTCCTTCCCCTTAACCTTGCTCAGCCATGTTCTGTTTTTCAGCCAGCTTTTAATTTAAAGTCTCTTTTTATTATTTGACTTAATGGCTGCTTCCATTTTTCTTTCCTGCAAGTGTGCTATTGGCACAAACCAGAGATTCAAATGCTTTCTTGGCACTGACAAGTTTTTTAGAACCTACAATGACAAGATAGACAAAACTTACTGTGTACTTGTAATAAATTTAGAATGCACAGATATATATTATGGGATATAGGTGGCTTAGAAAAAGAAAGGTGACTACTTTTGTAATTTTTTTCTATTAAATTCAAAACCTCTCATTAAGTACTCCTGAAAATTTTTATCTTCCTTTATCAGTACAAACCAAATACCTTAATATTACTTAGCTGTGCATTTCAAAATGCTGGAAATAGGATCTCTCAAGTAGAATGCCTTATAGAACGCTTCTGACACTGAATTGTTCTGTGACAGGCACATATTTTTTGACTGTTTTTAATTTTCCTACCAAAGTAATGAGATGATAACCTCCCATCCTCTGGGCTCCCACAGACTAGGTATTTAGATAACTGTATGAAATCACAGTTTCTTTCCTCAGTGGAAAGAAATTCATTGTGAGAAAGAGATAAAAGCCATTTGCAGTACCCGATAAGAAGAATACGATTTGTCATGCATAAAATTTTTTGTGCAGTTAGCATATCATCAGTCTTTTCCTCTTCACCCAAGCTGTCATTGAATTGCTGATTATTTATTAAACATGGATGTCCAAGAGGTGATTTAAAGACCTCGCTTATTTCTCTATATGATTTTGCAATAGATCTTCACAAGTGTCATCAATGATATATCTGGTAGAAGGCAGCACCTTTTTGTATTACAGGACCTAAGTCAAAACAGTACTGTTGATGCTCTATTTTGCTTTTGGAGAAAATAGTCAGATCGGATAGTTTGGATTTACTTTGGTTTTAGTTTAAATTTATGGGTTTGAAATTCTTGCATTTGTATTGTTACGTGTCACAGGCAAACTGAAAATCGTAAGTTAGAGTAGCCTTAGGGCATACTTTTGGCAAACAAATTGCATCTGACAGATTGCATATATACCATAGTACATTGCCCTATTTTATTATTTTGCAGGGAATACTTGTATCTTTGAGGAAATTAGTTATTTGCTGTGACTGGTGGTTTGTTCATTTACCTGTGTTCTGATCTGAAAAAAAAGGAAATAGAAAAAAAAAATGCTGTGTTGGAAAAACAGCCACTGCCGTGCTGGTAGCAGAAGTGGGCTTCAGGGCTGGGGAGAGCAAGGTCAATTCATTGTGATGACCATCTATTTGTTTCTACAGCATGTGGAGGGTTCAGAGCTCACATTGCCTCTGAAGCAGATTTATCTGGCGGTATAACTACTGCCCTGCCTTAACCACTCACCCACTTTGGGTGATTTTGCTGTCCCTGTCAGGTATAATTTAGTCAGTCCAGCTCAAAGAACAATTACCGCTAAGTTACTATGTTTTGCAGTATTCCATTACCACTCCATTGTTATCCATATTGTGATTTGCATGAACAGTCATAAATAGCTGTGATCTTCCTCTGAGGTGAGTTGTGCGAAAACATGCTTAAAGGTGTGTCTGTGAAATTATATTAAAAGTGCTATGAAGTCCTACTGTTAAGGGAATAAGAGATTGGTGCCAAATATTTTCCTATATGAGGAAGAATAAAGATAGCAGGGATTTTGTGTTACAAACTATGCTGACAAATTAATCAAAAATTTTCCTCAGGAATTAATCCTACTTTATCACCTCTTAACTGCTTAATGCTACGAGTCTAGTCTGAAGTCAGCAGTAATACCAGTGACACTTATTGCATAACCAGCTAGTGTAAACTCTTCACCCTCTCACATTGCTGTAAAACAGCTCTAGCTGATATAGATCACTGAGGAAAGGCATGTCTGCTGTCACAGCCTGTGTTTGGTGACCTTCAGGGCATAATTTGAAGCCTTTCTAGTTGTGTACACTTTTGTCCAAAGGAGAAGGTGAAGTTTTGCAGGGTTTGTAACATTAGAATGAGCACCTCTTTTGGGATTAATCAAATGTTAATTTTTTTTTTTCTTAATTTGTGCTGCAAACTTTTATCAAATTACCAATTAAAGTCCTTCTATTGCTACCAGGCACAATCAAAAAGTTATCATTTAACTAGAATTTTTGTCAATCAAATATTTGAGTGGAAAACCCACAGATTTTAGAACTCCAGCAATTTCTTTGTCCAGGAGTAGTTTGAAGTAATTCATATCGTTAGTTACTTATGGATTTTTAATGTCAACTGAACTAATTTGAAAGCATCATGGTGTCTTACAGCTTTTTTTTTTTTCCACATATTTTTATTTAAATATTCCTGCTTTTCTGCTTTATTCCTAGTATTGATTGTATTTATTTACTACACTTCCTTTTCACTCAGAATGTTTCTGGGTAGAAGCTGTTTGAAGTCTTCATCTTGGCTGTATTTTTAAATGCTGCAGTGATGTAAATATTATTAAATACTCTGCAAATTTTGAGTTAAGAAGTGGTTAGTGTTTCCCCTCTATGTTGCAAATCCTGGAAAGCTGTTAAGTTTTCAAGTTCTGAACGAGTTTTTTGGAAGTAGACACAGCAATGCTAGTTTCTCTTCAGAAGTCTCAGGCAGACTACCTGAGTCTTCTATCAAAACCTGTGGCAAAACTACTTTGAAATTTAATCAGAGAATAGTTCTGGGACTACATTGCAGAGGAGTATTGCCATTGGTTTTTGTGTTCCATTTCTGAAATAAAATCACTACTTGCTGCTGCTCTGAACGTTACTCTGCACATTACAATGAAGTGATTGTGTGACCTTTTGATTGTCTCCTTGTCAGTCTGTGCTAGAGCCATTTCCCATTTGTGTCTGTGTGGGCACACCTTCACATGCATGTGTGTGTGTGCACACACTGCCAGTCTGAAAGGTGGCGTGTGTGCCATACAGGAGGTAAATCATAAAGAGTGCAGTTATCTAGAATGGTAATTCGCATGCTTCCTACACCATTTCACCTGCTTCTGCCTAGTAACCCTTTCCATAAGACTCCCTCAAATATTTAAAGTTTCTGAGCAGCACATTCCTCATAGGATTTTCTCAGATTAGTTATTCAGAGAAAAATGTCTGTTTTCTTCTTAAATATGACTTCTTCCAGGCAACAAACAAATCACTCCTGTCTGAGGCTGAGGACAAGATGTACTGAACTATAGACATATTTTACTGTACCTAATGAATCACATTAATGATTCCCTATTCTGTATTTCTACAGAGATAGAAACAGGATGTTTACATCAATGTAGTGGAATGATTTCTTGCTTTACCTAGTGAGGTAATCCTGACTTGATTTTATCATGGGAATGGCCCATGGTGCTATTCTTTACTACATGACATTTCAGGGAGAGAAAATGCATTTCTTATTCAGGTGAAAGGCCAACAGCTGTAATTACAGTAACCAAAATTCGTTACATAAGAAACTGTGCAGTATGTTGGGATGAGAATTTATTACTTTCTTCATTTTAAGTTGCCTAAACAGTAAGTCCCTTTAAGAAAAGGAATAGAAATATTTCTGCACCTATTCCTAAATTATCTCTTGCAATAAATTTGCAAATACATTAGTAAGTATTTGCAAATATCAGTCTTAAAAAAACAGTATTTTCAAATAGATTAGTATTGAAATTACTTACTGAATTATTTGGATAACTTCCTGTTTCTGCTTTGTACTTACAAGTAACACCATAAGGCTATTTAGAATGTAATATAGTGTTTATATATTTAACATTTAAAAAATCCCCACCAAACCATGCAGCCTCTTCTTTTTATGACCATGGGAAATAAATAATCTCATATGTGTGTGAAGAAAGACTCTCATCTTAAAATAACAGCAATAGACTTAGTAACAGGCTAGACTAAATTGCAAACTCATGCCTTAGCTTTGGCTTTAAGGGTCAAGATATGGTTCTCTTTCATTTAATTGTCTTAGAAACCTGTGGTTTTCAAGCCTCATAGAACATTGTACAGTGTGCTGTAGGAAAGTTTTATTTCTGCTTGCTTGATTGGATTACTGTATTTAAAAAAAA
>WEIU01012281.1:4721-21185 GCA_013389925.1 Aegithalos caudatus | reverse complement strand
CAAAATGGTCTTGAGGCAAAGCAAGAACTTTGTGGCATCTGAGAAAAAGGTGGTCAGGCTTGGTGGAAAGAAACCAGATACCATACATGAGGCTCTCATTTTGTGTCATGCTGGTTTTGAGGCATCTTGGTAAGCATTTTCTCTGTGCCAGAGCTTTAAGTATTAGTACATTTTCTGCTTAAGAATTCTTCCCATCATTAATAGTATTGTCCTCCCTTAAAATGTTAGGAAGGATAGTAGGGAAAAAAGTCAAGTGGAACCTGAATAAACCCTACATGTGCAGATTTTTATAATTTCAATAATTATTTTGTTTTCTTCTTTTATGAGGGAAAGGACTAAACTCAATGAAAGGTAGCTTTGAAGTTGATGACAAGTTATCCTGTTGATTTTGATGAAAGTGAAATTAAGCCCAGAAGTCAGGACACTAAGAATTATGATCTGGCTGCTTCTCTGATCTCTATATGCCACTGTATTATTGCAAGCCTCGGAGCTGCTCTCCTTCCATATTAAATCACCCCTAGCAAACAAAGAAAGCAATTTCTTTTGCACTTCTAGCAAGTAAAATAGGCTTTATCAGTTTTCTGTGCCCTTGGACTCAAACTGGAAAAGGGCACTCAGTGTTTCACAGCATGATCTGTCCTGTCATGTGGATTATTGATAAATATCAAAGCAGTTATTATGTGGTGCGATCATAATTGTCTTTTCACAGTACACTGCTAGAAACCACTGCTGCTTTCATCCCTTTTAAGGGGTCTGTCTCTTAAATGGAAGACTGGGCATAGGAAAAGTCAGTTAATTCCTTTCTGAAAGGTAGGAAAAGCTATTAGCTATTTTGTTAATTAGGTACACATACAAGCACATTTTTTGAGTGATCAAGTGGAAAAAAAAAATTCTCTGTGAATTACATGCTCTTTGTATAGAAAATTACTCTCCAAAAATACAAAGAATAATTTACAGATTTATTTGATATACATTCAAAATTATCAATGAGAAGCTCAAGATTTAGACAATTGCAGAACTCATCTCTTGGCCCCAGATTCACCTGGCTTAGCTGTGCTGCCTGACCTGGGAGTATAGTCTCCCCTACATGTTACATGTAGTCACTACAGAGAAATGGGCATTTTTATTGTGTCATAGATTCATTGAGGTTGGAAAAAGCACTTAAGATTACTGAGTCCTGCTGTTAATATATCATTGTCAGCTCTAACTTTAAACCATGTCCCTAAGCACCACATCTACTCAGCTTTCAAATATCTCCAGGGGTGATGAAGACTTTCCTGGGCATCCTGTTCCAATGTCTGACCACCCTTTTGGTGAAGATATTTTTCTTAGTACCCAGGTGCAACTTGAGGCAATTTCCTATTGTCCTGTCCATTGTTATTTGGGAGAATAGAATGGCCCCCACCTGGCCTCACAAGACCCTTCCCCAGCTCCACTGCCCTTCTCTGGACTTGCTCCAGCACCCCAAAATCTGTCCCGCAGTGAAGGGCCCAGAACTGAACACAGGATTTGAGGTGTGGCCTCAGCAATGCTGAGTACAGGGGGACAATCCCTGCTCTGCTCCTGCTGGCCACACTGTTGCTGATCCAGGCCAGGATGCCTTTGGCCTTCTTGGCCATCTGGGCACACCCTGGTGCATATTTGACTGGCTGTGGACCAATACTCGGCCATTTATTCTGTGTTTAATCCTCGCCTGACCTGGAACTGGGCAAAAATCTGGGCTATCACCTGCAGCAATAGATTGGTAAAATCTGAAAAGCTGTCTCCTGTGCTTTTATTGCAATACCTTGAGTAATTACCACAGCACTGCCTTTTCTAAAACTGGGAATTATATCCTGTGTGGTGGTGATAGCCTGATGTCATTTAGCACAGGGTCACCTTTGAGATGTAGGTAATTCAAAGTTACTGGTTTTCTACGCCACCAAGCAAGATAAAGTGCTTATATTTATTTAAGTGTTAATCTAGGCTGTGATAATTTAATTTGCGCTGTTTCTATTCAGGTCATTTATGTATGGTTCCAAACAGGTACTTGAGGCAAATAAGCTATTAAGTGAGTCTTGCTGTTATATATAGAAAAGATATTGGCACTGCAGCCACAGACACTGTTAATGTACATGATTCATGGCAGATTTTTCTGTATTATCTTCTTTATAAAGTGAGGCATCATTTTAACTTTCAGAGAATTACAACATTGATTAACTACTTAATCCATTCTTTAATTGACCAAATTTCTAACCTTCCATGTGGATGACTGAACATTTACAATGAATGAATTAAATTTCTAGATATCCTAAAATAGCAAGGAAACCCTTGTTAGGATTCAGCAACTCCAGCTTCCAATGGAAAAAGGAGTGGTTAATTATGAAAATTCAGATTCTTCCTCCATCTGCTTATAATTGTTCTTGGGTGTCAGTTCTTCACAATTAAATGGTAATTGTTGTTTTCAAATATTTCACAATTTAGTGAGGGAACAGAGCCTGCTGTAAGGAGGTGTGTACATACAGTCCTTAACAAAAGGAAATCAGTTTGCAGTCGTGGCTCTTTTGTTGAATTTCAGTGAGTAATTTATTTCACAATGTCTCAGATCTCCTTACAGTTGTAAAATCCTATGCCTGCCTTACTCATTTGTGAAAAAGAACTGAAACCCTGAATGTCCTTCGGTGTCCCATTGAAATTATCAGCGTTACAACATCTGTGTGAAGCAAGAAGACAGTGACATGATGATGTTCATCAGTTTTCACTGATGAAATGTAGATCATCATCTGTTTCTTCCTGTTGCAGTGGTTCTGACCATCACCCTATTTTGACATCATGAATGAGTTGTTAAAATAATGAATACCCTGTTATATCAGTGAAAGGGTAAAAGAATAAGGCATAAATGTAGGAAATTAGTATTGAGAAATGGGTATTTTTTAAAAGGAAAAGTTCCTTCCATTACAATAATGCTGCACTTCATTTTTGTGTCTGTGTTACTTCATCCACTGGTTTTGTACTATACATATCAACGTTTATTCACCATGGAAAACCTAAAATTTATTGTGCTCCCTTTGCTGACCATCCCTTTGAAACATGAGTACCTTCTTTCTAAAGGTAGAGGGTGGGGTGTGGGGGATTGACCAATGGTAAGCCTCAGTCCCTGCTCCCTGACCTCTTCTAGGGCCAATGCTGCTTCCAATTTGCTCACCAAGCTTCTTAGAACAAGGGTAGAATAAAGAAAACCGTTAGGTTCTGGTCAAGGAGCCATTACTTACCTGATTTCCTAATATGTTGACATTTCTGTTCCAATGTGTGAGCTTTGTCAGTGCTGTCAGGGACTGAGAATGTTGCATCACTCTTTCCCAAAGAGTGGGCCAAGAAATGTTCTCTGGCAGCCTGTGAAAGACAGACACATAGCAAAGTGCATCTTGACATCAAGAGCAGAATGATCTGTTCTTTCAACTCCAAATGTCAGACAGGGATTGTGCACTGCAGAGAGCTGAACAGATGCATGGGTCTGGCTTTCCGCTCACAGTAGATGGATATCCGCATTGTTGGTTTTAATGGGTTTTGGATAGATTCAAAGTTCTGGAAGGACTTTATGTAATTGCAGCATATTCTATACAGAAAGTGCTGACCATTATGATGCTATTTGGCATCAAACATTGCAGAAAAAGGAAGCAGGGTTTTCTAACTCATAATGATGTCCTGTACCTTGCTGAGTTTTTGTACTAGGGGGAGCTATACTGCCCAATATTAACCCCTCCAAGAAGGAGAACTTTGATAGAAATACAGTTTTTCTAGGCTTGAACTATTACTATAGTCTGCAGTGCCCCTGATATAAGAAGCTTACCTAAGTTCATGAAAATATATGGGATGAATATAAAGCTCAGTGTTGTGCAGAACTGCTAATTTCTATGATCAGAAGTAACTATGGAATGTGTCTGTGTTTATGAATTTTACTTTTGATAAAATGCAGCACCATTTCGTGTGAAAAATGCTGCTGCCTTTTTCAGTTTACTTCCAAAGTATGGTGCTGCTGTATTGTCTGCTGGGTGAATTTATTCCTGGTATAATGCATGAAAGCTTATGAAAGAAATACAGGAGAGGTGTTTTCCCTGCAATTGAACTATGTGTGGGGACTTCTAACAGGGCACTTCCAGGCCTGTGATGGGTATTTTGTTGCTTTTGGTTAGTTCCACTTGGGTACTGTATGTCCAGGGAAGCATGAACTCTCCAGACTGGAATTTAGGAGAAAACCTTTTGTTTAGATTACCAGTAAGATAAGATACAATATTGAAAAGCTAGGCTCCTTATCAGCACAATTAGTCATGCTTCTGGTGCTATCCAGTGTTTTTCTTCAGCAAGGTTGCTAGGTTCTCCAGTGCAGCATGTAGGCCAATAATACACTTGTCATGAAGTAAACTTCTTTCATTAATTCTGCTATAACAATTATTGCATTCAAGATTTTGAAAAGGTGACTGCATTTTGTCAGAAAAATTCAGTCAACCTTGTGTGGGTCAGGACTTCTTGTAACAGTTGGCCGTTTCCATCCAGAGTTCATGGCCTGTGGGTGTTTTTTGGTTTTTTGGTTNTTTTTTTTTTTTTGTTTTGTTTGTTTTTTTTTTTTTTTTTCCTTTCCTGTTTCACCACTTATAGTTTTGTTAAATAAAAAAAAAAATTAGGGAAAAAAAAAAAAAAAAAGTTATGTTATGAATGGGATATGTGAAAGCAAAATAATAATTTACTAAGTCTATTTCTTTGTCCTGTAAGTCAGGAAAGAACTCTTAGGCAGCTTGTATAAGCTTTCAACAAAGTTGTATCTGAATGAAGCTAAAAATCACCTATGACCTTGAAGAATTAGCAAGTCAAAATTACTATTCTAAATTACTTTTCTAACAAGCTATAGAACTAATCATGACACCTATATCAGGGGATCACAAATTAGTAGCCACAGAAATGAGCAATGGTTTTCTGTTGTAAAATACACATATCAAGAGCTGTTCGGACCATTTGTATGTGTGGTGACAATTAGGAAGTGTTAAGGTTAATATTTCTGCTCATGTTGTTAAAAGATTAGCTGAGAACAATCAAGAGAGGTTCAATTGTCAGCTTTCATTGTGTGCAGTATTTTTCTGATAGGTGCATGGATGCATTTTAATTGGGTCCAAGATGCAGCTTGGATATACTGGCTGTCTGTGAGTATAATAGAGAAAAGTACGTATTACAAGCATGCCTAGGGCTTTTAATCTCTGTAATGACAGCAGAGGGTTTCTGCTTACCAAAGAGGAAAAATCAGCATCGGCAAATCTGTGTGTGTTCCTGCTGTGATGTGTTCCCATTACATGCTAGTCCTTGAGCAGAGAAATACATAAATAACAGAACACTCCGTACCTTTCCTCTTTTTATGTCTGTATTTAAACCTGCAAAAGAACATCTGGTTCTCAGAGGACAGTTCCTCTGGAAGAACGTACTAAGGCTGCAGAGATTAAAACAGTGATGCTACTCATCACACTTGCCCCAAATAAATGTAATGCTACAGTAATATTAAGACCAGTTCTTCCACAATTAAAAACTTCTTGTGTGTATTAAGAGACTGCAATCAGGACGACAATGTGAAATAGTGCCATCTGGTGACCTTCTTTCAGATTGTGCCATGGAAATATATGATTCAGCATAAGACATTCCACTTAGAAACACAACAAGCCTTTAGGTTTAATTTTTATGTTAAAATTCCTTTGAAATTCAGAGTTATCAAAAGAGGATATTTTATCAGCCCATTAGAGATAGATGAGGGTATGCTGTTTAAGCATGTATATAAGAAATTGGAGTGTTTGTTTCTTTAGTGATACTGATATTGAAAAAATAGAATTTTTACATATCCCGAATGGCATATGTGTCTTCTTGCTTAGCTGGGAACTGTGCTACCCATTCAGTTTGGTGAGGAGCTCAGATTATTCTTAATGCACTGTTTCTTCGGCAAGTCAGATGGCACGTCCTGCACAGGCCAGCCTTGCTGTTGCTCATTAGAGCTGATCTGTCATGGCATTTGTCAGAGGCCTCAATCTCCTGTGGGAGCAGCAGATTCTCCACACTGCTGCAAGCCTTGGCTCTCAGTCTCTTGCTTGATCCTGAAATAATAGGGCTGAAGATACTTCTCACCTGCAAATAACTGCAATAAAATAAAAATAGAGCCCTTTAGCTTTGCAGATGGATTGCCTGAAGATCTCTGTACCTCTGCTGGGCATACTCAAAGACAAGACATGAAATCTGATAATGCGACTTGCTCAGAATGGTTGGAAAATGAAAAAGCATCTCAAACTTTTTCCTAAATATGTTTCCTGTTTTCTCCACCTTCTTGTTTCTGAAGGGCAGAGATAAATGAGATATGGTTGAGATCTTAAGTAAAAGAAAACTATTGCATGTACACTGTTATTATTATTAAATATTGTATCAAATTTCCTGCTCTGTAATTATAGTCACTTGTAATAGGTAATGCCTTCACCTGTCTATACAGATAATTAGTTATCCATACTTTAGGACAGAAAGCACTGAGTCCCATTATAGATCAGTCATCAGGTGTATTCTGTACAGCAAATAAGTTCACATAAAGTCCCAGATGCATGTGGGATAATTTTCAGTAGGTTACCAATGATGCAAGTATGAACAGAAATGTGCAAATAAATAAGAACTCTTAATGGGCAAGACTATACTCACAAATCCTATTATTTTATTTAATGGCAGCTGTAAAAAAAAAGTACTGCAAGGCACACATCAGCAAAAGTATTTTGTCCTTGAAGTCCTTAAATTCTGGAAGTCAGCTGCCTTTGTTAAATGTTGTAATCTTGAAAGACAATTAATGTAAGTGCAGTTTTTAGCTTTATTTTGCTGTTAAAGGAGTTTGATTGAATATATTGCCCTTCTGAGCACAGACAGTGTAAGCAAGCTTATTGAAATAAACAGCTTTCATTGAAATGTCTCTAATGAGGTTCTCCATTTAGAATCACACCTGGCTTGAGGCTTACCAACCTCTGGAGATTGTCCAGACTCAGCCCACCTCAGCTCAGCTACTGTGGGTCATGTCAGGGCCAAACCTGGTTGGACATAGGAACCTCAAAGGAGAGGATCCACACTGCCCCTAGGAAATCTGTACCCCTGTTTGACCACCCTCATAGTTCAAAATAATTTTCTTCCAACGGTTATGAAAAAAAATCTTGTATTTCAGTCTGGCATTGCTTCCTGTCCTTTCCCTGGGCACTACTGAGTGGGGTCTGGCCCCTTTACACGCTCCTGTCAGGTACTTACACACACGTGAAAGCTGTCCCTGAACCTGCTCTGCTCCAGACTGACCAGCCCCAGCTCTCAGTCTCTCTTCCTATGACATGATCTGTTCTGCTTACCACCCTGAACATCTGGAATGGAAACAGGCAATTATTTATTCTTTCCTATGGGCAAATTCAAGGAATCAGCCTCTTTCCTGAGACTGAAAATTGACAGCATTTTAATGTGTTATTTTCATGTCTGGGTATTTTTCTCTGTTTTTTGAGATCACCATTAATTTTATACAGAATGCCCTCACATTTGTTTTATATTGGAAATTAAAAAGATTGGAAATTATATATTTGTTTTATATTGGAAATTAAAAAGAAACAAGAAATGAGATTTGGCTGAGTTACATACACTGCATGAAAGTAACTAATAATGTATCAAGGAGAATCCTCCTTGGTAATCTCCAAGTCCAAAACCTCTTAAGTTTTTAGCCAGGGTGACACGTGTTTGCATATAGTGTGTTAGGTGTTGTAGGTGCACTTGTCCCAGGCCAATGTTTTAGACTTTGCAGAATAAATTCATTCCAGTGTATTTCAGCTTAAGTAACTGTTCAGAAGGGGCTAACTTGGTCTGCACAGCATGAGATTTGGGGGAATGATATGAAGAGTTACTTTAATTTTGATCTGGAATTCTTGCTGCCTATTTAGGGTATCTTAGCAAACACATCAAAAATGAGTATATGGAGAGGAGATAAAAGAACTTGTTAACTGATGTCTGTGAAGAACATGACATAAGCCAGGGGTGAACAGGTTGTTCTTCTGTGCAGATGGAATATGAATGATCAGGGAATGCAGCACTTTTCCTACAGGGCCAACAAGTAAAAGATGTTCATTTAAAATGCTTGAGATATGCTATTTTTTAATAGCACAAACCTATTCCTGCAGGTCACTTCAGCTGTCTTGCTTTGGTCAGCCTCATGGCTTTCTCATGATGGAGAAACCCTGAGTAGTGCAGAGCTGCTGGAAGAGATTGAGTTGAGATTGAGAGATTGATTTTCTGAACAAAAAACAAGGTGCCCTAAAGCACCACTAATGCCAAATTCTAGAACAGCTGGTGTACATTATAGAAATCCTTTTATAGCTCTGATTTCTCTTGGTCTATGACCCTGGTATGAAATATCCTTGTAATTATGATGAAACAAGTTTAACTGAGACAAAATCTACTTTTGTTTTTTGTGTGATTATATTTTTAACCAATTTGCCCAGTGGCAACATTCTGAAATTTTGCCTTTTTTAATTGTAGACTCATTTTTACAAGGACTCTTATCACAATAGGAAAGTTTTTGAGAAGTTTTAGTAGCCCTGTCTTATCAGGGCAGATACATTGTCCATCACAGTAGGAGCTTTATCTGATAAGAGAAACAGGAAGTTGTTACCTGTTTTCTGGTAAGTACTTGCTTTTTGTGGTAGACAAATTAGTTTTGGCATACTGGTTTTATTGTTTGATTCATATTAGATCTCTTGTGAAAAGCATGTAAAATTTGTGTTTATGTACATGAGTTATTTCAATGAAACATACAGAAATGTTTTAGTGATAATAAAGTATGAAGCACTTGAAAAACACTTGCATGAAATGGCAACTGTTAACATTTTGTTAGCAGAATCATACCTTGGTACCTGCAGAGCTATGGGAGAAAACAGATGAAACAATTATGTGTGACTGTGTTCTGGAGATTACTGTAAGCAATTTTTGTACCCACTCTCAAATCTTATAGAAACATTTACCAATCTCTGATGAACTTTCCTTCAGGCATAACATAAAGAACTAAATGAGTTGTTTAATTACTTTATACTGTCGTGATGGGCGTCACAGTGGAAACCAAACGCCTTCTCTATGAGTAATCTCTGAAGTATTAGCTAGGACTAATCCAATGGGTCTGTTTTCTATGGAAGTGACATCTCATTGAAAATTTGGACTTCCAAGCAGCTCTAAACAGCATTAAAATTCAGTGGTCTGCCTGAACCACCCTGCCTTTTTCTTGTTGTTGTTGTTGTTGTTTGCATGACTAGTAACAGAGCTTGTTCCTGAGAAGCTGATGCTTTTCTCATGATATGAAAATAAGTTTATTGTCGCTTTTATTTATCAGCTGTTTCTTCCTCAACACATTTATCCTTTGTGCCTCACAGATTAAAAATCCCACCAACATATTTACTTACAATTGCAGCAGCATTTAATTTTGGAAGGCAATCAAAATACATAGAAAGCCACGTGTGCTTGCTTTCAGGTACACCAAGATGAGATTTATCTGGCATAATACATTCTACTATGGGTATCTGACTCTCTTCATAGTCCAAAAATTGAAGTAAATGCATCTGCAGTGCATATCTAAGACAAAAATTCCTGTGCTGCAGCCAGGAAGTGTTTTTGTTGTTTTTTTGTTTTTTTTTTTTTTTTAATTTTGTGATGTGCAAGATAACTGTGAAGGTCCATCAGAGTTACATTACTATGTTTAAACAACGTCAGTCACCTGAACAAATTTTGTCTTTAATTATATAATCTCTGCAAGGAATTAAATGTCAATCAATTTCAGGGCTAACTTCAATTTGTTGAATTGTCCTAGTATCAGCTGATTTTCTTCCAGTTACTGGACCATGTCTGACAGTTCCTAAATGTGAACAACCTTTGAAAGGGACAAATAATTAAGCAGGTATGTGAGGCATGAGGTGGGGTGCAATGGGGTGAGGTCTACCTTATTCCTCAGGAAGACTCTACAGACATGGCTTCAGAAACAGTCCTCAGAAGAGTGATCAAGGTTGCTAATACAGGATTGACCTCTGTCTGGGATCCTTTTAGCTAGCAACCATGATGGGCAGGTAGGACAGTTTTCTGGTTAAAGTGTGGCATGTATTAGGTTCACATTTCCATGTACTTTTAAATCAGACTGAATTTCAGTTATTGCAAGAAAGTGGTGAGTACCTTCACTGTCTAAATCACAGTCACAAAGATTTCAGAGGTTCACAAATATTTACCAACCTCTTTGTTCCTCAGCAGAAAGCACATCAGGAGGAGTAGAAAGGACTGAAACAATTGAATATAGTAATGAGTGATTGCCAAATGCAAATTGTAAATTGTGATGAGGCGGAAGAGAGAGTAGAAAAATCAGCTGGACTATTGTTGTAGCATTGCTATTTTATATCTTCTGTGTGCTTATGATATAAAAACATCCTCAATCTTTGTGAAAATAGACCTAATTAACTGAAGAGTTAAACAAGATGAATGTCATCTGTCAAGCAAAAGGGTTAATTTCAGTTTTAATGCGTTTTTTAAGAATGGCCAGGAACAGGCAGTGGCTGTTGCTACCTTGGCTGAAACAGATGCACACGATTGTTTACTTACTTCAGGTTTTTCTACTCACAGCTTTACGCCCATGTCATAAACACAGAAGTATTTACAATAAATCCTCTGTGGATACACCAGTGCTTAAACTTCCATAGATAGGACAGCACACTATAGGCATTAGGACATGATGCTAAGAGCAGTTAAAGCTGTGGTTTGCTTATGTCTATCTCACCAATATTCTGTGCACTGTAGTGGTTTCAGCTGTCTGCAGCAGCTTGCTGTGGCCTAGCAGTGTTCTTTGCATTCTGTAATCAAGGGGCAATTTTAAAGCAGTTGCTTCATTCAAATGTGGTAAAATTTAAATTGTTCTAGCAGGGAGATCTCTCTGTGTAGGAATCCTCACTGAATTAGAGCTAACTAGGCACGCTGCATCAGTCACGGTGGGACTAAGTAATTTAGTAATGGGCTCTCTCGGGCTGTTGCTTGCCAGGGTGGCAGAAATGTATCTGTTCCACCATGCACTATTGTCATTCTGTGAAGCAAGAGCACTTTGAGAGAAGACACACTGGCTGTTTGAAAGACCAAGTCCTTCTCTGGTAGCTTGTACAGCCAGTGGCAGGGTTCCTCATGCTGATGGGCAATGTGCAATCACTCAAACTTGATGCAAATGACAGTATTCTTGTAAAAGCCTGCCCAAAGCAGCTTTTAAGTGCATCTCAGGATGCTTTGGCCTTTTATCTTTATGTTGTACTATAAGATAAAGGCAATGGATGGGGGTAATGGTGAGCTAAGACTATAATATACCTGACTGAAAGTGCTTGGGCAAAATTATTTCTTGGACAAGACCTAAGTACTGCTGGATCCCATGTTTATTTCTTCTTTCATGGAAATGTGCAAAATACTTGTGACGTAGGTCCTTACAAATACAAATAGGTATTTGGTGGTTTTCTGGGTAGGAGATAATCTTTCTCTCCTCACAGGTAGAGAGAGGTCTTTCATCCTGTATACAGAACATGATATGAAAACAGAGACATTCAAAGCAATACTACCTTCTATTTGTGACCCCTCCTAGACTTAATCTTTTTTGGTTCTTATAGGAGGTTATTAAGACTTCTGTATGGTAGGTGAGGCATAGAATGAGGAGAATATAGAGGTGAAGACAACTTTATTGTAAAGGTCCATAAGTAGTCCTCATCTCTTGGTACAGGAAAGGAGTCCTCAGGCCCTACATCATCTTATTCTTTGCAAAAATCTGTGGAACATTGGTAAATAATAGATAATTAATTTTAAGGAAGCTAGCCAGCAGGGATAATTATCCCTCTGTCATATTAAAAGTGTAGAAAGCCTAATAATTACTTCAAGTGAGTATCTACATGACAGCTAGAAATTCAAAGCTGAATTGCTTTATTAACTATCAGGTATCCACATACCTATCAGGTTAATCTATGCTGGTTAACAAAACAGGGAAGGGAGGGAAAATCACGTTTCACAGAATGTTCAGTTCTAAATAGGTCAGTGGGTCCTGGTGATTCAAACAAAGCTTTATTTTAATTTGCTTTTGTCTTTCTGTAGAAACATCATTTATTCCAGCTATCTAGCAGGAAGCAGAAATACTTGATTTAGTATCATTTTAATCTCTTCCTACTTTAGCCACTGCTCTGCCCCTTATACAGACTTAGCATTCATCAACACTGTTATGTAAACTGAATTATATGCCACCTTGTTGAGTGGAGCTCAGTAAAGCAGCTTCAAGCCACAGTTCCTGGTACCTGAACAAGCACTGCATTCTGTAGGTTTAGCTTGGGATGGAATTGTTGATACTGTGAGGCGCAGTTACTTGTTTTTTTAATTAAAGTCCATATTTGGTAGGACTGTCAGTTGGGAAGGGTGATTCTTTCACAAAGTCAAACAGCTGTTTGAGTCTCTCAATAGAAGCAATAGAAACTATGGAGTCTACCAATAGAAACAATTTTTTAATTACTGAATTTTTGCATTACAATATCTCATTTAGGTATTGTGCTGATTCTAACCATCAGATAAGCCAACAGCACTGTGGTTCCTTATATTCATGAGTTGATTTTTCTGGAAGCTTCAATATTACTTAGTCACTCATAGGTGAATGATGTTAGCCAAGAGCAAATTTCTAAATTACACAGAATACTGTCAAGAGAGTTATGTAGAAATGTCTGTACCCCATGATTTTTTAATTCTTCATTTTCATGGACCTGGATTGCTCTGTTTGTGGACAAGGGAGAGGCAGAGGATGCAGAGAACCAGTGAAGTGAACACAAGGTTGGGAGGCTATACTGCTGTTTTTCCTGGGGACCTCAGCAGCAGTGGCAGTGGTGGTTGCATGGTGCCTGTAAACTCTGAGGTGGATTTCTGCACTATGATGCTTCTGGGTGCTTCTGAAATGTTGGCAGCAGTAACAGAAGTTGCTTTTTAGTAGGCAGGAGCTTTCTCAGACCCAGGGCTGACACCCAGCCATAAGCTGGGGCACAGAAGCAGAAAGGTGCATCTTCCTGCCACCTGGAACGAGGTAACCAAAACTTTCTTCAGTGTCATCACACTCACCATGTCCTACTGTCTGTCCCAGTAGGTTCCCTGCTCATGAACATGGGCTGAGCAGGACTCCATTTTGATGCATTTGTTCCATGCATTGAGTATGGAATTCCTCAGTTAGTAATTTCGTTCCAGGTTTCTGTCCATAAGATCCACCACTCTTGTAAGACCCCACCTTGTGTCCATCTCTGAAGTCCTCAGTCCAGGGAGGACATGGACCTATTGGAGAGAGTCCAGATGAAGGATGCTTAGAGGGCTGGATCACCTCTTCCCTGAGGAAAGGCAGAGAGAGTTGGGATTGTTCATCCTGGAGAAGAGAAGGCTATGGGAAGACCTAGCTGTAGCCTGCCAGCACCTGAAAAGAGCCTTTAAGAAAAATGGAGGGAGACTTTTTAGCAGGGCCTCTTGTAATAGAACAAGGGGTAATGGTTTTAAACTAAATAAGGGTAGATTTGGATTAGATATTAGAAGGTTATTTTTACAGTGAGGGTGGTGAAGCTCTTGAACAGGATGCCCAGAGAAATTGTGGGTGCCCCATCCCTGGAAACGTTCAAGGCCACATTAGGTGGGGCTCTGAGCAATGTGATATAGTAGAAGATGTCCCTGCTTGTTGCAGGAGCGTTCAACTTGATGACCTCTCAAAAGTCCCTTATAACCCAGACTGTTAGATAATTTTAAAATATGTTCACAGGCCTGAAGACTTTTGGAGCTGTCCCCAAGTCTGTGTAGTCTCAAGTATGCTTTTGCACAGTGTTTATTGCAAAACAGCTTGTTTGCTATACTCTGCTAAGCAAGAAGTTCTGACACGATGGTAAGGGAAGATGAGGAAAGAGAAGTTATTGAAAATGACGTTACTTTCAGAAACTGGTAAGCCTGCAGAGGAAGAGCCAAACATTTTTTAAATTAATCTCATTCCTTATTCATTTAAAATAGGATGGTTAAATCAGGCCTCAAATAGCTCACAATGGCAATTTCTGCTACAATGTGACTGCAGGATGGTTTAAATGAATGCTGCTGTTCCAAGAAAAGAAGATGGCATGTTTAACCAAGAACCAGAAGTTCCTGGTTCACTTGTAGGTGATATTTTTAACTGAGGATTTTCCAAATTCTGAAAAGAATTAATGGTATGCATCATTACAAGTAACTCTTGTATGTCCAAAGTATGAGCAGAACTCTTTGTAAGATAGGAAAAATAAAATGCTATGATTATATTGCATTTATTGTTACAATTTTTGTGGTTTTATGATCTTATTTTATTTTTGGGTCTTATAAATTTTCTCTTGTAATTCACAAACTCAATTTGCAATGAAAAGTTTTCAGTTACCTAGTGTTACTGTTTGAATGCTCACTTCCTGTATAGAGAATATTGTATATGTTAAGTAAAATTGTTTCATGATAAGATAATTTTGCCATAATATGACACAGTGCTTCATGTGATTTTCCAATTTATATTCATTTCCTGTAGTGGATTAATGCAAATAATAAACTGGGTGCTCCTATTGAAACACTGGCCATAAAATATTCTCCTATTAGTATGATTACAACCTATTTCACTAGATAATAGGCTGTAACAATGCAGTTAGTTAGAGTTTGACTGCTTTTATAAATTACATACTCAACTAAATATTTTAATATCATTATATAAAATTGATTCTAAGTTAGCTGTTGTGGAAGTACTTATTTTTAAAGACTAATCTATTATTTTTTAAATTAAGTGTTCTTCGGGATCTGTTAACAATAGTATTGGTTTTAAAGGAATTAAAATTGAAAAAGATGACTTTAAAATGGTAATACAGCAGACCCACAATAATCCACGTATTTCCAATTCACACAAAAATTGTCAGTATCTCCCCTGTTCTCAGGAAAAGAGGAGAAAGACTTTCTCAGGAAAGACTTCACATCAGGCTTCTGTAGCCAGGATTACTAAGCCATTGCTTTTTACAATGTCTGTTTTGTACAGTATGCATTCTGATGTGTTGCCATAAATAATTGCTGAACTGCATATAATTCCTTGTGCCAGTACTCTGTGGCACTACAGTGCACCTGTGGAGGTACTGAGCCATAGTTCCCTACAGAGCTCCCCAATACCAGCTCTGATGTTGCACTGGTTCTTCTTCTTACACATATTCTTCCAGAAATGTGAAATCCCATTTTTGCCAGCAACTGAAATAATCTTTGAGTATCCACATGAAAGGATCTCTCCCCTTTCTGCTCAGTTTTTTAGCCCCCAGGCATTGCAGAAAAACTGTAGAATCACGGAATGGTTTGGTTTGGAAGGGAACTTAAAGATCATGGCATTCCAACCCCTCTGGACAAGGATGCCACTTGCTCACTTACTCAAATTGCTCAGGGCCCCATGCAGCCTGGCCTTGAACACCATCAGGATGGGGCATCCACAGTTTCTGGGCAACCTGTTCCACCATCTCACTCACTGCCTGGTTAGTAAATAATTTCTTCCTAACATTATCAAAATGTCTCCTTTTTTAGTTTAAAACCATTTCTCCATGTCCTACCACTTTCTGCCTGTGTGGAAAGTCCCTCTCCCTATTTTTTATGAAATCTCTAAGTTTATAAAATATTGATGCTATTGATGTTAAAACAACAGGAAGGGAAATTATTTCCAATGTGACTAAGTTGTATCTGTGCAGTATCAGATAGTGCTTGGAAGTGGTTGTATTTTATTTTGCTTCGTGCATTCTTACATTCAGATGCAATACTGTGCAGCAGTTTTTATTAGCACATTTTATATCCTCTTTTTTTAAAATAACACTAATGAATTATTTGTTCCAGTGATGTTATGTTCTAGTGGCTTAATAATACTAGAAGGTTGCTACACGTGATGCTGTGTCAGCAAAATGTCTCTGCTTGATCCCGTGGGAGGTCCCAGGGGAAGGACACAGAGCTGACATCATCAGAAAGCTGTTGCACAAGGGCTAATTTAAATTGTGTCTGAAGCTCATTGTAAAAGTCGTGAAATATAAATCAGGCTCTCTCACCAGACCTTGAGAAAGAAAAATGGGCATTCTAAACAATTATTTTTCTAAAGAAACATTCATGGGACATAATTTCTGACGTGGTGATTTAATTCTTTGCTCCAGAGATGTAACTAGTCACTATTCTAGCTTTTTTTTTTCCTTCCCATCTCTGTAATAGCTTTAATGTACCTGCTTTCTGAAATTTTGAAAGATTAAAGCAAAGGTCAGAGTTTTCTTGAAGTCCATGTCTTTGTCTTAGCCAAAAACTTAGTTACTACCATGCCGCATGATCACATTGCAATACTATTGCTGGTAAAAGAATATAAAGGCAGAAATAGTGAAA
>WEIU01012279.1:157319-195260 GCA_013389925.1 Aegithalos caudatus | reverse complement strand
ATATATAAATATATATATATTTGCATATGCATATACGTGTCTGTATACATGTGTACGTGTGTGTATTGGTGCTATAATAGAAGTTGAAAAATAATGAAATTTTTAAAAGTATAATAATGTAGTGCTAAAGTAATGGTTCTTTCTGAAATATTTACCAAGAGACTGGTGTCTCACTGGAGCAATGGTGACACGACAGTGGAGGTGTTGGTCACGTTCTAAAAGCACATCATCAGGCATGGTAACAAAAGGTGACTTGTCAAACTTTTTGCCACTAAGTCTCTCAGGTTCAGAAAACTGTTCCAGCTTTGGGCAGGAGTCTGAGCAATTTGGGCTGTCCTGTACTCTGCCTTCTCTGCAGCTATAGAATGGGGTGCTGTTATCTTTTTGGTCTTTCAGATCTCTGTTGGATATCCCCTTTACTGTCTTCCTTGGTTCCTCTTCCATCTGGCACTCTCCTGGATGGGAAAAGTTCTCCAGGTATTGGTGTGTTTTATCTAAAACTGGTCCAGATTTTTGAGTTGATAGGAATGTACCGTGTCAGTTCTTAAGGCCTTGAACTTTTACAACAAGTTTTGTACAGCTTTAGCTGACAATAGCAGAGAATTTTGAAAAAGGGTTATACTCAGTTGGATTCTGCAGAGATTTTCTACTTCCCTGGCAGTAATACCGAAACACTGAAGAGCTGGAATTAATTGGCAAAGACTGTAGGATGAAGATGGCAACTAAAGATGTGAACAGTTAAACAGTTTCAGGGAGCCTAAGCTTTAATAAGCTCATCCTGCTAGCTTTTAATATCACTGGAAAGTGACGGAATCCTGCCTTTTTCTCTATGTAAGAGTTTGGTGTACCATACGTCTGAAATGTCTCTTCCTTACAAAATAAATCCAGAATATATTAAATATTTTTGACGTTGTGGACCATGTGTTTCAATGTCCTCATTGTTACTGGCGGGCACTAGTGTCATTTTTGCTCCTGGAACAACTATGCTTTCATTCCCTAAAAGGGAGCTTTTATGGGATTTTTTTTTTTTACATGTTTCCCACTTATTTTTCTCAATGATCTTCCAGATAAATTATTCAAAGGGGTTTTGGCTGTAGGCTTCTGTTGCCTTTTCTTGGTGTGGTGTTGCTAAAACATATCATGCAGTCCCTTGGGACATTTTCTAGTGCCCACTATATGCAAAGACCTTTATTTAGCCTTTAAAAAGCCACTTGCACAATTCTGCAAATAAGGTCTGAAAACATATGTCTCAATAGCTTTTATTTGAACAAAGCATGTGTGTATGCAGAGCAGGTTTTGTACAAAAATGAGTCAATAGATAATATTTTCAGATGTCTCTCAACCCAGCAAAAGTTACCACTAGAAATCAGCACTCACTTTCTTATGTGATGCATTTATGTATCAGAGCTACTAGTTAAATGTCACAAAAATATCTGTAAGATTTTTCAGCTGACTTGGAAACTCGTTTGAGCTGATTAGCAGGAAAATTTTAGCTAACACCAAGTGTGATGCAACATGAACACTTTTAGGGTTCTAATGTTCTAATCCTTGTGCTTGTTTGCTTAGTGAAAAAGTTTCTACCCACTGGAATGATTGCTCTTTCAGTCCCTTAAATCAAACATACCTGGAGGCCTCAAGATGAGAAAAATAAATATTTGAAAAAACCCTGTCTGTTTGCAAGGTTCTCCATAGCCTGGTCCCTCTCTGACACTTTCATTTTCCCCTTCAGAAACTTAAAAGGAACATGCAGAGATCCTGGACACCTAAAACCAATACTAAAGAGGCTAAGAGGCAGGGCTTGTGAGTTGTGGGAGGAGATTATAAGCAAGAACAGGGTAGCCTTTCAAGGGTGTTTTAACCTTTATACATGCTTGACTGCTTTGAGCTCATCCTGTTTGGTAAAAAGCACAAAAATTAAACTAAACCAGACGGGCAAAAACTTTGTTATGTTGAATTAAAAGTTTTAACAAACATTGCCTGGTTATTCTTTGCTCGAGAAAAAGGCTGCTCTTTCATAAAATACCTTGAATTCTATTTTCACTGAAACCAACAATATTTGTCTCAGAATGTTTAGTTATTTGTAAGGAAGAGTTTTATATGCAGTAAAAAAGACAAAGATATCTTCAACCTTAGGTTTTTTTGCTGCTATTGCTAATTTTACAGCATTTTTATTGGAACATGGATGCAGAGGGAATCTATTTGGATCATTGGGTCCAGACCCATGCTTTGCAGCAAATGTCACTGTACATGCACAGTACCCTCCATAAAACCTCATGAAAGACTATGAGTAGCTAGGAGTAGTCAGACTAAAAACCTATCTGAAGTTCTTTTCAGTATTTCAATGCTGTAATGGATACAGATCTTTATCCAATTTCTAAGCTATGATTTTTTTATCTTTTCTTACTAGACAGTCATCCATTAATGTATACTGTGAAAGAACTAAATTAACAGAGGGCTATTGTAACAATTTGTGAATCCAGTTAAATTCTCCAGAGCAGAGAATACTGTGCCAATAGAAATATTTGCATAGTACTAAAAATTAATGTATGTGGAAGAATATAAATCAAGTAATTCAATGTGAGTTTTTACAGCTTTCACATGATTTTCACATCTTGCTTGAACAATGTAAAAGATATGCAGGTAGTAATGTCTGAGAGTGCAACCAGGCACATTCACATGCAAGAGGTTATATTTTAAAACACATAGTGATAGAAATTACTGTTTATTATTGTCATTCATGCAAAGCCAGTGTAAAGCTATTACTTTTAGAGAAAGTACGCTTGGAAATGTAAATAGTTTTGAAGGATTGGAAGCATATAAATATGCAGGTATGAGAGTCTATTGATCCTTTGATGTGGTAATGGCTGAGTCCTGCATAGACTGTGCTCCTTTCACAAGCCATGCAGACACAGTAGGGCAGGGAGTTTCTCATCTGTGAGGGTGGGCACTTCTGCAGGCTTGTGGGGAAGAAATACATTTTGATTTCAGATAGAGATATGATAGACCTGAAATACGGGGCTAGGCTTTCTCTAAAGGGTTCCTTACCCTTTTCTTCCCTGCTGCAGGGAAGTGAGTCATGAGATTTGCTGATATTTATCCATCACTCTCCAGCTCTCATGTTGCTCAGGGGCAAATGGTACATTACCCTGTGCCCTGATGTATCTACTAAGGTGACAAAAATATGCCCTTTGAGGGGTATTGCAGCAGACTGGTCCTTCTCCCAGAGTGTTCTTGCAGCTGACTGACCAGCAGAAAGGAAGATAAAGATGTGGGACAGATTTGAACTGATTCCTTCCACACTTGGGAATCAGGCTATGGAGTGATGGTACACTTCAAATTTGGGTGCAGCAACAGATGTGATACACATGTAAAACTGGAGAGACTGCTCAACTAATTCCACAGTCTGGCCATTGGAACTGTCATCCATTTTAAACACTTCCCTATATTGTGACAGGTCTTGTATATTTTTGTATTTGCTTACATATTCCAAGAACGCCTTCTTTTCTGCAAATAAACATATTTGTAGAACAACAAAGTGCAGAGGACCCCAGCCAGAGATTGCACTTGTGCTGCAATGCAGAATGAATTCCTGAGGAAGGAGAATTCCAGGCACTGATCATAAGTATTGCTCACACTAAGATAATCTGCCTTGTTCTACTCTTTAAAGTGTTATGGAAGTAGTCTTGTGGGATTCCTTGTTTGTTCATTCTAGTTATTTCCAGGCTGGAATTAATGATGTTCAGCAGTTTAAAGGTACTGCCATTCTTCACTACTGCAGATCTTGATCCCACAAAATATGTTGTAAAATCCAGGGAGGTTCCTCTCCAACTCTTTTGTTATGATTGTCACTGAAGTTTATGGAACAATTTCCAATCCAGGCTTGTTCAATGTCCCCAACCTCTACCAGGCAGCAGAGATTTAACTTTTTTGTCTCCAAAGACACTATAGTGTGTGCTTCTGAAAGGTTATTTGGAATCTTGTCTAAGAAATGGAATCCTCCTGTACTTATAAAACATATGGTTCCAAAGGAAGGCTGGGTAGATGAAGTGGAGGGTTTTTCTGAAACATTGATGCCTATTGCAGTGATTATACCACATCCATTCCTCCTTTGGCTCATCTCTAAAATATTCAAACAAGCAGAGATTCGTTCATGTAGATATCTACAGAGGCAGAGTTTCTTAACAAGAAGAGTTCTGCATCTAGAGAAATCACAGTACCTTGCAAGCTCTTGTACCTTTTTTTTTCTGTAGTGAAAAAGTCTGCATTATCTGAATGGGAAGAAGAAAGGGTCACACAACAGTGACAATTACTTAGAAAGAACCATGGTAAACAAAGAAGTGAATTTTTCCTCATATCCTATAGATTGCATATGCCTGGTAGAGTTATTGTTTGCTTGGTATAATTATTCAGTCAACATCTTAACAAAATTCCATAGGTCTATGCACTATTCCAAAATATAGGAATTTTATTATGAAATGTATTGCCAATGAATAATTTGATGATCCTTTCGAAAGACACAGTCTGACCATAGAGATGATTATTAAAATGGCCTCAACGTATTGTTTTCCATAGCAGGATTAAATAGATAAAAGCATGGTTTCATAGCAGTGTTTGGGTGGTTTGGCTGTCAGTGATCTTGTTTTAGTGATGTGATAATAGGAAGTTCTACAGAAGAAAATTGAGCAAAGAGGAGGCTTTTGATGCTGACATAGAAAACAGGCTAGACTGAGTAATGATCTAAGGAGATGGTTGTCAGTGCCTAAATGGGAGGGGGGAGGAAACAGGCTGCTATCTGTCAGCCTAGGGAATCTTGCACACAATTGTACTTCAGCTCCCGAAAATGTTTTCAAAATAGTTCAAAGTATTTTAAAATAATAGTTCAAAAATACCACCTATGACCCATATGTATCCTTTGCCTAATGATTTCCTGCCACCTCCTGTTCTTGACCAGGACAGCTGAGAAGGAACAATATGTACCGTTTTCTTGAAAAGATAAATCCTTAAATGAAGCATTTGCAGTCCTTGAAGAGTCCAGTAGGGTCTTATTTCTCCTCTGGTGTGCCTTCTTTTTATTAAGATGCATTAAGAGGACAAAAAAATAGGTCACAGATATGGTACCGCAGATTATTTCCTTTACGCTATATGTGAAGACTTACAGAAAATGATTTACATAGACTAATGAAATCTTGGGGGAAAAAAAAAAAAAAAAAAAAAAAAAAAAAAAGTCAAGTTTCCAGTTCTATGTCCTTCTATGTCCTTGATTCTTAAGTTTTCCTGGACAAGAATGGACTAATTATTGAGGTAATTTCCTAGTATTGACAATTCAATCCTGTCAGAACAGAAGTAGGATGGATTTAAATTGATTGAGTTACATATTTTTTCAACATTCTTTCTTCAGCAGCTCTTTCTTCTTTTTTCACTTGTGTACAACTGTTGAGGACAAAAATCAAAGCCAGGACTATTGACCTTTTAGTTAGGAGTCCCTGGCTTTTTTGCCTCTGAGCAAAACAATTGTCAATGGATTGAGTTGTGGTTAAATTTGCAAACCTAATGGGCTTTTGTCTAGAGCTTTGAACAGTGATATAGTTTTCATAAAGTAGGTGAGGGAATGCTGCAATTTTTGTGTGTGGAACATGTGAAATTCTTTGCCAGGACTAAGGAAGACATAGGAAGTGAATAATCTGATTTAAACACTTGGGTGTTTATGGATGACCTCAAATGATTTAATACAGAGAAGGGCAATTTTAGGCAAAATAATTCCAAGTGCTTGAAACACCATATCCAACTTTGCTGCAATATCTATATGCTCCTGTGAGGTTCTGTGATAGTGGAAAGCTCAGGAACAAAAAATTTGACTACTCATATTTATACTGACGCTAGCCTTCAGAGAAGAGTAGTTTTCAGGATAAATTATCTGAGAGCTTCATAGTGGTAAAGGCAAAATAGATAAAAACTAAATAAGAAAAACCAGGAGAGGAAATACATTCCTCTTTCATTGGTAGAGGTGTTAGACTGCTATGTAAGATCCTTTTTGTACTTCACAGTCACACTTGCAGGCCAGTGGAAATATTTATAACCAGTGGAAGCCACAGCATGTGCAGGGAATTTCTCTCCTACTTTTAAGTATGTCTAGAATATTTTAATGTGATTTTGTGTCTCTCCCATTGTTCTCTGGTGAATAAAATGAGAGTGCTCAGCTATAGGTCCTGGCTCCACATTGCTGAGTCTGCAATAAAACCCCCTTTGAATCAGGGGATCAGAAGAGCTACATTCTGCTGGAGTTATCACAAGTTTTGAATGCCCTTGACAAACAGAGACAGAAGTGCTTCACTTTTGACATACAAGAATGTCCTTGTTACAAAGTCTTGTACATAGTATTACCAAGTCCTGATTTTATTTCTGGTTTCCAGATGATAATTTAGTAGAGATATTATTGAAGGATAATGTTTGAAGGACTTCTGTGTACATGCATTTTGTTCCCCTCTCAGGCAGTCTGTCTGTAAATATTTAAAATTTTTAGACCACATTTAATCCTCTCAAAACTAGAAAGAGATAACACTTAGCTTAAGAAAAAACAAGTTATATATCTTGTGGAATATTTACTTTTCTGAAAAAGCTTCTTGACCTTTAACTTATATCATCTTAACTCTCCTTCCAGTGTGATCTTTAAGGTTTCAGCAACTATTATATATTTATGGTACAATAGTGCCTGAAAGCCTCAATCACTCTCCTGTATATGAAGACACCAGATACCTGCAATGGGAAAACTTCTGAAGAGCATCTTGAAGACCTCGGGCTCTGAAAGACCAGGTAAGCAGGATTAAAAGAAAAAAAAAAAAGAAAAAAAAAAAAAAAAAAAAAAATTCAGTGTTTACTGTGGAACCAGAGGACAGACTGATGAAGTGAATTTCTCAAGATCAAATGAGAAAGCTGTGGGAGAATTTGGAATTTCTGAGTTCCTGACTACCAGCTTAACCACAGATCTGTATTTTCTCTCATTACAGGCACTTCACAGATATGTCCAACCTGCAAATCTTGGACTTTTAGGGCTGGATCCAGGTGGAAGTTCCATGCTGGGTCTGTTCCACGTTGCTGGCAGTGGGACTCTGTTGATTCTGGTCTTAGGAATACTCTGAAACCTCAGCTGTGGGATGTTATCATCAAAGGAACAACTAGGCTGCTAGGCTGGCATTGCTTGGACTCCTCCAAGGAAGCCATTCCCTCAACCCAGTGCTGTCCTGCTCTGGAGAAGTGAAACACTTTTCTGAGACATTCTCATTCCCTGCTTCTGGACTATTCAGTCCAGAGGTCCTCAGTCCTGTGTGGAGTTGGTACGCAGATCATAGGACTCAAAGTATGTAAATGTCTGCACTAGGCTGGATTAATATCTGGCATTACCTATAAAAGGAAAAAATAACTTCTGCATAATTTTATATATTCTCTAGGGGTGGTTCTTTGAACATTCCAGAGATATGCTATGTCCACCACAGTTTCTTATTGCTTTGTAGGTCCACATACTGGACATTTCCCAGTAATTTTCTTTCACCATGAGAGACACTTGACTTCTTCTTTGGTTGTTGTTCTGTTCTGTCCTTTGACATTTCTGGGAAGGCTCTCTCCCTCTCCCTCCTTAGTACAACTTTTTACTGGTAGCTTTTTATGGATGCCATGATCATTTAACTGCCGTGCCATGCTGGTGAACAAGAAAGCAATATTTAGGCGTGAAGTCCTACAGTCTGCAGCTATCAGTGCTCTTTTTATCAGCCAACCCCAACTTCCCTTACTAGTGCCCACCTGGGAGGGAGCCACAAAACATCTGGGGAGGAGAGTCCTGCCTGCAGTGATGGGGATAGTCAGAGCTGCAGCACATCCCTGAGCACCCACCACTGAAAGTGAAACAATTGCACACAGGTACAAGTTGATAAATCATGATGGGAAATAGATTGAAAAGGTTCTTATTTTACATTTGCTTTCTTTCCAACCAGTTTCTGCTTCTCTAGTTGCACTGCTGAAATACTTCAACGTCTTTTGATGACAGGAAAGTAAGAGGTTGCATGAAACAGCAATTCTGCTCTGAGTTCCTTGCCCATGAATGGACTATTATGGGGGGAACCTATATCACAAAAGAGGAGTGTTTTAAGATCCCATCTGTATGGTTGAGGCTGAGGCCTGATTTAAAATTGGCTCAGCATAACTCAAGTCCAAAAATAGATGACGTATATTTATTCATATTTTAACTGAAATTAGCATGCCAAAACCAACTTTGTTGTAAAAGCATAACAAAAAATGCATTTCTTTTGCTGTATGCCTTTTTCCTATCTATGTGCAATTGATTTCTTTCTACAAAAACAAAACTAAACAAAAAAATTTAATTAGAGCCAATATCAACAAAATTGTCCTGATACAATGTGTTTGCATCAACGAATCAATTTAAAAGTGGTTTCAAAGACAAAATGTGCTGGAAACATTTCTTCCTTGTGAGTTTAGTAGTAATTTAGGTTTAAGTAAGAATGGATTAAGCTTGATTTACTTACAATAAAGCATCTTCTGGTGAAGAAATTTTTTTTTTTCACCCCCACATTTTTCTCAGTTTGGGTAATTAAGCTTTCTGGACTTTCAAAGTCTTCAATCAGAAAAATATTCTGGTCCTATTAAAGTATGTAGTAAGTCCCACCAATTCGCCCTTGCAGATTCTGTAGATTCCAGCGGCAACTTTATTCCTATCTCACTTGAGGGAACACACATGAAGTAGGGCAGCAAGATAAATGATGTGAAAGGAAGCTTTTGTGCTCTGTGGTTTATTGGCTTCAGAGTTTTTCAGATTATATTTTAAGAAAAAAGATAATTTTTGGTTTCAAGGTGCTTTGATTGATTATTTCTTAAACAATTACAATATTTCTGAAAGCTGTCTGAAAATGCTGTAGAAAAGAAGGAGGGAAGAAGACTATGGTTTATCTTGGACACACTTCAGGTCCATCTTTTAGCATATACTTCAATCTATAAGGCAAAACTAAGCCTTTAGCATTAGTGTTTGAGCATCTTGCTGCTTCTCAACCATGGTATTCTAAATATTGTAATCAAGTGAGTGAAGCTCAACTTCACACTCCTTTTTCAGCTCATAAAATCAGCTCTCATGAAATACTAGAAAGCAGACCACTGTTGAACACTGAGATCAAGAACTACTGTTGAACGATTTGAAGACATTTGAAATTCATGTCAGGCTTTATAAAATATGTCAAACTCTACTATCAAACCTGTTTGTTTCTTATAAGCAAAGCATATATTTTTAATATAGATTAAAATATTGAGTGTTCTCAAAGGTATGGCTTCTATCTGAGTTAATTTATTCTGTTACAATATGAAGGTATGGATGAAAAATTATCCATTTGTTTCCAGATATGAGAATTTCACTGCTTTGGAATTACATGAAAGCAAAGAAGGATTCTACCCCTCCCCAGGGCCACTGTGTGCACTGAATTTTGTGCACTGCAGTGGCCGAGAGCTGTGATGCCCCACACTCACGTGTGTTTGTCACTGCGACCTCATCTGACCCTGTTTTTAGGACAGTTGAAAACTATGCTTCTTTCTGTAAATGCAGCTCAGTCCGTGTAGAGAGGAATTTGGCCAGCCGTGGCAGTACCACAGATGTAAATAATTCTCATGTTTTCCCGTGACAAACTTGTTCACTGCATTTTTGGGCTGGATTCCACTCAGGCAGAGCCATGTTGTCTTTTTAAAAGCTGTTGGAAACAAAGTAACAGACTTTTTTTTTTTTTTTTTTTTTTGATTGTCTGTGCCACTTTCCTCTAATGGTATTTCTGTTAGCAGTTCTGGCTGTAGAGGTTTTGTGGGAGCTATCTCGTAATCTAATTCATGTCAATTAGTTGTCAGTCCAGACAAAAGCCCTCTTATTCAGTTTGTGTAACTAGTTCCCAATAAATCTTTCTTGTGCTTTATCAGCACATATGGTAGCTTTTTTGTTTTTTTCAATCCTCATTTTATAGCTTTTATCAACAGCTTTTCTCAAGAGATCAAAACCTCTTTCCCACTCTGGCTTTATTTTGTATGTCCTTAACCATGAGAGTAGTGCAATAAAGAGGAAATAAATGAGGTTGAGTAATTACACACGTATCTCTTTTAACTAACCTGTAAAGAAGATTTTACATATATGAACAAATACCACTTAACTCTTTATTCAGGAAACTAGATCAAAGTGAAGAAGAAATGTTCATCCCTGGAATTAAGATAATGAAGAAGCTTGTAGGGACCCAAAAACCAAAGAAATAATGAATTGAAATTTAATTTCTTAGAGTTTGCCTTTAATTAATTTCTTTAATTTTTTGAGTTTGCCTTATTTATGGTGTTTGGATTGCCTAGGAACTACCTCATAAGTGAGTCTAAAGGTTTACTTTTTGGGAAGGCACAGGGTGCCCAAACTTTCTACTTTAGTTGTTGGCCTTTATCATTACTGTGATTAACATGGGGGCAGGATGACCTAAGTGAAAAGAAGTTTACAATGAAGCTTCCATACAAGTGTGAACAAGTAAAGTTCAGCAAACAAGCCAGTGTTATGGGAGAGTTCAGGCAAGAAAACTTTGAAGAATTTGAATGAGTTAGGGAAGGCAGAACTACAAAACAGCAAAAGATAGTATTGCAACCTCACTGTCAGTTTTGCCTTTTTTTCACATATGTGGGTTCTGTTCCCAGATGGGAACTTTGAGCCAGGATAGTTTTGATCAGGTTCTGGCCCCTACTTGAAAGAAATGTGTCTCTGGTCATGAAAACCAGAAAGCCGCTAACATGAAGGATACTCCGTCCTGAATTCAAGAAGCAAGTGGGAAACATGCAGGGAAAACCAATGAATTTTATTGCATTTAGGCCTCTAGAAATAAGGAAGAAGAATGGCAGAGACAGAAGCTACAGTTTCAGTGTGGAGGCAGGCAGAGTCTTTCCCAGCTGGTAGCACATACTGCTACAAATCCTCGCTGCATGGAGAGTTGAATTTTAAGGTAGAGGCCGCAGTTGCATTGTTGAAAGGCTGGGAACTTAATGGCCAATGCATGTCAGAGAGGAGCCAAGGGAACTGGAAATAGTTGCCTGCTCCTCTTGAGAGGAAAAATAATCTGCCAGCCAGGCTCAGCATTCCACACAAATTGTGGTCATGCCAGAGCCTCACGTGAGACCCTGAAGAACAGTTGTGAAAGGCCAACAGCTCCTTTGGTTTTACTTTACATTGATGATTCCTGTGAAGAGTAACAAATCAGAGAGAGGTGCTGGGGATGATCTGAAAGAGATGATTCCCCTCTTCCCATCTGAATATAAAAATCAGATATGGATCAATATATCCTGAAGGTGAAGAGTTTCTTAAATAATATTTAGACATTGCTGCTGGGTTGTTATTGAGGTGCCCTCAGTGTGGAATGATGTTTAACATGGATGTTGAATGCAGATATAATCAAGTAAACAAATACTCTGAGTGGCTAACTCAGGAGAAAGCTTTAGATTCAGACTAACACGTTGACGTAGCAGGAAAGACAGAAGTGTTGGCAGGGTGAACACAATCTAAAAGGTGCTGTAGTGAAGAAAATAAACTGTTCTGTATGCCCCCATAGGGCAGGACAGCTACAAATAGTTACTTATTCAGCTAAATTTTCAACAGCTGAATCAGCTGTGTAACCTGATAGTCTGAAGACAACAAACATTTCTTCTTATTTTTAAACTTCCTTTTGATTTAAAGGAGAGCTTTCTAATAGAAATAATCACATCAAACTCAATCTAGATATCATGGTATAACAGCTAAGTCCACAGAAATTTTAAGTAATGGTTTAGTCTAGTCCTTTTCCATTCTGTGTAGCTTTGAAGATTCAATTTATTTTCTCAGTTCTGCCATGTGCAAAATAATTATAATATTTCTCTACCTCATAATTAAAGTTAGGAGTAATTGGCATCTATTCAGAATCCTCAAAAAAACATACCCTGTGCACAGGTTAGCTGGCATAATCACAGTTTTCCTGCAGTTGGAATAAATAGACAACTTGTGCCTATTTTTATAGATGAGGAATTCGTATAACTTTTGATACCAGTTTTGGTAACAAATTGCAAAACAGAGGGATGCTTCTAGGCAGGTTGCCTAAACAATGTTAACTGCCTCATGTTATCTGCCTGTTGTGAAATCATGTAGAACAGTGGATTTACAGAAATCACCTCTATCATACCCAGCTTGCCTCCTCCCACTGTTCAGATGTACCTGTTTTAATTATGCTGGCTGCATATCAAGGCGATTTCAGATACTTAGTATTCAATGCAGTATGGAGAGAACCTTCAGCAAAATTTATAATTCCTATGTAGAAAATGTGTTCATAACATCTCTGGAGACATTAGGAAAGTTTTGGGGGCACAGAGATTGCAATCTGGCTACAGTTGCTGTTTGAGCACTCTTCAGAGTGATGCCAGCTGGAGGAAAGTGAAGGAAAAGGGTGGGCTGAATACTGATATGGGAGGAAATAGGTAGAGGCCACATCTTTATCAATTCTCAGCCAAAGAACATATATTTATGTACAGAACCTTTCGTTTGTCTTGAACTTGACTCTTTGATGTGACATTGGAGAAGAGAATCTGCTGTGCTGGTTTTAGATCTTGAACAAGGATTCTTGATTTCCAAAGGCTGAATTTCTTACATAGTTTTGGGCTTATATAACATGGAAGTTTTTTTTCCTCCAAGCCTTTTCACATTTCACTGGTGTCCTTACAAACCAAGCAGGCATCATATTACATAACACATACTGTTATTGAATCAGAGAGGCAATGTGTCAGTCTTCTATAAAATGAACCATATATCATAAAAAGGATTTAAGGCGGTTTGCAGAAGTGGATCAGTATTTGTGGAACCTAAATTGAAACCAAAACCAAAAATCTGCCAGTATCTTAGCACCCAGACCATAAGCTGGTTCCAGCAATACAACCGTAATTTTTGTCTTCTGTGTGCAGAATGCAGCTTTCACAGAATATTCTCTGCTCAGAGACCCACAAGGATCATGCAGCCAAACTTTTACATGAATGACCCATACAGAGATTGAACCCATGACCTTGGTTTTGTTAAAACCGTGCCCTAACCCACTCAGCTAAGCACAGGGGAAGGTCATAAGGAAACAGCTGCTGTTTGAAACAATAACCACTATAATAATAGTGTTAATTAGGTTTCTTCACTTTGGCCTGAGAGTCAGTAAATTTAGCTATGCTAGTTTTTGGTATTTCTTCTCTCCATTTCTCTTCTACTCATTTTGTTTTGAATTAATCCCCTGGTTATTTCATTTAAATGAGTAATCAGAAGTTGGTTGTGCCATTTAAAAACACCATTTCTGACTCTGATCATGTAATCTACACTGAGCACCACTAAGTCAACTAGAACAGATGAAGTGTGCTAGTGCAAATAAGTAAATGATAAAGTAGCAGTGCAAATAAGATCAAAGCTGCATTTTATGAAATTTATTTTATAAGAATACAGAAGACTGAGAAATTAGAATAGAGAAGACTGCTCTCTGCAGTTTACTCCACTAGAGATCCTCAAAGATTCCTCAGGTAAAAAGTAAAAATAAAAATAAAAAAAAAGTCAATGGTTACTTCCTTAAAATTTCTCTGACCAGAACTACTGAGGAATCACTGATGTATAAATTCAGCTCATGAAAATCTGTGTGATTTTACTGAATTTGTATTTGTAAGAGTAAAAGGATTGTTTAAGATCCCCTTTGAAGAAGAGCTTTTATTCTGGCCCATACACAACTTATCCCATACTACTTTAATACCAAGCTAATTGAGACGCACCAATCACAAAGCACCTTCCAGATTTGTACCTGAACGACACAGTGATTCCACTCTATTGCACTCTGATTGTATTCTTTATGTGGTGCTCGAACTGATCTGAAATGCATAAGGCTGGATTTGAGATATGTCTATTAATGCTGATTGTCTCAGTCTCAGAAGCAAATGAAGATGACCTTTGTACACAAGTACCTCTTCTCTTCACCTTTATCTGTAAAAGCAGTCTTGTGTGGCAGAACAAGTGGGAAGAGTAGAAATCACTAAAGAGTATTTTTAGAAATATTTTAAAGTTTTCTATATATCCTTGAAAAAACAATACCTATCCTCCAACATTTTTTCACCACTTTCAACCAGTATTTTAATTAAAAAAATTTTTTAAATTAATTAATTTTAAAATAATTAATTAAAAATTAAATTAATTAATTTTAAAAGTATCTTCAAAGACAATATGCTGATCTCAAACGTTTGAATGGTACTGATTGCAGCTTTTATAAGATATTCATAGAAAATCTACATTTTGAATTAAAGAGATTAACACTTGAACTGTTTAATGTGAAAGGAGTAAGCTGTCTAGCTTCAAACCACATGTTTTTATTCTGGTACTTCTCACTGGCCATCTGTTCTTTGTTGTCTGTCCCAATTCCACCATCTGTCCCAAAAATTGCACTCAGCGTGATGACTTCATCTACAAAACTGCAAGAAGGCAATAGCTTTGTCAGTCAAAGCTAGTAAACAACCATCACTTCCTTAGCACTTCTCCTTGTCTTCAGTGCTGGAAAAAAGGAATGCAGATTAATGCCCCAGATTTTAGTTCCAGTTGTGTCTTTTTTTAAACTCATCTAACATTTTCACATGGTTGTAGGAAAAGGAAAAAAAAAAAAGGAAGAGAGTGACAAAATCAGCTGATGGAATTGATACAATAGGTAGCAGTGCTTTACAGATAATTGCACCTTCCGGAGGAAAAATAAATTATTTTTGATCAGTCAAGAGAAAAACTTAGTTTGTTGCTTTTTTGAGTCAAGTTCAGAACAAACTGCAGATGCTTTGTTACATAAATTTTAGACAGCTCATATTATATGAGATGAGTCCTGCTCCTAAAATCTAAAAAAAAAAAAATCTGAGCCTTCCTCCTTTAGGCTGTGGATTTGCACATGGCAAAACACTATATAGATGCTCCACACCTGAACCTGTCTAGTCTTCCCACATGTAGAACTAGTTCATCTTCCTTCTTGTTTGGCTGGATCAATTCAACATTCAACTAGCACCTGTGTGCAGGCCAAGGGACACCTCGATGATGTCAGGGATGCAGACACTTGATGGGGTCCTGACCCCAGGTGAAGATAACTGCAAGGGAAGTGAGAATCTACTGGACAAGACATTGCTGGAATTTCTGGATGTGACTGGTAACAATGCATGAATCTGACAAAGGTTAGAGATAGCACTGTGAAGGGAGGTGGGATTTCACAGATGTTTAAGGGAGAGTAGCTTTAAAAAAAATCTGTATAATTGGAGGGAAACACAGGTGACCTTTTGGGAACAATTTGTGCAAAGCTAGCACTGTCTGGTAACCATATCAGAAACATCATAGAAAACCAGGAATGTCTAGATAGTGGTATCAAACCCACTGAATTTGGGTACAGATGTAGCAAAACTGGGACTAAGGGAGAAGAAATAATTGTAGTTATTTAGTTGTGAAAGGTCAGAGATGACAAAAGGAGGGCAAGAACAGAGAGGTCAAGACACAGGAAAAGATATGCAAAGGTATGTAAGTGGTGTAATTGGTCCTGCCTGGGGCTACATCTTGCTCACCACATCTTTGAGCAGGGCAACAAACCTAACCTGTTTCTGACCACATCTCATGTTGAACCTGCTTCTTTTTTCAGGAGGACTGAGTGCACAAGTGATAGCACCAGCTCCAGGAATGACAGCATCAATGTCCTTCTAATGTCCTTGCACCCTGGCTATTTAAAGTACTTGTGGCTGAAGAACATGAATATCAGTGAGAAATACCTATAGGTTAACTTAGTGTCCTGGTGAGGTCTTAAGATTGTAAACATCTCCTGTTTGACTTCTGGGAACTAAGATATTTCATGCTTTGCCTATCAGAGAGATGTTAGACAGTAAATGGGTACTTCCTGGTTTCTGACTTCAGTGGGAAGAGGAGCCTGGTGCCTCAGTGTTACCTACAGAGGGCTGTGCATGTTGGAATGCTTCTAGGGCTGGCCATCAGAAACAGCTTAAACATCACACCTCGCAGGGCGTAGGTGTTTGAGGTCAGCAGCTCATTAGATGCTTCTGTACACTTGGAAACCAGATGCTGCAGTCCCTTGTTTGAGGGCAAATGCCTTACTGAGCAGGGCTCTCCTATTACATGAAGGAAATAGCACCACCCATAGTCAGGCAGTCATTCTGAAAGGGAAGATTATGGGTCCCCTGACCTCTTCGGGCTGAAATATTCATATCCCACCTCCTGGAGTGAATGGAAAAGTCCTGACTTTGCAGATGAAACCTGAGGGTTCTCAGGAAGATGACGGAGTTCTCAGTTCAGCTGAAGCGTTTCACAAAAGATAACTCCCGGAGAGAAAACTGCAAGGTCCATACGTGAGCTCTCAGCAGCTGCTTGGCGTGAAGAATAGCACTTTATGTGTGATTCAGGGCTGTTTGAGTGAATGACGCATTCTCCCAGGAGGTCTAAAGGATTATGGTACTTTGGAGATCTGGCAGATCAGCCTGATCACCCCCTGGCTGAGGCTGAGCCCATCTGCTCTTGCTGCTCTTGCACAGATGTTGATGGGTGACTCATGCCCAGCGGCAGAAGTCAGCTGGGTTTTGTTTAGTTGCCTTCCTACTTTAGTCCAGGTGGTTTGTAAGCATCCTTATTTGGTAAGATTAGTGTGATTCCCTTTGGTGGATGAATCAAAATTGATTGTTGGTGTTGCTTCATTCACAAGCTTAGTTATGTGGCATACTTAGCACATTTTTTTAATAGGACTGGCACTTTATTATATTACAAGTATAGAAATTTCATTATCTCACAGGTGTCATACTGTGTAGAAGAGGAAAAGAAAAAAAAATTGAGTTATACAGGCTGTATTGCAGAAGTTAAATATACTGCATATAAGTTCATGTTTCAGAGACCTTCACTCAAAAGTTACTAAAAGAGACATAAAAGCTGTCAAAAGGAAACCTCAGAGATTTATTCTTAAGGGACCTTTTCTGAAAATTATGCAAAAAGCAGAAGTTGCACCCAGAAAAACAAGGTACTGTTTTACATTTTGCTTCCCAGGGGGAATGGGGCAGGTATTCCCCATTTTTTTCCTTGTTTATGTGCAATTTTTACTATTACTGGTTTTGTACCCTATCCCAATCTTGTGTGGTAGAATAAACAAATTGCACAGTAAATCTTCTCTTTCAGATATACTTACGAAAACTTATGATACTTCTGATCATAGATACTTATTATCCTTATTGTCTGGGCCTTACTATCAAATTCCAAACTTGTGGGTTAGCACTTTCAGAATAGGCATAAGTATTTACATTTGTTCTCATTTTTGAATTCTCTTTCTCACTACTTCTGTAAGACATATCAGTTTAGGCACTCAAATTTACCATCTTTAACCTGTCATAAGAAGCACTGAAATTTTGAGATGTGAAATCTAGTTGTAGCAGCTGACCTGAAAGTCTATGAACCATGTGTGCCCATTTAGGGCAGGTTTTCTCCCCTTATATGATACTCCTATACTCCTTCTACCACTGTGAACCATGTCAGCCAGTAGAAAATTAGAAGCTCTTACATTTATATTCATATTGAGACTTTTTAAAATGCTGTTTCTCTAAAAATATACTTATCTTTAAAATCAAGCACTATAGCAGGACTTGCAACAAGAAAAACTCATTCCTACTTATAAGTTAATGTCTCCTCCCTTCCCACACAAATACTAAATAACATTTCTGTTTTCTACTAGAAATTAATATGTTTGCTCCCTTTTTATCTGCACAAAAAAGACATTTCTTTTAAGATTTTACTTACTCATCTTTATGGTATTTAGAGATGTAACATAATAAGTGTTTGAAATAACTAAATATGTTCGAACAATTTGGAATAAAAAAATCACATGAGTGATGTTAGAATTCCACAAAAATATCATACACTTTTTTCCTATCAGAAAGTTCAGCACCATTTTTTATTTGTGTGTATGTTGGTGGTGGGGAGGGGAGTCCATCTATTTTTTTCATTTTTAAATTTTATTTACAAGAAGTTATTTTGCTCATACTTTTATTCTCCACTAAAGAGAATTTGGTTTTCTTAAACAAACCAAGATCACAGTCCAGCCAGAATTTTACATGCAAATATGACATTAAAATTTCATTTTGTGTGTGTGTTTACAAATGTTAAATTAGCTGAGAAATATGTCAAGCAGCTGAAAGACAATGAACTTAGCTTCAGAGAGTTCATTAGACATTCCATAACATTTGGAATGAAATTAATAAAACTCAGTCAATACATTTGCACTTGCTGGATTCCCATTCTTTCCATTTGCTTACACAGCACAGAACAGAAGGGAAACGAGTCTGCCAAGATTGTGATAGGAAATGTCGCTGCATAACTCAGAACTGAATTTTTTTCTCTGTGTGTGCACTGGTGATTGTTAAAGTACTTAGAGATCTGCTGGTGAAAAGTGCTAAATACAGGGTAAGATATAATTTTTAAGTATTCAAACCCCTTCTGGTTTACTGGTTTGAGGCAATCAGTAAAAAAAAAAGTCTTTTTAGAACCTTGTACAGATCTACCAAAATTGCTTGTAAATGGACAAAGTGCATTTGACTTTTACATGTGCGAAGTAGAAGGGCCCTAAATGTAGCATATGGTTTTAAACAACTGTTCTGTAACTGAGAGTATCTGTGTCAGATGTGTAAAAGAATGCTGGATACCTAAATAAAGCTTACTGGGACCATGTCTCACTGGGTACAGGTATTGTCTCTTTAAACCTGCATTGCCATATGTGTGTGTGCCAGATGAACAGTTTTATATATACATGTAGATCATGTATCTGTTCACACTCCTTTTGGTAGGATGACATTGTAGTCTCCTGGGTTGCTTGCAAGCCTCAGGATGCATGGAGAAGCTGCAAGGGATCTGACAGACTGAATGGATGCAGAATAGCACAGAGATGGCCATGTGTGTAAAAAGGAAGGCAGCAGAAGGGAAAATTTTCCAGAGCTTATTATCTCCTTTTCAGTCTGAGTCCAGGCAGCTCATTGGGAAGTGTGGGAAAGGAGAGATACCTTAGCCTTTTGCCTTAGCTTTAGCCTTAGCCCTAGCCTTTGCCCAGAGGCTGGAAATGCTCTGGACATGCTGGTCATCCTCTTTTTCTCCTTGAGCTGGGATATTATATTTTGAGTTAGCAAGAAGAAAAAAGAGTGCCTGAATTTTATGTCTGAGATGACAAATTTTAATAAAAGTTAAATTCAAAGAGGAAAGAAATTCCTTATTGGGAAAGTGAAACGTCTTTGCTGGTGGTGCATAGAAATGGGATGGATTTTGCTGTTGTTATTGGTCTCAGATATAGGTGTCTGTGATTATTCCATGGTCAACCAACTGTGATGTCTCTCCAGAAACCAATTAATTTTACTTTAGACTTCTATTTTCAAAGAGGATCAGTTGTATTATGATGTATGTATCCCTTTGTGATGATTATGGAAGGAATTCAGAGCAATAACTTATCCAAATGATTTCCTTTTGGATAGCAGACATTCATGGAGGTGAATCTGACCATTGATGAGAAAATGAGGCAAGAAGATCTTGCCATGACAAATCTTTTGGAGGCTGCATCAATTTTCAGACTTAATTTTGAAGCAAGCATTACCTCTCATGGCTGCAAAGTTGTTTTATAAAGGAAGAGGAAGTCTGCTTTCTTTGCTGCTCAAATATAGAAACTAGGTCACCTTTTAGGTCCACAGAGCAGGGAGAATCTGTCTTTCAGTGCTAAAAAGAAAAAAAAAAACAAAACCAAATCCACAAAAAAACCCCCTAAAGAATATAAAAATACTTCTGTTTTCCATATCTGCTAATCAAAACTGAGATATAAAAGTAAAAAAGATGGTATAAGGAGGGAACAGAATGAAAACCATGGGAAACTATGCAATTTTGTGGCTGATACATGCAGTTTACTTGAGATGTAGTTTGTCTTTCGTCTTTGTTTGATATTTGGGAGAAAACAAACTACCTCATCATATGCCTTTGTAAATAGTTTATTTATTTAATACATCTAACAATTTGAGTATTCTACCAGAGGACTATAAAATTGAAATTGGCTAAAGATCTCAAAAAATTCCTGAAGATTTGAAGTAGAATGAACACTAAAATTATTCAGCAAATAACTGTCTTTTAATTCAGCTTTAACAGTTATGAAGTTTATTAAAAAAAAAAAAAAAAAAAAAAAAAAAAAAAAAAAAAAAAAAAAAAAAAAAAGTAAATGTTCAAGCCATATACCCTTAGCAAATAAGTGCTTGATTGATAAATGGCGTGACTTGAAGGAAGAATAATTTTCTGGTAAAACCAGCTTAGGATACAGTAAATGAAGAGCTTCTTAGTAATTGCAGTGCATGTGAGCTGAGCAGAGCAACCTATTGATCTTGTGGAAAGAGATTGTTTTCCCATTTTTAATCAATTTTCAAAAGCAAGCAGCATCTTAAGTTTGTTAGCAATATTGTCTGAAGCAAGTCTGGAATACAAAATGGTTTTGAATTACATTTTCTTTTCTGCTATTTTTAGAGACATTGTTCATTTTTTCCCACTTTGTATCTTGAGAGAAGAGAAATCGAGTAGGTAATTGGTGTACTTCAAAGAGTGTAATGAATTTGATTGATAGCAGACATGACATGAAGAATTAATAAAGTGACAGTGTGTTGGCATGTGTGGGAACAGAGTAAATGGCTGTTAACCATTTGAATGGAAGAGCTAGAAGGAAAGGAAAAATTACTGGTGTGTAATTTTTGCTACAGGTCTGGTAAAGCAGTCCTTAATGGGTAATGCAAGACAGCAAGACAATCTGGGGGAGCCCTTAGGTCTGTTTGAGTTGGTACTGGTATACTCTGTTAAAGTCCTCTGAAGTTTCTGGAGACCGCGCAACTCAGGCTTCTCCTGCTGTCTTCACATTGCTGTGCATCACAAATTTGATTTTTGCACATTAGAATCATAGAAACATAGAATGGTTTGAGTTGGAAATGACCTTAAAGACCATCTTGTTCCAACCTCACTGCCCATCCAAGCTGACTCCGAACATCGTGGTTGGGGCATCCACAACTTCTCTGGACAACCTTTGCCAGTGTACCACTACTTGCACAATAAAGATTTTTTTCTCTATATGTAACACAAATTTCCCTTCTCAATTTGCACCCATTACTCCTTGTCCTATTACTACAATTCCTGACAAAGGGTGCCTCTCTGACTTCCTTGGAAGCCACCTTCATATATCCATGCAACCTTCTCTTCTCCAGGATGAAGAGCCCCAACACTCTCAGCCTGCCTTCATGGGAGAGTTGTTTTAGTCCCCTTATCAACTTTATAGCCCTTTTCTGGTCATATAACGACTTGGGAGGATGCTGGACAGCTATCTGCAAAACAACTTGGGGAAAGAGAAAGTTGCAATGTAAAGATGTACAGTATCATGGCATGAATACTGTAAGCCTATCTTCAATCAGAAATTTTGATTCATATAACAGTACTTTTGAGCAGTAGACTTTTCTCATTTTTAACACACTGTGAATGCTTACCACCAGCCTTTTCATTGTGCAGCCCTGACTTTCACAGTGAAAGGGATCTCTGTTAACCAATAAGGAAGATGGGAATAAATCTCACTGGCTTGGTTATGTCAATAATGGAAGGGGGTGTCATGGCTGGGACAAACACCTCTAGTCACAGACAAAAACTGTTCAGTAATGCCTGAAAGTATAATGCTCAGTCTTCACTGGATAGGGAAAATTAAAGAGCAGTAAATTCAGTGAATAAATCCAGGCATTGACTTGTAATCTTGTTAATTGTAGGAAAAATATGAGTGACAGACAACAATGACATGAGACTAGGAGGATTTCATTCAAATTTAATCTTCTTTTGCCTATTCTTAGTTAATTTGATACACCACTTTATTGTGTGATTAATCAGATTTATTTTGGAAATTGTATTGCTCCTTTCTTATCAGAGTATGAAATGTTTTTGTGAAAAGCCACAGCTCACCAAGTGACTTGATTCTAATTGTTTCTTTCTTTGATTTTAGTCAAGAAAAATGAACAAAAATCTTTCAAGATACTTACACTTCAGGGAGATTAAACACTCCCATCTAATAAATTATCAACTGTAATTTGGCTGTGGTTGTTTAAATAATAAATCACTTCTTTCTGGCTAAAACTTACACATTGAAAATAAATTTTCTTCCTGATTAACATAAAATATAATAAATCACACCAAAGATCCTTCAGAAATCCTTTTAAATATCATTAAGTTTTATTTAGACAGTCTTCCGTATCATTAATAATAATCACTCTCAGAGTCTTGTGTCAAAATGCTGACAAGATACTGGTTCTGAGCTCCCACTGGGTAATTTCTCAGCATCATTTGGCTTACCTTTGTGTCATCTGAGCTGTACAAGGTGAGTCTGATGCCCCAAAAATTTCTCTCATGATCCATTTGGATCACCCCAGGGCTCTGGCAGGAACCGAATTGAAGCAGGGAGCCAGAAGTGGATTTTTGTGTCTTTGTTTTTCTGCCTCTCCTTTCACAAGACATGTCACAAGCATATCTTGTGAAAGGAGAAGAGTATGTCCCAGTACTTGACCTGCTGTTAGACCATATTTTTCTTCGCTTTTCATATTAGGCAGAATGCATGGCCCTAGTCATGTAAAACCAGGCTGGACTTCAGTCTTTTTGTCCCTTTTAGAAAATGCAAGGAATTTTGACTATGTTTTGAGAAAATTCACTGTTTAAATAGTATCTCCTGCTTTAAGATTACCTTAAAAGACAGTAGCAGGTTACACATAAAGCTCTAGAAACTGTTTTAATTGCAACAGAAACAACCTGTAAGAGATGAGCCTTTCTTTGGGAAATTCTGCCTTTCAATCTCCCAAGAGTCTTTGAAGAATTCTAATCTTTACTTAATCAGTTTTCCCTTAGTAGACTTTTTCTCTGCTACTTCTGTGCATATACACTGTTATGTACATATCGAAAACCAGGTAATGCTGATGTTTTGTGTCTGTTTAAAAACACAGCTGATAGGCACTCCTGATGCAGAAGCAAAAGTTTTGCCCCCAGTTTTCTACAGGATGGAAAATGTTTTTCAAGGCTATGGTTGTGCTGAATGTGGTAGTGGGGAATAAAGTGGTCCTTCAGTTTTTCCCCATAATTCATACACAGCAGTTGAGAAAGCACAGTGAGACATCCATCACAATGATACCTCAATTAGCTGAAACATTTTATTCCACCCCCACGTTTTGTGTTTTCTGGGTAGCACAGCAGAAAACTACNTGAAGAGTTTCAAAGCAATTAGCAGAAATCCTGAGAAGTAAACCCAGGCCCTCAGTGCTTTGAAAAGCAGCAGTTTTTGTTAAGTTTTATCAAACCCATGACAGTTACATTGCAGCAAAGACATGCAGAACAGATCAAGCTTGCTATTGACATTTTGATTGCACTCTGTAGAATTTATGTTTAGGAAAAGCCTCAGCCAGTGTTTTGGCATATCTTATCTGTAGGGTACTGCAGCAATAAATCCCATGAAATGCAATCAAATGTTAATAGAAAATCCTTTGTGGGAGACATCTCCAACAGTGAGTTTTTCTCTCCACCCCCTTTCCACTCCAGAACGCTGTTTATCTACCCAGACAGATCTATACCTGCTACTTGTAGCTGTGCTGCACTATGTTTTGTGGAGACAAAAAAGTGACTTTCAGAGAACAGAGCTGTGTAGACTTCTCCTAGGGACATGACAGTCTTGGCTATGAATCTGTTTAAACCTTCGGGCAAGGTCAAGGCTGGGTCTCAAAGCATCCTCCCAGGATGTATCTCAGGAGAAAACCCCTCCACCAGGGAAGGAGAAATACAGAAAATAGACTCTAACATGATGGAAAGGCTGTGGACAGGATGAGTCACTGATCAGACTGCTTTTCTCACCTGCCCCAAAGTACGTAGGTATTGACGAACACAGAGCACGTTTTGGCCACAGTTGGGTATATCCTTGATCCTGTTTGCTTTTCTCATAGCCTGTAGTTAAAGTAATTAAGGTTCTTATGTGTTGCTGTGTGTTAAGTGGCACTGAAAGCTGGGCTTGCTCCAGGTGCCTTGGGAACAAGGCCTAAATAGAAATTAAAGAGAAGCTGACAGCATCTAAAGCCTTGTGCTTGTTACCTGCTTCAGGTCTAAGAACCTTCAGGAGCCTTCAGTCCATATTTGTCTGCCTACAGGTACAGCAAGGTGTCCCAGGCACAGGGAATGGGAGCAGGAAGGTCCTCATGACATGTGCTACCTGTGGGCATTAGTAAGCAAGAGGCAGACACCCGTGTGTGCCAGGGGCCTTGTTTGATGGAGATAGGACCCACCAATCTGAGTTGTGAAAGAGCCACTGCCTACTGGACACTGACAAAGAGGCCCCAGTATGCCAAAGGATGCTCTGGTTTTCTACCACAGTTCAGGTTCCTAGGTTCCTAGTGCTTTTCCCCCAGCTCCAGAGACTGCTTCCAGCTCTAGTTTGACTGCATACACATGGAAAGAAGTCCTTCATCTCCAAGCCTTTCCTCAGAGAAGTGCTCACTGCAGCTCAGATTTGCAGATCATGTTTTTTTGCAGGCAAAGGAAGAGATGTTCATGAAAAAGCTGCATTCATCTCTCAGGGAAGGGCGATAGGCCAGGCAAAGTGTCAGAAGGCTAGTTTGGCAAGGAGCTGCCAGTTAGATCCTGGCGATAACAGAAGAGTTGTCTGTATTGGATAAAGAGTCCCTTTTAGTTAGCAATGGTTACATTTTTTTTTCCTTTATTTTCCAGTAGTAAAACAAGGGTAGAACATTGAGTGAGTTGCTATTTTACACCTATCCTGCTATTTCCCAAGTGTAGAACTAGGAAGATGACATGTAAATGTCCTGTTTGAAATGATAGTATGTCAGAGCTGCATGCCAATGCAATTTCAATGGTAGATATGTTCATCTACTACCCATTACACTCTTTTCTCAATGTATTTTTATTTCCTTGGTAATCTCTCCATGCAAAAATATTTTCTTATATTGAAATATGCAGAAAGAAGGCCATGGTGATAGACTGAAATAAAACTGATAGGGCACAGTCTGGAAATTCCTGGCAACCTCAAATCCTCATTACAAAATAAAAAAAAAACCAAAATCCAGTTTATAAGTGCAAGCAAGAAAGTTTAACCTTGTAATAATTTTTCAATATTTTTCTTAAGTTTATAGCAATTCACTTCATCCAGGAAACATTGCAAAGTGCTGGTAACAAAGAGACAATCAATAAACATTACATCTATTGCTGGATTTTCAAAGCAGCAAATGAAAAATTAGGTTCTTTATTCACTATTGTTCCAGGTTTATTCACTATTTATTTTTTTGGTGGAACAATTTAAGCCATTTTTGCCCCACAGTTCTTATTTAATCTGATTTAGACTAACCCTCTGCTCAGCTCACACAGGGTGTGAACACTGCCTCGTTTTCCTGTGGCAGCATGACACTGAAATATTATTATCAAATTAGACTGCTTTTCCCTGGTAACAAGCAGTTCCCATTTGTTTTAGAGACATATGCTTTTGTTGTGCTGTTGGGGAGGTTAGCAGTGTTTGTGCAGATATCTAAGAAAAACACAAAGGGAAATGAACTTAAAATTTACATCTCAGTACACATTTTTATTCTTCATGTAATTTGGACTGAACTGAGATTGTCTGCTCACAAAAGGCCTGGTACTGGGAATAGCAGGACTGTTATTACAGGCAGAATTCAAACACATTGGCAGAATCTGTGGGAAAGTTTGTCCATTTTAGTCCTGGTTTTACTGGATGGTGAAACATTCCTTGAATAGTCAGTATGCTGGCCCAAGGCCTGAAATGTCACTAAACCCTTCTTTTTTCTTTATCTTTTATAGTGAAAGCTGACAAGTAGATGAACAGGACGGGTTACTTACAGCAGGCATTTGCCCCATCAGCTACAAACTGGTCGAGGTTATCAGTCTGTGTCCAAATGAGGAACATGGGAAAGTGTATGATGCATCTAAAGGGGACATAACACCCTACATAACATCTTTCCTGCAGGTTGTAATCCTCTGCAATGTTTTTCTCCTCTTTAGAAAAAACATCTGTTGCATTTGCAGTAACTGGTGTTTACCTCCCATTTTGTAAGATACCATCTCCAGGACTATGACATGTAAACAGAATAGTTACTATCACCTTTCAAGAATGTAACTTTGTCCTTTTTTTCTTGCATGATGAATGGCATATCATCAACTCTGCCTTAAAGATTACTTTCTCTTAAAATTCTTACCCTTGCTTCTGGAAATTGAAAGAATAATAAATCAGAGAGAAATTAAACTTATATCTTTAAATCTCCCTTACACATTTTTAATTTTTCCTTCAAAAATTTCAAGGTGCAACTCTACTCTACCTTGGTACCTATATCTGCTTGAGTTTTGTGTGTTTGTTGTTTTTGTTTGTTTGTTTGTTTGTTTTTGGTTGTTTTTTTTTTTGGTTTTTTTTTTTTTTTTTTTTTTTTTTTTTTTTTTTTTTTTTTGTTTTTTTTTTTTTTTTTTTTTTTTTTGGTTTTTGGTTTTTGGTTTTGTTTGTTTGGTTTTTTGGTTTTTTGGTTTTTTGGTTTTTTTGTTTTTGTTTTTGTTTTTCTCCAGCTTTTCAAGGCTTATCAAATTTTGGGTATGGGAAAACACTGAAATTTAGCTTTTCTAGAGAGGTAATTAGGCTAGGAATGGCTTTACACTTTAAAAAATATTTGCTTTTATACATATAGAAGTGCACATTTTTTAAAACAAAAAGTAGAAAAATAAACAAGATTTTTATTAACAAAAACCTTAAAATTCTGCAACATGTAATCAGAAATGTCTTCTTTTATTAATTTGCAATATTTTTGTCTTCCTTTATGAACTTTTACTCTTCACTTCATAATCACCCACAACTGAGCCCACCTCAAAAACAGATGGGAATAGTTACACTAGGGATTCCGAGTTCAGAGCTCTTGTTTCAGCTATTTCTGAGCTAATTAGAATGAAACAAAGTTAATCTTCAGTCAGTGTTCATCTGTCTCTCTGAAATGCAGAATTCTTCTAGTTCACCATAGTTTTCCTCAAAATCCAGGTATTTTCATATATGTGAGAGAACCAATGTTGATAAACAGTTATCTTTTCTTTCAGTTTTCCTCTGTCAATATAAGGGATCATTCTTGCATAGAGGAGAATTTTATTGTGAGACACACTATTGGAAATGTGGCATTATAAAATAAAGTTGCAGAATTTTGAGCAGTTTACAAAAAAGGATTCTTTTTCACTGGGAAATTATGTTATTTTCTCATTTATTTAATCATGAGTTAAAGCAAACCAAATGTCTTAAAGTCTAGGAGGAATGAAGACTTGGAAAACATTAAAATGTTTTGACAGCAGTTTATGATTATGTTGACATATCATAATATAAAATTATCCGCTATAGAAAATACTAATTTTACTACACTATGTCAAAATGAATATCATAAAACCAACTGAGGAAATTAAAAAGAAATGTTGCTGGATCTAAATAAAATATTTTGATATTGTCAAAATGTAAAGAAAAAAATTGGAAATATTTTGACACTTTCAGAAAAATGCCTTAAAAAGCAACACATTCCCTTGAGACTTTTCATTTTGATTGAAATTGAGATTTCTGGTCTAAAACTCATCTGTCAAAATATTTTCACCTTGTCTGAGTGATACCATATTTGTAGCCAAATTTCTGTCTCAGGCTGAGCTTCCACACCAAATAACTCTATACCTCACTGTCTCACCTACCGAGGCAAGGTTTGATCCAGAACCAGTCTGAGCCAAGAGTCACATTTTTGTCAAATTAGCTCGTGCACATGAGACAGTTTTTTATGCTTAAGTTAGGCTGTTGGAAGGAAGAGAATATTTAATCTTGTTTAGAGCCTGTCAGGACAGCATTTCTTCTACAGGATGTTTTCTGACACAGTTCCACCCTGTGAGTTTACACTTCACATCTTGAAGTGATTGTGTTTCTGATCTGGTAGCCACAAAGAGGGGTCTTTTGGAGAAGTGGCTAATGGCCAATGCAAGTTATTCATGGGAAGAAGGTATGGAGCCATGGCTAACACTGAAATGCCTCTTAAAAGAAACAATGCATAAACAAATTTTAAATGGAAGATAAATTTTCAGCTGTGGTTTGACTCTTTTTTCCCAAGAATCACGTATGTTTTGTTGCCTGAGATTTGAAGGACAGAAAGAAGGAGGTTAACCTTGTTCCCTATAAAAATGTCTAGCTCTCTACACAAGTAGTCAGAAGAGAGTGGGGCTGTGCATGGCTCTCCCCAAACCCTCCCACAACTCTCAGTATCCCTATCTTTGGGGTATTCTATGATCTTCTAAAGCTGTTTGCTAGTCTTACAACCCATTCCATTTGCTTTTATCCCTCTGGTCAGTGAGGAATGGCACTGTAATTCATACTACACAGCCATCTGACACAAGTCCTGACCTGCAAAACAGGATATTCAGGAAGGTGGCTGAACAGGCAGCAACAAACAGGAAGAAATAACCATTCTCTTTTTTATTTTATGTTTACTGTGAAAAAGTGCATTTGACTTAGCTCATCTTGACTAGGCTTTAGATAAACTCTACTCCCAAGCCTTCATGACAAATCATAAATGTGATAAATTTTCTAACACTGCATGCTTCAAGAGAATTTCAGCCATTCATTAAGAAAATGGTGTTGCAAATGAGTGTAATTCAGCATTAAGTACCTTTAACTATTTTAGTTGTAATTCAGTTATAATTTCTCTATAGAGCAAAGAGGGAGAGAGTGGAGAAAGAGTCTTAAGCCAAACATCTGTTGCAAGCATCTATGCTGTTTTAGTTCTGTAGACCTTTTCTTAGAAGTACTGGTAGAAAAGCAACCTGCTAAACACATGGGCCCTGTTTAGTCAGCATGGGACACAGCCAGATGGTTAAAAGAGACACGAAGATGCCAAGCTTATGAGGTGTGGCCTCTTCATTTTTCCAATATATTTTTTTCTTTACTGAGTAGACAGGTTCTCGGCAACTGTCACCCTAAGAACTGAAATTATATGATAAGGAAAGAGACAGTGCAGACACACACACACACACACACACACACACCCCTACCTGTGTCACAACCAGCTTGGAGCACTCAGGCTTTGATCTTTTGTATGATGTTTTTTTCCAGTTTTTCTGAAGTAACTCCTGATTTATGTTCCTATAAATATTATGCCCAGAAGGCATGGCACATGTTCTTACACTCTCATATTTCATGGTTAACGAAAGCTTTTGGCAAAATTTCATTTTAAAACTTGCCAATTTTATTCTAGATAAACAGATATGGTTTTCTTGCATAAAATACCCAAAGAATACAGCAACTGCTGGAGTCATGTTTTCTTTTTATTTTTCATAGTCACTTGATATATTTTATAGGCAACCATTATGATGAATTTTTCCCACTTGAAAATACATAAATAAAACTTTTTTACTGATTTGGTTAAATTTTCTTAAGTGAATTCTGATTTCATTCTAATTTTGTGGATGTATAAGTGTCTCAGCATTTCATATTTCCCTGTTTCTGAGCCTTTAATTAATTTTTCTTCCCCTAATGACTATACATGTATGTACAAATTCTGCATTGCCTGCAAAGATTTCAACAGTGCTTGCATCATGCACAGTGATCTTTGGAAGTTCTTGGGATTATACAAAGCTTTTCAGGGATGGAAGAGGACCTTGTAGTATGCATTATTAAATTGATCTATACAGGAAAATGGTTTAGGTGCATTTTTCTAATTGTCTTTCATCAACTTTGATATATTTTGTTCTTTGGTTCTAGAATGAAGCAGACTGGGCGATTCCAGTGCAGCAATTCCTGCAGCCAGGACAGGGCCAGGTGAGGGACTGAGACTCCTTTTAGACAAAACATTTGTCTGGGACAAACAAGGTTTTGGCTTTGTTTGTGATTGAGGAATCACCTCAACTCTGTGTCAGTAGTGGGTTCTGCCACAGTTTTCTGTTCAGTCATGGGCACATGCCTGGTGACTTGAGATATTACTTGATGAAAGGGCAGCTGCTTCACAAACTTGGAAAGGAAATCAGGGAGCTTTCTCACTGTTCTCTGGACCTGTGCACTTGTGTTAGTACTCATGTTCAGTGGGAACATTGCCTCCTCCAGGACAAGTGTTTCAGAGCTGACAGGTAACAGAGGAAGACTAGGCTGCCTGCTGGTCCTGAGAAGGGTTCTGCAGTTTCAATTCACTACCTCGGAAGTTGCCTTCACTTCCCTGGTGACAGAAACCCTCTTCTGACCTTTGAGAAGAAACAACTACAATAGAGTCCATCAGACTATGCCACTTTTCTGGTATATTTTGGCAGAAGTAGCTCTTGTCATCATAGATGGCAGGTCCTACATCACTCCAAAGGGCCATAGAGTGTTGCAGTCATTACCAAGGTAGAAAGAAGATACTGAGGTATTCTGAACATGGGAGACACCATACATTTGACCACTGATATTATAGACTTTCATGCATTTCTCTTCATAGCTTCAACATAATTTGGACACAGTATATTAAGTAAAAAAGGTAAATTTCTTCTCTAACAAAAGTCAGTCTTACCTAGGATTATGAAAGTGAGCCTTTGGCCTTTCTGGTTCACATCTCAGCATTAGTAACTGGGAAGGGCACAACTTTTCAAAAGTGTATGTGGAGAGTCCTGTTTACACTCCCTGAGCATATTGCTTCCAATGTCAACAGGGTTAAACAATAGCAAAATCATCAGCAACTAAAGCAAGCCTCTTATATCTTCAATATAAACAGAAAATGTCGTTACTTAGCTGACCATAATGTTGTTTTTAAAAACTCAAGAGCAGTTCTGAAGGTGATAACACAAGTTAAAATATGCATAATGCATATGCATTGTTGTGCCCTCCACACTGGGTTATGTACTGTACATATGTTGATGAAAATAATGTTATGGATACCCTTCCAGGCTTACTAACACCAGGATATAGAATGGTTTCCCCAAACAAAAACTTCTTCAACATATGTAAAATTCCCACTTCCCACTGATACAGAAGGTGGTATGTTTGTGGCTTGTTGCTGTCACTGAGATTGCCAGATAGTTATTTTCATAAATCAAATGGGAAACAGATGGGAAATGGAGGTTAAAGTGCTGAAAGGAGAATCTACAGAGAGTGGATAACTGTATTTCTAGTTAGCTGACAGTCTGGGCAGGTTGGATTTTATACTACTTCTGAGTTATCTATTCACACCTGGTAAAGGGTAATTAATTTTTTTCAAAACCAAACCAAACCAGACCTGTAAAAGTGGAATTTTTACCTCTTTTTCTGCAAATAATCCAAAAGTTTCAGCTGAGTGTTAATAAGGATTTCCAGCACATTACTTTCTACATTCTGCTTCAAGCAATAGCTGCAGTTTTTGATGGTGAGTGCTGAAATTGCTTATAATTAAAATCATTAGGAGACTCTCTTTAAGGAAGAAGACATTTAGCATTTCTCAAGTCACATCTGCATGGGTCAAAGATGTGTGAGGGACAGACTGGACAACATGGATCTTATTTTAATTTAGTGAAAAGAGTAGCAAAAATCAGATTTGATTAGTGGGAAGATGTATCTCTACTGCCAGGGATACATGAAGAAATATCATTGGAACCAGTGGAAACAGAGGTTATGAGCAGCCATAATGAAAAACAATTGCCTACAGGTGCATTTATGTTTTTTGTGTGCTTATACAAATGAAAGCACATGATTTGTCATACATTTTCTGCCTCTGCCAGCTGGTTTTCCCTTAATTGACTCAATCTAGCCTTTGCTTTTTAAACAGGGTTTGCACAAGAGACTCCTAAAAAAATTATGTATTAATAATCATCATCACACAGTGCTAGCAACTCCTGCAGTTATAAAATGTAATAAATGTTCAGTGAGTGTCATACATATGTGATGGGACGCCGTGGTTCCATCTGTGTTGCTAAGCTGGAAGTCAAGGCAACAATGCCCAAGTCAGACCAAATAAATGTCTGAACATACCTTGCTGTACTAGAAAATCTCTTTTCTAAAAGGCTTTGGTGACAAATTCTTTGCAAGATTTCAGTGCTTATTGAATAAATTTTAACAACTTGTTTTTGTGTAGAAAGTGGAAAGTGATAGCAGGAATTTGAAGGAAAGGAGTGTCTGTTCAGATTTACTATCATTGTAATATCTTTTCAACTGAATTGGCCTTTTAAAATGCATACAGTAGGAAAACAGGCACTGCAGGACTGATGCCAACATTTTTCAACTCTCCAGTTAAATCAAAGTAGTTGGGAAGTCAGTGATTGGTACATTCCAGTCAGAATTGTATTTATCACCCCCTGAAAAAAGAACAGACTCATCTGTCATTGGCTTGTAAATGACAGCCTTTCCCAAGTCCCAGTGAAGAAAAAGAAAATAAGTTCCCATAGGACTTCAGAGGAAGATTAGGATAGTGACCAAAGAGATTTAGAAAGCTTTCTGATGCTCAGGAATAATATGCAAACCCTTGGGCAACCTTAAAATGGGACTATGGAGAACATCCCCTTAATCATTGTGATCCAAAAAAAAATAAGAAACAAGTAATTCTCTCTTCAAAAATACAAACAGACCTCATAAATTTCATGAGAGCAAGACCATAAAATTTTCAGTATAAAATGTAGGACGGGTAATGAATGATTGTTTAAACAAATGGTCTAACTTTACAAATTTATGTTTCTGATGATGACACAGATGAANTTTTTTTTTTTTCTTTAAATCATGAAACATTACATCAAAGAGTAGAGTTGTGGAAAACAGATCAGCTCAAAGGACAGAGATGATCTTCTCATAAATTCTTCTGCTGCCAAATGAGAAAGGAGGAAGAGAAGATGGAGACCATACTGAGATGGTACTTTTTGTTTGAAGAAGAAAGCTCTGATTACTTCACATATTGAAGTTCCAGATGGTTAGGTTAAGTGATTACCAGACCCTGTGGCACAACATTTGGCAGGATTTATCAAGTTGTTTGTGAGCCAGTTAGGAGATAGGCAGGGAAGTCTCCACTGAACTAAATTTTGATAGATAATTTCAGTCTATAGAACATGACAAAGAGACATGATTCATCATAGAATTATAGAATATTTTGGTTTGGAAAAGACCTTAAAAATCCTCTAGTTCCATTCCCTCTGCCTTTGGCAGGGATACCTCCTACTATGCCAGGTTGCTAAGAGCCCCATCCAGCCTGGCCTTTGAACACTGATGGCACACCCAAAACTCCTCCAGGCAACATGTTCCAGTGCCTCTCCACCATTGAAGCAAAAATTAACAGTAGTAACTTTAAAAAATATGTTGCTACAAAAATAACTGGACAGAAAGAAGCTCTGTTATAAATGGCAGGGGAATGTGCAGTAGCAGTTTTACTGCACTTATCCTTTGAGAGAGCTGTTTGTCCAGGTTATATCTCTGCAAGAAAGAGACATTCATTAAGATAAGTCACAAGGGAAGATAGAAGAAAGTAATTTTCCCTCATGATGATTAAACTCTCATTTCTGAAAATTTTTAATTAAAACAGGTTTTTATAACATTTCCCCATATCCAGAATAAATTATTTAGTTCCTTCTAAAAATGTAATCTTGTCCCAGTGAAAATATCAGTTCTCACATAAATACATTTTTCAACAAGAATCATGTTTTCATTTGAAAATATTGTTCAAAGAAAAAAATTATGTATTACACAAAGAGGAACAGCTAAACAGGCACAAGAATGAGTAAATATACCAAAAGTTATTTTATTTTTTATGTTTTGTATTCTCATCTTAATCAGAAACTATTGATTGGAATGCAAGTGAAAAACCATAGATAAACATGTAGAAATTACTTTTTATCAGGTTCTTGGTGTTTACTTAATGGATTTAGTGGCATTGGTGGAGGGTGTCTAAAGAAATTTAGAAAACAACAGTTACAAATGGAAATCTGAACAATAATACTTTTGTGAAAATGTTAAATCTGGTCTGTCATGACTAAGAAGATATTTAGAAAATGGCCCACATAATTAAGGAAATTCCTAAATATTGAAAAGTTTTATTTTTAGTTTATTAAAAGGGATCAAATAAGAGGAAAGAAAGTCTGCAAATGCATCATATCATTTAATGAAAGTATATGGTTGTTCCATATCTACAGCTGAAGACCTGCAATTATTGCTGAAGAATTGCACTTTACTAGATAGAAGATAGCAAGCAGGACAAAATTAAATCTTGCTTTATCAAAGTGGTAGACTAGACAACCTCATGAGCACTTTCTATCTCTGATTTTCACACTTTATACCCGAGACCAGCAGAGTTATTCTTGAAGTCTGAAAGAATGAGTTATGATTTGAGGAGATAATACATTCTCTATAAATAGAGGTGTTATTATTGGGACACTTCTCACAATGGGAATAATTTATGGCAACTGAGCAGTCTCTGTCCCTTTCTGTGGCAGGGGTATTGGACTAGATGGTTTTAAAGGTCAATTCCAAACCAAATCATTCAGGGATTATTAACTTTACGTAAAATATGAAAGACTTGTGAAGGTCAGGAGCTACTTTTTCCAGATAAAGAAATGAAGTTACTTTTGTAAAATACTTATATGTATATGGGGTTACAATGACAAAGTTGGACTTCATACATACTAAGCTAACATAGATTTCTTTGCATGATAGTTAAATTGGCAATATGCTACCATCTGCAATATTTAAATCTGCAACTTAAAACAGATTTAAGATACAGCAGAATTAAGAAAATGCTATAAGTGGAAAGTAGTTCTTATTTCCATATTTTAAAGTTGATTTTATAAAATATTCGTCCAAGAAAAACAGTTCACATTTTAGAATCTTATAGTCGTCTGTACTCATCATCCTTTTTCTCCCCAGGCAATTTTGAACATTAAGAAGTTAAGAAAAAAATCCAATAAAGTGTTAAAAAAACTCAATACTTTTATGAAAGACGCTTGTACCAGGATTTTCTGAATCCATATTCATCTATGTTGCCCAATAAGGTGACAACAATATTTTGTATCTCCATTGAGCAGCTTTGACAAAAAGAAATAGTCTTATATTCTTATACCTTACCTAAATATCTGTATGTGTCTTCCATGTTTTCAGAAAGAAAAAAATATGTAGAATGAAATTGCATTAAACAACAAACCAAAATTTCAGAAAAATGCTCAAGTTCTTAAAAATAATATCAGTCTAGTTTTCAAAACTAAGACACAAATTTGAACAAATTTGTCACTTTCAGACAAGACAGAGGAAATAAAAGTATACTTATCTAAAAACCTGGATAAAGTGAACTGGTTATTTGTCCTTTGCATACATTGCAAATTGGTATGCCCTTATGTATGAGTAGTATATATGAATATATACACATGCATAAATGCATTTCTGTGGTCATAGAATTAACTATCACACTATCATGTACATGACCAGGAGAGTACTCAGCAAACTTCTTGTGCTCTGCTTCTCAAAACATATTCTTTGTCCATTGTTCTTTGATATGTCATGATGACTCTTATTTGTCTTCATATGCTGCCACATGGTTGGAAACTGAAGTAGACTTACTTATCACTTGATTTCAGTCTTGGTTGTTGGATTGTTTGGCTTAACAATGGTGGACACATATGTTTTGCTTTGGGGAAAGGGTGGCACTGGACTGATATTTGACTAAGTAATGGGTCATATAAAATGTTTTTATAAGTAAGTTTCTTTCGTTGTTGAATGTTCTTTTACTGCTGTTTCAGCTCACAGTAAAAATCCATTCTTCTTGTTAAGGGTCTTGATTCCATTTCCCATATTTAGGATCAGAATTGGAAGACCTAAATTGTACTGTAACAATGCAAATATAATTTAGTCACCTGTAGAGAGTGTTTAGTTATTCTAATATTTAGTAAGCAAGTCAACAAGAAATAAAAATTCTAACTATAGCCTTGGTTTATAAGCAAAACTGAGTGTCTGACTCTGGTTACTGAGCATCACAGGCTGGGACTTACTCCACAGTCTGAGGACTCCCAACCTGGCAAAGGAGAAAGATTGCATTGTCTGTCACAGCCTGGCACCTCAGCAAACTGACCTGTTGCATCTGCCTTTGTGGGGCCTGATGCAGGTCTCTAATGGTGCTCGGATGGCAGCATAATATATACTTAATCTACTGTTCTAATTGTTTGAACTGGGTTAAAAAACAGAATAACACAAAAGAGATGGTGAAAGAATGGTTTGTGTGCTGGCCACACAGCTGGCATCACAGACACCACTGTTTAAAACATCATGAGTTTATTGATCATGCAAGATGCCAGGTTGATTGGGACTGACACAGTATTTACTGACTATGAAATGTAAATGCCTAAAGCTGGAAGCTAGCTCCACATAGAAGTTAATATTTCATGCAGTTTATGGAAATTTTATTGCTGAATATTACTGAAAAAAATAAAAAAAAAAGTGTGGACATTTCTACTGGTTTATGTTCTGTTTGGGAAATCATAGCACACATCCATGAGATTTTTTGTGCTCCAAACCTTCCTGGGCAAATGGTTTTCTCACTCGGGGAATGAGGTTTTAGAAGGAAAACATTGCAACTGAAATAGCTCCCAAGCATCTGTGTGGAATGAGAATACTTTATAACTGATGCATTTAGCATTTCATCAGAAGCTTGTAAAGTCAGATTTGGCAGGCGAAAACATGGTGTGATAACCTCAAACTCAAACTCATCCTGCTTTGAGTGTGCTGGTAGTAAGCAAAAGTAGAGAAGTGATGAGAACTATTATAGTGTGTGGTACAGCATCCTGGCCAGTGTTCTCATCAAGAAAATAAGTTTGGCTTTCCCTTTCTGTAGTATGAATTTCACAACCATTTAAATTAATTGACTAGAATGAAATGAATTCTCATCCACACACCATCATGCAAATTATAAGAGAATAAGGCCCTAACTGGTAATAGGGAACAGCTTTGGGTAGTGCTGCTTTTTGCCCTGATATTCTACCTTTGAATCAACAGTGACTTTTGGGGTAACTGGAGGACTATTTCTGCTTATCCTTAGTTCACTTGGATGTCTCATTTTTAGTGTTGGAAATACAAAGGTTCTAAACTGAGAAACTATCTTCATGGTTGGCACCAGTTTTATTCTCAGCACTTTCACCATGTCTGAAAGTGTAGGAGTCCTGAGATAAATAAGAAATAGTCCTTAACTATGCAGCAGAGGTAGCACTGAAGTGACTAAAGAGAATTCTGAAGAAGAGATACAAATGAATTAGAGAAAGTCACTGAAACTTGCAGATAAGCACAGGCTGGTATCTTTCTATCAAGTTACCTTGCTGGTTTGATGTTCAACTCTGAAAGTTGCAGATCACTAGCTAGCAACTTGGAGTTACCAGGTATGTGTCTTTTAACATAGTGTGATGAACAAACCATTTTTTTCCCTTGAGTCTGAGAAGCCTGGGTACACCAATACCAAGCACACAGATCTACATAAAGGCTAAAAAGGAAAGTTTATTTCCTACTGTTTAGGGTAGGAAAAATCTTTTTGGAGAACGCAGGAGCACAGAAGTATGTGTACACATGGAAAACACATATCTTTCTGGATTATGACAACTTACTTTTATGTCTCCTGCAGCAGAGCTAAATTTGGAAATTTTATCCCACAGGAAACTTGCACATTTTAACATTTGCTTTTTTCCTTAAATCAGGATAAAAAAATATTATAATGAAAATTCCAGAAAAATATGAATCTGAAGACCTAGTGACATTCCTTAAGTTGAAGTTTTATCTCTCAGCTAATTCAAGTATGCAGAGATGCTTTAATTTTTTTTTTTTTTTTTTTTTTTTTTTTTTTTTTTTTTTTTTT
>WEIU01012279.1:134406-157306 GCA_013389925.1 Aegithalos caudatus | reverse complement strand
TTTTTTTTTTTTCAAAATTAAGTCACATTTTCCTAGTGACACATCACCTCAAAGGGACTGGAGTTTTAGGTCCTGAGCAGTGTTCCTGTGCTGGAGCTGGAGTTGAGTGTCATATCCATGTAGGCATCACAAGTGCCACTTTGCATTAGTCTATTGTAGACTTCAGTCCTGCATGAAGCCTGGCCTGGAGAAGTAGACACTAGGCTTTCTTTTCACAAAGTACTGTGCAGATGGTGGATTTGAAACAACATTCCTGAAGCACTTTAGATAAAAAGGCATATCAGATAAAGACCTGAAAAAATGTCCCACTTGTTTTTCAGGAGAAAGTCTTGGTCCATTGGCTAGTTTTTTTGAAGCAAGCATTTTCCTGAACTATGCAGAAAAAAAAAAAAAAAAAAAGATATGAAAACTCTGAGAAACCTCCTTCTCTCTCAGTTGCCCTATTTGCAAGGTTTCCTGCTCCCTGGAAAACCACATTTTGTGAGCACCAAAATCTAAAACCTTCACAGGAGTAGCACCTCTGCACAGGGGTAGCTCGTCCAGAGGAAGAGCTCCTTGGCTCATGAGTATTTATCTAATTTTTAGCTCCTGCCTTGATGATACCATGTCATAAAATCTCTCTTATTTCAGAGGCCATTCCTGTGTCTTTGTGAGGCCTTGGTTAGCACCTTTTTTGATGCTGAAAAGATTTCTTTTTGGTCTGCACACATACATACGCTCTATATACACTGCTCATGCAGGAAGAGATGTGGTGTAAGACAGGCTAAGAGGGCTTTGTGGCTATGGTGTAGCCACAAGGACATTAATGGTGTAGCCTTGGGGCAAGATGTTATTAAGATTTCATGGACAGCTTACACTCTCATATATGGATGAACAAGCATATATGGACATATCAAGCATTTAAATCTTATTTCCATGGGTTTGCAAATATAGCCAATATTGTATTACCTGAAATTGGATATTAGTCACCATAGTAGTTTATACATTTTATTTTTTTATCCATAGTTTCCCACACTTTTTAAATTCAGTGTGAGGTCAAGATCTTCACTAGTGTAAATTGACATTGCCATATTTAAATTAATTAAGCTGTGTTCGTTTATACTGTCTAGGAGCTGTCTTTCATACAATTTTAGTTAATTGCCAGGGCAATTGCAAATGTCCCTATTTATGAAAAGTTCTGACAATAAGATCAATTCCTTTGTACTTGGAATTCATATTGTGTTTGATTAGATTTAATTAATGAGACACAAGCTGATTGTATAGACATGTTTGTGGTTAGTATTCTAATTAGCAAAAATAACTCTCCTCCGACAATGTATCTTCCCAGCTCCCCCAAGGAAAGGAATTGTCCTTATTATTTATCCTATCAAAAGCATGCAAACATTTGGGATAGGCAAATAAGCAAATCATTTGGCTATAAATGCACTTTTGTTGTTGTCTGAGCAAAACTAAACGTGGCTGCATACTTCTATGGTAGAGCTGTATTATATTTAGCTACGGATATTTGTTAGAAAACACATGACCAGAAAAAGTGTCACTGTCTGGCAATGCTATCCAGGATGGTCTATACTTTGACTTTAAGATCTGAAATTAAGATGTATATGTTCTGGCTTCTGATGAAACAGACTGGCAGCTATTGATGGTCACAGCTGCAGAGTGAATTAACTGTAGAACAATCTCAATTCATACTTTTGAGAAATGGTCCAGGCAATTGGTCCCTAAAATAAAATCATTCTGAAAAGCAGTGGCTTCTGGCTCCCAGGTAGGACACGTTTATTTAAATATTGTCAAAGCTAAATCACTTATATAACCAAAGTATTTATGTAGTTGGTAAATGTTAAAAATATCAAGTGCAGCATACACTTTTATTAAAATATCAGAAGAAATATGACTTTAAAGTGGAGGGGCTGAAATTCCAGGAGACTTATTTCTAGAAATACAAGATTATTTCTAGCTTATTTCCTTTATAAGATGTCTTGTATGACATACAATTATCATATCACGTACATCCCATTTTTATCATTCTGAAACACTGGAATAAACATGAACACTTTTCATTGCTTAAGTGGTTCTAAAGAAAATATTTTGAGGTTTGTCCATCCTATTTCATTAGAAAGCAGTTGGAGACTGAAACTGAAAATATTTTTATGGTTTACCATGCTCCACTGGCAAATTTTTGAAGGGAGTGGATTGTTGTGCCATCGTTTTGAAGAATTTGGACAGCTAAGTTTTTCAAGTATCTTGGAAATGTTGTCTTGGAGGCAATTCTTTTAATCAGTAACTTTTACATGTTTCTGCCAATGTAAATTATTCTGGTCTCCTGCAGAACCATCGATATATTTCATCAGTTTAATATTTAGTATCCACCCTCTGTAACTGGGAAGAGGCAATGCCATAAGCTAAAAAGAAACACTCAGGATAGTTACAAGTATTTGAGAAATATCTTCAGATCTTTCAACAATTGGACAAGTTATTCACATTCTTTCAAAATGCTTAAAGTTTATTGGCATGTGAACTGCTTAGCTGAATGGATAGATGAAAAAAAAAAAATGAAATATTTTGCAATCACTTTGGGCAATTTCTTTCTCATTATTCCAGGAATGGTCTGGTTAATTAACATGCTTTAAACACAAGATTTGGCTGTCTGATCTGCACAGATGTACAATTTGTGTTCTACTAGTGATCTAGCTACAAACATGCCACAAATCCAGCTGCTTTCTGTGCATTGGCAAAAGAAGTATCTTTACTGATACATTTAANTGCCATCAATATGATTCAGAAGGCCCTCATGAAAAAATAGCTTTGACAGCAAATCATAGCAATAAGTAAAAGTCCACTGGTATAATTTTACAAAGTCTAAAAAATTGTTTTAACATAGTCTGATTTCTGTTCTTCCTATTTTGAAAAGTTGAAAGACTTTCTAAATATTCCATAATTCAGAACATCCTCACCCAGCACTGAGAGGATGTAAGAGATGCACAATGTAAATCACAGAGTCTCAAGAACCTGCTGGAGAAAGTTTCTTTAAGATTAGACACTATATTTAACTACAGAAAAATTACATACCCTTTTAACTTCACATATATCTGGTGTTCCTCAGAGGGAGCTGACCACATACATTTGTGGTCACATTAGTAGATGGCTGCTATCTGTGGCATTATTCACTCAACTAATTGTTTGAGTTTTTTTCTGTTATAAAGATACAAATTTCAAGCTACGAAAAAAGGGCCAGAAAAAGGGAAATGCTACAGCAACAGATTTTGAGGCTAAGTGCAGCAGTCACAGAATCACAGAACTTCAGACAATTCTCTTTTCAGCCTGTCATGGTCCCTGGTGTATTTGTCACTCCCCACAGCTTTGTGCCATCAGCTCACTTACTGAGGAGTCATCCGACCCTTCATCCAAGCCTTATCTAAGATGGATAAGCTAAACAATACTGGGCCCAGTACTGAACCTTTGGGTATACCACTAGTGGCAGGCCCCCAACTAGACCCTGTGTCTATGATCTTCTAGGATTTGCTGTTCAGCTAGCTCTCAGTCCACCTCACTGTCCACGCAACCAGTCCACACTTCCTCAGTTCACCCATGAGGACACTGTAAGGCTCCAAAAAACTTGCTCAATGAGGTTTCTAACAGGGCTTACTGTTTTTCATATACCCTGATTTGGATAGACAGCAGAAATAATGACAAGATATTCTGAAGAGGTCAAAACAGCAAAAAATATTTTACTGACAACTTTAGAAAATCGGACAACTTTGGCAAAGGATTTAGAACAAAATTCAAACAATGTAAAACACTTCTCAAAATATTAACTTGGCCCATTCAACTTAGCAAACTATAAGCCTATTTGATTTCAAGTTACTCAAGAATTGCAAGTGGTAGTCAGAAGAAGAAAGAGAGAAAATAAAATAGAAAAAGCACCCATATGGCTACTAAACTCTGGATTCCAATGATGATAGAAAATCCAAGAGGAGCTAGGATCCATTCAATGACCTTTTGTTCTGCCGTATATAGCCCCTTGCCTTCTTGGGCCCTTCCCCCAGGTGGGATTTTCAGTCACCTGGCCACTCAGGAGCTGGGTTAGGGGCTCCAGGGACAGGTGTGGACCATTACCCCTGGTGTGCCATAACTGGTAGCCACTGCAGGGCTGGGATACAGGCTTTAGGGGTGTAGGGTAGGGCACTGCCTCACATGGACTAGGCTCAACCTATCCCTTTCCCCACACATAGGCATCCTAAAATGTCTTGAGGCATTAGTCTTCCCAACCTCTCACAGATGCTGTGGGAGTGTAAAACACCTTGCTAAAGTCAAGATAGACATTACCCACTGCGCTCCCCTCATTTGTTCAGGGAGTTGCTTCATCACAGAAGGGAATCAGGCTGTACAAGTATGATTTCTCTTTAGTGAATCCATGCTGGCTATTCTTGATCATCTTGTCATCCATGTCAATAGAGATGACCTCTAGAGTGAAGTACATCATCACCTTTCCAGGTGTTCAAGTGAGGCTGATTGGTTGGTACTCCCCTGGGCCCTCTTTCTTGCCCTTTTTGAAGATGAAGATCACATTTGCTTTCCACCAGTCTTCAGAAACATCTCCTGATCTCTATAACCCTTCAAAGATGATCATGAGCAGCCCCACTTTGTGTCCACCAGCTCTCTCAGCATTGTGGATGCATTCTGTTGGGGCCCACGGGTCTGTGCATGTCAAATTTGCCTAGTTCTCTAACCCAAGAGTCCTTGACTGAGGGAAAGTCTTCAGTCACAAGGCTGATGGTGACTTTTCTGTGTAGAAGTCATACTTTGACTAGTAATATATCATCTCTGACACAAAATTGTTATAACACTCCTATGAAAACACCAACAGTGTTATTAATCTAACTGTTTATATATAGGAAGCCTTTATCCATGATACATTTGTTTTCTTCTAAAAATTTTTGGTTTTCTTCTGGCTGCAGTTTCTGGTATCCCAAAGGAGCACCTGTTCATTTTTCCATTTTTCTTCTTCCAAAGCAAAGACAATTATTACAAAATATATCATTGTAAGATTAAGGTCATATTTTATTCAAACAGTTTAAGGGATTAAAATCATATACTGTACAGAAAAATAACCCACAGTGCTATCAGAACTAGCAGAAATAATGAAATTTTCTGTCATCTAAAGTAGGCCAAAATTTTGTATGAAATATTTATGCAATTATAGAGTTGATAATGGAGTCCCAAGAAATGATAACCAAGGTCTATTTTCTGAAAAATTATGCAACTGAATCTCGTGCATGTAGGAGTAATGCTTTCAGTGTAATTTTTTTATGTTATAATAAAAGCATAATAGCATTGACAGGTTGGACCATAATGGCAGCTTATAGAAATTTTCATTATGCAATATATTTAGGGGTCAAGATGGTCCTCCCATATGCCTCATTGCCTTTTGGTGCTTGGGGGCCATTTAAAACATAAGTTACAGAGGAGCAGGAGGAGCTCCCTGCTTGTGATGATACCCAGTAATTGTTTTAAACTAAGAGAGGGTATACTTTAGATTAGATATAAGGAAGAGGCTTTTTACAATGAAGGTTGTAAAACATTAAAATAATTTGCCATTAGAGGTGGTGGAGGTCCCATTGCTGAAAATATTTAAGGCAAGGTTGGATGGGGATGTGAGCAACATGATTAGTTGAAGATGTCCCTGCTTGTTGCAGGGGGGATAGGACTAGTTGACTTCAAAGGTTTTTTCTAGCCCAAATTATTTTATAATTCTATGGTCCTGTGATTCCCAAGATCGCCATGGTGCCGTGGCCCTTGGGCAGGATGAGACTGCAGAGAGGGGAGGAAGCCTGCATGGAAGCTTGAGTCAGTGTGGTCATGGCCTTAGGCATGGGGTGAGCCCTGTGCCCTGATGCTACAGCACCTGCCTGGAGCAGACATGGCTGATAAGCAAAAGCGGGGCTGTGAGTAAACCAAGTGTGTCTTCTCTCCCTCAGTCCAAGAAAACACGTTTTTTTTTACAATTTTGAGGGGTAGAACTGTCAAGAGTTGTCACACTGGCTTTACCTTTGCTCCCAAGAGGAAACATTATAGCATAGCCATAAATGTCAGCACTTAGGGCTAAGCAATAACTTTTAATGTCGTCGTAACCAAGGGGCATTAAGAAAGTTTGTGAGGGAAGTTTGGGACTCAGCCATATATATGAACATCAGCTCATATATAAATTTAGTCATCTCTTAGACTTCCTCAATAAGAATTTATTTGTACTTCAAACTGTAAGTATAAGATTTACGACTTTCACGCACTGCTTAGCTAGACCATGTAGCAGCATGTCTTCTTTTCTATGTCATTGGAGCATTGCATTTCCATCCTCTCACCTTGCCTGTTCATATTTTAGCTTCTACTGAGACAGCACCATAACTGCCTCCTGCTTTAAGGATGGATACTGGTATGTGAGTACCGGCTTGGTAGGCACTGAAATGAGAGCCACAGCTTCTTTCTCTGTGGCAACCATGCATCTGTCCAACGTAACAATAAATGTTCATGCATGATTTGGGACAAATTTTAATTAAAGATTAGGAGTTAAAAGCCTTTATATTCCTTTTTTAATTCCTTGTTCCAGTCCATTCAGACCTGAGCACACTTGTGTGCTGGGGCAGAGCCTTGCAATACAGTAATTAGTCATGCTGGTGATTACCCTGTAAACTATAGTGGTGGGTAAGAGTTACTTGTGTTTTGAGTGACTTCTAAATGTGCCAGCCTTATAGAAGGTACAAGTCAATTTGACTTTTAATGACCGTGAGTCACTGATGAGAATTTTGTGTGCTGGCAAATCAATAGGAAAGAAAGGCTTTAACCTGCTTTTTGCTAAACATTCAGCACTTCTGCAGCAGAAGAATTTCTAAACAGGAATTAGATCCCTTGAAAAATCTGTGTCCCTTTAAAATCAGCAGTTGAAGGCTGCCAGAATCTTACAGAGCAGACAAACAATGGCTTTGTTTTGGACCTGTTGGGACAAAACACCCTTCTGTGCTAGAGGAGAGAGAAAAGGCAAAGGTGAACAGCTGAGAAGATGCAGAAAGAGCTGCTGACCACCTTGAACTGAGCTCTCCATTGTTGTATATGTAACCAGAGATACTGATCCTTGTCTGAATACCATAACCCGGCCTTCTGAGTTTCCTCTATGCCATGTTGTTCACAGCTGCACAGGGAGCTAACTCAGTCACCTATTCAAAGTCCTTTGACAGGAGAATTACGGGGCTGACTTTGTCAAAGTCTACCCATATCTGATTTCTAAAAAAGCCCCAACCAACAGAGAAAGGTGAAGATAGGTATTCTCTTCCAAGTTAGTTGTGTATGCACTCACAGGGGAAGGAGCATATTGCATTTCAATAATTATTTTTCTTTATTTTTTACTCTAAACCCAGAAATATGGTGGTTTTACAATCCGTAACTTTCTTCTCCTAAGTGTTCTCCAGAGTCAGTTTGTTGTCATCTGTAACTCATTTCTTTGGCTGTTAAGTGTAATGGCAGAAGATAATGTGTTGTTGGTTATAGATCACATTAGAATTAAGAGCCCTTCAGTCACGTCTGGCAAAGTATTGTTTGCTTGAATAATAAATGAGCTCCTATAACCAATGGCACTTTCATGTAGGTATCCTAGGGGGTAGGATGTAAGGGGTAGAAATAAAACCACTCGGAATCAGCAGATGCATCTAGGCCCATTCCTGAAGAAAACAATTATTTCAAGTTCTCTACTGAACCACCCTCAGGTTCAGTGGACCAATGATTAAAGTGCAATGGGGCATATTAAAAACGTTATACAGTTCCTGCAAAATTGCTTACTTAAGTTGCAGACCTGGAAACTCTCCTGACTGGCTGCTGCAGACAGCTTCGCCGACTCAGAGCTGCGGATAGGGAGTTCTCAGGCCTTCCCTGAAGAGGTCAGGTTTTACATGTCCATAGACATCTGCTTAAGTCCTCTGACTCCATTCTCTCTATACCTTGATACCTCAATTTAGATAGATGTAATTTTAATTTCTAATTTTATTTTGATGATTTGTTTTATTCCCTTGAGTGACTGCTTGTGAAGCAGGAAAAATAAAATTTTATAAGTTAATGAATTATTGAAAGAACATATACATTTACTTCCTGAAGATTGAAATAAATAAAGGCTCCCAAGAAATCTAGTTTCTATAACAATGCCTTACTTTTCCTCTACTGGGACTTCTTTGGTGAAAGGAAATCTTTTCCTTTGTTGTCTTTTTAGGACAGCAACAAAAGTAGAAAACATGAGTTGTCCCATCTTCCTTTCCCTCAGGAAATTTTCCCTCAGGAACAATTAATAAAATCATGGAATCATCTAGACTGGAAAAGACTTCAAAAATCATGGAGCTCAACCTTTGATCAATCACCACCTTGTCAACTAAACCACAGCACTAAGTGCCACGTCCAGTTGTTTCTTGACCAACTCCCTGGGCAGGCCATTCCAATTCAACCTAACTCTTACTTAGGCCAATACAACACTATAACCAGACCAAGTATGGGATTTTTCAGGTATATCCACCTCTCTTCATTAAAATATTTTTAAGTTTCTCTTGCTGTTTAAGAAAACTACACTTGAAAATATAAACCTACATAACCTTTGAATTTCTCATGCAATTCAAAGTGCTGAATAAAATGTGGGTGTTGGACACTTAATTCTCACGGATAGTCAGTACAGAAAGTTTGAGATGTTCATTTAAATTGATATAGACTTCTAGACTGCTCTAAGTACTAGCCATTATGGATTATATCTTTCAGACACTATTGATTATCTAGGTCTTTGAGCAGGAAACCTGAGGTTGGAATGATAAATTGATTTGGAAATACTCACCTGTTCAAAAACATAGATATTGAGTAAATCTCTCCAAAGTGCCAGTTTTAACTCCAAACATATCTCTTTTTTTCCTTATTTCAGTATATTTTGTGTGACCTGGGCCAGCAGTTATCTCTTTCTCTTGCTTTGTACCCAAATGGTAGAAAATAAAATAAGGGTTTTTTGTTTTGTTTGTTTGTTTGTTTGTTTTTCTTCCTATAAATGACAGCTTTCAACTGTTTGATGTACCAGAATAAAGATGATATTTGGAACATCATTTCAAATTTCCTGTCAGGGCTTTAATTCTGTTGATGTTTTTCCTTGACAAAATCTAAATTTTCTGGCTTATATTGGGAATAGTAAGGCAAAAAAATGGCTTCACTGACTTTACTGAAGGCAGTCCTCCATCTCTCTGCTCACCTACAGTAAACTGACTGGCCATTGAAACAAAGGGGTTCAGACCTCCGGACAAAAACTCTACCTCAATCTAGGCTGAAATGGGATCCCTCCTTCCTTCCTTCTGCCCCCATTTCTATAATTTTTTTAAGGAAAGCCAAATCCTCTTTAGGCTCTTCTCCCTGAATTTGATGGAAAATTGTTGCAGTAGTCCAATAGATAGACATGTGTCTTGGCCAAAGACAGACGTTTCCTAACACTGTTAACATTGATAACAAGTTTTAACAGAGTCTTCTGGCTGTGTGTTATCTTGGCAATTTCAACCGTTTACCTTCAAGCTCAAGCTGCTATTGCCTCCCAAGAAATATCACTTTTTCTTTATTAGAAAATTGACATTTCTTCTTTTTGTGCTAGTATTTATTTCTGTCGGGCATTGACATCCCTGACTCAAATTATATCGGCTGATGAGCTATGCCTTGTAAAAGCACTTTGTATAAGGAGGTTGGCATAACTTTGCCAGTTTAGGCTTGTGCTTATTCATGAATCTGTGTTTTCAAACAAGAGGCGCATGTGTTCATTCTGTCTGTCCAAGGTCTCTACGAAATTAAGAAAATAAATGAGTCTGGTGTTTTGCAATTTGTTTCATCTTTATAGCAGGTAAGCATAGCAGAAAAGGACTCCAAGTGGTGTAGAGGCAGCTATTTGCACATGGGGTAGTTACTGGAATGATTGTACTAATGTTTTGTCAATTGTGACACTCTATTCTAAGAATTTTCCCTTATTCAGCAGTTTAGCACCCATTTTCCAGATTTTGGAGTACATATCCTAAGTAGAAACCACAATATCTGCATTCATTCTTGAAAACACCATAATTTTGGAATCCTTTACTTCTACGCTGTATTTCAAATTGTCCTTTCTAAGAGTCATAAGTGATACCAAATTTCATTTTAAGTTTTCTTGGTGGCCAAAATTGCCTCTTCTTGACCCATTTTGGGGTTTTTTGTTTTTTTTTTTGGTTTTTTTTTTTGGTTTTTTTTGGTTTGTTTTTTTTTTTTTTTTTTTGGTGGGCTGGTAGGTTGGTTGGTTGCTTGCGTTGTTTTGGGGAGTTTTTCTGTCAATGAAAGCTATCAAAACAAGAACTGAAAGCAGTTTTGTATCTACATTGTCAATTTTATTAAATATCAAGAAGTAGTAACACCTTAATCTTTTTGTTTAAATTGAAAGAAAATACCCTGAATTTTTTTCTTCTGTTGACAGCTTTCTCTATATTTGTGTGCAGTCACACAGTTGGAATGAGATATGCTTTAGGATATACAGCGTGATATATATTTGGATGTAGTTTGCTTAGGTACCCTGGCAGAGGAAGTTACAGATACAGATATCAGTTACAGAAGTTACAGATAGCCAATGAAGTTAAAATACTTTCCTTTATTTAATTATTAAATAAACTCTTGGGCTACATCATGGCCTTGAGTTACTCAGCTACTCAGTTACTCAAGTATTTGTTGAGTTGGTGAGTACTCATCTTTCTCTCTCACTGCACTTTCTAGTTACACAATACATAAAACATTGCCATGCCTGGCATGTTTGAATGATGCAACCATCTTTTTGGCCATGTTGGGATGCAGGGGAAGTACTGTCATCTCTTATCAGGTCTTTTCTGAGCTGCTTTATGTTCTGTGTCCTGTGGTCTCAAACAAAAAAGCATGGTGGAGGCAAAATGTTGGTCTCCATGTGTCTTATCTGTAACTTTCCTGTAACATCTTTCCCTTTTTCTGAGCTTCAGAAAGCTTCAGACAATGTGCACCTTTCTCTCTCTGAGTTATATTTTCTGCTCCTTGTACAGATTGACAAATCTGATTTTTTTTCCTTTCAAAAATTTCATCTAAATGTGCAGAAGACACATCTAAATGTATTTCTAGCTCTATTACCAGTTGCAAATGCTGTACCAAGGAAATATCCTATACAAGTTTACTTTTCTTCCTAAATATTGTTATGAAATGCATTATACCTTGCTCTCTCTCTCTCCCTCTCCCTCTCTTAATCGTAACAGCAGATTGTTAGCAGGAATTAATTTTCTTCTGTACAAAACAAGACGTATTGTGTCAACACAACACAATCATCATGCACAGCAACTCTTTTACCAATCTAACCATGGATAAATTGCATAGGCTAGTGAAGCTTTAAAACTAATTAGTATTGATTTGCAAATCTTCCATTTGGTATAAACTGTAATCAATTTATGAAAATGTGGTTTCCCTTGATGTGAAGAGTAAAAATTTTGTTAAGTTTTAAAAGAGCCTTAGAAAGAAATTTTAAGGTTTGTAACCTTTGTGAGAGAACACTGAGTTAGTAAGGAGCATAAGACCAGGAAGGGAAATGTATAGACAAGACTCTTCTCCTTTCTAGTCAGACAAAAAGAATGGCCATTTTTCAGTTCATAAAAGGATTCTGAAACATAATAACATAATTAGGGGTACTCTGCTAGGCCAAGTTTTGTTAGCTATTCTAGTGCCACCACAGCAAATTCGGTACGATTTTTACCAGAAGAGATTCTTAGTAATGCAATGCCAAGTACAAATGGAAAATACATTTTCCCCATTTAAAAAAAAATAAATCATTCCAAATATTTTGATGGTGTCATGGCAAAAGCAGCTGCAGTCTCAAATTTTGCATGTAAATAGTCTTAATGACGGGAAGTGTCTTTAACAGATAGGGTGTTGCAAAATATTATAGAAAAATTCTCCACCAGCAATTTTTTAATAATTTAATGATTAAATGGAGAGATCTACACTTTTTATGAGATGAAGGGACAAGGGCTACTGCCCTTTCCCTCAGGCTTTCTTGTTTCTGGTTTCTGCTAAGGAAAAAGGTAACTGTAAGCAGCAGACTCTTAGCAACAAGTTGAAAGCTGTACTGACTTGTTATAGCCCTTGGTAGTTGCTATGTACCTAGCTTTTCTTCTTGGGAAATGAATGGCCTCATTTACATCACAAAATGCTGTTAAAATATCAGAAAATGTAGGTTCACTTAAAAAATGAAATTATTTGGTAAAAAATTAGACTAAATGGACAAACACAGGTTTCTAGATAAAGTCATGCTGAAGGAAGATTTCTGCCACATCTACCAGGAATGCACTGGCCTTATCCTCAAGGTTCAATGGCCTTTTATGTTTCCAGAGGGGCTTTAAATGTCTCCTGAGGTGGATGAACCCATTACCAGCAGTCACAAAAAAAATCTTCCAATGGAGTCTACAGATGGTAGTATTTGACTTTGGGGGAAGAAATCTTCTCCCCGCAATGTACAAGGAATGCTGGTTCCTAGGCAGATGCTGTTTTGTGTGATACCAGGAAACCTGAGCCGTGTGTCATCCACACCTTCCAGAAATACCTGTATGGCGTCAGCAATCACATCAGTATCCAGGCTCCAGCACTGATAAGGTAAGGCAGTGCAGGCAGATACGTAGGTTTGCTCAATCCTGACTCCAGGGTCACCTAATGCAGTATATTCAAGGCTAGGCTTTCACTGATCCTGATCCTGTCACTATAATTATGTTCATTATTTGCCTGCTGTTGAATTAAGCTCTCACTAATTTCAAGTGCTTGTGCTTAGCTGAAAATGAGTTTTGAATCTCCTGATGGGATCAAAGGTGTGAAACTCTTTTCTGAAAACTCAGACCTTGCTACATTAATTAAATCTCCCTTCCTCTGTCAGCCATTCTTTAATAGACATTGAGTCATTAACCTTTCTCTTTCTATTTCTTTCATAATGTGAAGAAAACTCTTCAGTCTCAAAACCAAAAGCACATTTCATCTTCAGGCAATGATGAAAGGATCTTACTGTTTGTTGTAGTTGTGGCATAAAGAATTGTAATTTTATATCCCTCTTGCATGCTTAGATCTGCTAATTATGAAATGCTTCCACATCACCAATAGCTTTGTTTTCCTTTTTTACCTACTTATTTTAACATAACTTAAATGTCTGGTGCTGTCTCCATCCAGCTTCCTACAAAGACTGTGTTCTTATACTTAGTGCTTTATACAGGCCCTTGGGAGACAAGCAGACTATCTCCTTCTCTGCCCAACTCTATGTCCTGAAATGCCTTTCACATTGCATTCATTGGCTGCTCCAGGACAGCCAAGCAATTGTCTTAGGGGAAGGAGGATGTGCTCATTAAGGCAGAAGTTTCTATGGGAATACAGTGGTTTTACAAGGTACTGCCTATGAAGTGACATGTGATAGCTCTTCTCATGTGTGTTCATATAATGGATGAATATTCACATTACATAGTTTTGCATACTCACTGATATCTTAATAGAAACTCTCATTATTCATGAAGCAAGAATGCAAACATGAGGGTTATGTACATGTTTTCTTCCACTTGGGTGTGTTACACATTTGGGTGTAATACACCCATTTGGGTGTATTATTTTGCTTGAACAAGAATTACAAGATGAGAGGGATTTTTTTTTTTCCCCAGAAACATAATCTCTGAGTTCTGGTTGTTTTCATATTGAATAGTTGTCTAAGCATGAAAGGGGTGCTTCCCAGTGCAGAAAGCCAGTCTAAAGTCCTCTGTATCACTTTGATCCTGTGAGGATCCCACACCAGAACCAGGTGGCGCAGTAGCAGAAAAAGGGGTGAAGTGGCTTAGTCTGGGTAGGCCACTGGAGTCTGTCCATGGTTCTACCACTTGGATCAAGATTGCCAAACCCTTACCTACAGCCCCTGGTGTTCATAATGTCTGTTCCACCCTGTGAAAATCAGAAATTCTTCAGCAAGATTTTGCCTTAGAGGAAAAATTATACAAGTCATTATAAGATTTGCAACAATAGTTATAAGAGTGAAACGTCTCCTATCTTTGCTGAGGCAAAGACTGAGATTATCATTTGTAGCTTCTGAGTTTTTGTTTGTGCATGTGACATAACATGACATAACAGTGCATCTGAAACAGCAGTTTCTGCCTTGTTCCACACAGCTCAGAATTTCACCTCACTCCTAATTTGCAGAACAATTAACAGTGATCAACGTATAATTTGAAGTTATTAATAGCTGGAATATTGTAGTGACTCTTTGGTTTGCTGCTTTGCTTTGTTCATATTGCAACATTTGTGCCAAGACTTTAATTTTTCTGTTGTGCTGTTGCTTTTTGAAAAGTACTAAAAGAGGCATTTTGAAGTTGTTGCCATTATTATGTTACAGGTGCATCGTATTAAGTGTTCAGGAGGAAGACTTGAGCTTGATAATATAGTCAAAGACTGTGACTGTATTTCAAGTTGAGATCATTCTTTTAAATCATAAATTCAGAAATATCTTTCTAGTTTATCCTGCATATCATAGTACAAGACATCATCTAAGGACATGGAAGAAAAAAAAGGTATTTCATATCTATTCTCACTCCTTGAGACATTCATTTCAATTATTGAAACTTATTTTTTGTCCTCATAGGATTATTTTAAGCCAGAAATATTTGGAGAAAGTATTTAATTTGTCAGCATAGTTGCATTTAGCAAGGCAATTTGATTGCATTAAGATGTCTCCAAGAAGCAACATGTTTGGCTAACACATAATATATAGTGAAAGTTGCTGCTAGCAATTCTTGTCAAGTACTGAAAGATGCTATGTCAAAATAAAATGAAAAAATAAAAAATTCTTGCACCTATATTACTTTTTTTAACATTTCTTTCTTTTATAGTATATTGTAACCCTCAAGAATATTCTTCTATCCTTTGCTCCATGTAAGTTTTACATATGAATTAAATGTCAGCAAATTAGAGGTTAGTTGTATAAATTGCATGTGTTAGGAGAGGGCAGAGCAAATTCCAAATCTCTGTATTATGCAGCTCACAGCAAGCTCTGACCATAAGGTTGTCTGCTTCCAGATGGACACCGTCATGAAATCCCACTCCCTTACCACTGATCACCTGATACAGTATTTGGAAGGGGTGGGGGGGGTTGAGGAGGAGATCAAGTTGATGTCCCTTAGAAATGGAATTCAGGGTCTACAACCCATTTTGCTATTTCAATCAGCTTTCAGGGAAATTCTTTGTGGGGCATTAAATCTTTCTGGAAGATTAAAAATGTGGAGGGGGAGGAAGGTAGGGAAGAGGAGGAGGAGGAAGTCTTGGATATTGGGAATAGTGTGAATACTTAAGACTTCCCTCAAGGCCCCCTGACCAAAGAGGTTTTTGAGACAGATTCCCCAAATCCAGCTTCTTCTGGAAGGCCTCTAATTTAGCTGTGAATCTCCATGATCTCCCTTGTGGGTGGCTTGGATCTCCAGTGGCATCAACAACTCCAACCTGTGCCTTACTGGGCCATGAAGAGCTAACAGGAAGTGCCTTAGTGCATTTATTTCTGCTCTACAATATAAAATTCTGCACAAGAAAGTCAAATCCTTGTTTAGCTACAGCTATTTGAGATTCAAAGCAAACCTTGATCTTTCATGCGGATGAATGGATAGAATTTGATCCACATTGTTTAAATTGGCCCAAAAGAGAAGGTACTTACTTGATTTCATGTTTGGGTCCAATTATTTTTTTCCTCCACAAGGTTTATGGGGAATATAGAAGAATGAAAATAGAAGCAAATGTATATTAGAGAGATCCTTGGAGTTTTATTTGCTTTAGTTCAGGATTTGCAGAGGCCAACTTGTGTTGTTGGTAATCCCTTAATATGGTTGCCTCTGCTGGTCTTAAATTGATGACTCAGAAGTAATAGCACTCTGAGGCTGTGAAAGATCAATACTTGTGGGGTTTTTTCAGTGCCCTTCATTACTTTTTGTGATTTATTTCTCTCTTGACTAGCAGATGACTAAGCCTCCTGGATTGAGTTTCTTTCATGTCCACCTTGGCAGCTAAATAATTGAAAGCTTTACTAAAGGAAGAGAAATAAAACTTGAAAATATGTTATCTACAAGAGTTATGTTGGTTTGTAGATCTTCTGAGCTGCAGCAATCTTCTTCACAACAAAGAGATTTACATAATTTAAAATATTACGGAAATTAAAATTTTCAAGCTGCCTAAAGAAAAGTTTGCTCAGAGACATACCTAGGTCTCTTTCTGACATACTAGTAAGACATGGCAAAAGCTGGTAGCTAACTGGTAATAGCGATCAATGGATCACAGCTGTGTAGAGAAAGATGTTTCTGGGTGGAATAAGGTGCTTGTGGTCTACTAATGGTGTCTGAAATGAAATATACCTGTGGAGGGTAGGAAACTCATCCCTTCTGGGAAAATAAATCATACCACTACACTTGGTAGAACTGAATATTCCAGAGTGGAACTGGTCAGGGTAGTGCAAACATTAGCGAAAGTTATAACATTTATATTTGTTATGATTGCATGCTGTAGTGATAATAATATTCACAGTCAGCTCTCATCTTATTGGGTTCATTGCAGAGCATTGCCAGCCCACTCTTCAAAAAAATTTTTTAGTTTAGTTAAAGGAGTTATTTACATCGGTGTTTACTGCTTTAAATAGTTTAAAGTAACAGCACGTTTCTTTTGACAAAGGTGATGACAGCTGACATGTACCTGTAGAGAAAAGATACAGCTTTTTTTTTTTTTTTTTTTTTGATGAAACGTCGAGAGAGAAAGCTGGCATTCATACAACTCCCTATAAAAATGTGTGGCTCTTGTACAGACCTTAGTGGGCACTGAATGAGGGTAGCAATGAGGTATCTGGTAGGTAAGAAGGGGTTTAGGCACTATCAGATTCCCAAGGTTAAAGACACTGGAGCCCCACTTTCAGAGACAGAAAACTCATCTCCTCATCCAAACTGGCAGCTGCTGAGTTTCTTTTCCCTTGTCCCAGTAAATGATCATGCTGTGATGTCAGTTACATTTCTCTTCAGTTTAACAACTTGTTTAAATAAAAAAAAAAAAATGTTATAAAGAGCTGTTGACACCTCAGGGATATCTCTGGAAAACTTCGTGTTTTGAAACAATTTTGCAGATGCCGTATTAGAAAGACTTTGGCCTTCTCCACAGGATTTCTGCATTTTATTTACAAGAGATGCTTGCATAGGAACATGATCATGTTTCAGAATGTCTTTTTTTTTCCTCCTGCTTATTTCTTATTTGAAATTCTCACTTTCCAGCTGACTCCACAACCATTATGCGATTGACTCTGCTGTGTTACAAACTGCAGCCCTCTGTAATGTGTTTATAACACCTTTACTAAATACGTTTTTTAATAGGCATTTATGTTAAAAGGAGGATTTTTATTTATTATGATAAGTATATCTGTATATTACTAGTATACCTACAGTTATATTAGTATGAAGGGTGCTTCTGTCTATAGAACAACGAAATATACTGATATAATTACAACTACAGTGCCACCAAAATGCAGACTTTGAATTCATTGGTTTGGCTGATGAGACCAAGAGACTCAAATTGTCAAGATGATGGGGATTGCACAGACTTTTTCTTCTCATGGTTGAAAGAAATTTGTTCAGATAAATTTTTTATACTTTTCCATGACTATGAGGAAATAGCAATTTTTCAATAACGGGACCATTTTCCATGTGGTACAAGCATGACCACAGGAGGAAGGCTCACAGAGAGGAGCACAGGAGACAAGGCAGTAGGGCAGTGCTCACCCAAACCACTTCTGCACTAGGGGAAATGATTCCTCTCCTCCTCAGCATCCAGTCCTGCCCTACCCTGGGCCCCATCTCATGCTTATTTAAACCCTTGTGGCTGAGCAGTAAAGAAGACCACAGCACTCACTGGGGTGGGCAACAGCTGCCTTCTGCCTCCAGTATTAATTTTCAGCCACCTTGGTTTTTTTAATGCAGTGCAAAATGAGCTGGGGAGGTGAGGCCTGCTCCAGGCAGCACCCATGGCTCAAACCGCACTTGTAGCCATGGCCCAGGGCATCAGCTGGCAGGTCACCAGTGAAAAAAGAAACCCAGATTCTGTCAATGACATTTCTGAGTTTTCAGAAAATGTAGCATATTTTTTTCTGTAGGCCAGTCTCTCTTTACAGAGCAAGATGTTTGGTCATAGAGATACATAACTCCCAAGAAAAGAAAATGTATTATCAGAGTTTTTCTTTCAGGAAAATTATAAAATCATAGACAAACGAGGAAATAAGAAAAGTTATGAAATATGAGTTTCCACTGGCTTGGGTGGTCAACACGCATAAGAGTTCTTTGTGTAGGCTTCAGCATAGCAGAATGAACCACCTGAAGTATCATGTACTTGGAACTGTCAGAACTTTAATAGCAAAGTATTTTACCAGCACTTGGAACAATGAGTCCTACCCCTACTGCATACACTAAGAACAAATGAAATAATGAATAAAAATTTTATAAGATTGTATCTTTGTTTGTTTTCTTCAGGAAGATTATGCCATACCTCAAATTCTGATCTGTACCCTGGGTTTCTTTCCAGCTGAGAGTGAGGAAACAAGATTGATTCTGTGAGATGTTGATTGCTCAGTCTTACAGCAGGGTTTTTCCCAGGAGCTATCAAACCTTAAAACTCTGTGAAAAGCAGAAGGGAGAGTTTTAGTATAGGTGCCTTTCTACTTCTAAATAAATAATTGTATAAAAAAACACCCCTAAGTTCAACACATCTCTCTGTATGCTCCTTACCATATTTTTGTGAATGGAAAATTGTTCACTAAAAAGGCCCCAAGTTTTTTTCTTACCCTTTGGACTGTAACCAAATGCAAATAAAGGGGAGATAGTAGTTTGCAAACATTTCTCTTGAAATAAAAATAAATAATTTGGACGTTCCTCTTTGATGTTGCTTATGTCACTGTTGGTTAGTCATATTTCTGTAATAAATGCCTTGAAAATTCTACACGTTTATGAGTGCCAGGGAAAATATTCTCCAGTCTTCCATTTAACTTTGGCATATTATGTACAAAAGACTTATTCTCCTAATTTAAATAAATAAACAGCAGTTTGGTCTTTGCAAAACCATTCATTAAAAGAAAAAAATTATTAATGTAATGGTGTTTACTGTTAGAAGATCTTCTAGTAAATTAGATGTTTTTCTAGTGCAGTTGGGAAGAAATCTTATATTTAGTTTTTTTGTTTGTTTGTTTGTTTGTTTTTTAATGCATATTTATTTAAAAGTCAGTCATTCTGCTGTATATTAATTCCTGAATTCAATGAGTTTTTATGTAATAAACATATTGAGAAAAATTAATCCATGTAAGGCTTTGAATGATATAAAATTATTTTTTTAAATGAGAAGACATTTAATGAATTTTCTTATATTAATTATTCATTCTTCTATAATGATTAAAATATTATTGAGATACCAAAATGCAAATTTTTTTGTTACGCTAGGTAGATAAATATTTTAAAACTGTTTTTCAGCAGACAGTAAGGTTTCTAGGCATATGTATGATGACAAATAGAAAAGAAGTCACAACAGGAAATAAAACTCTGATTGAGTTGGTATATGTATCTTTACATTTTCTTCAACCTCTTCCTCTTTTACCTAATACTACACTCCCTCTTTTTCTTCTTCCTATATTAGTAAATCTGGGTTCACAGACTATGAGACTATGAGAGCTTGTCCCAACCTCCAGTCATGATGTGGTGGCAGTGTTGTTATAAGTGCTATTTAAAGGTACACTGATTCCAGCCTTATTACCGTAAATCTGCGGTGCAACCACTTTTCCACACATTAGCATCCAGCAGAGAAAGCTTTCTTTATGGCCAGGCTCATGAAAAATCCATTACTTATTTGACCATTCAAAGTGAATGAAATACCTTTTGCAGAATTTTAAATCTTGCGGTAAAATAGAGACCTCCTTATCTGCTGCCTCCATGGCCAGCTTCACCTTCTGTATCTAGAGGCTTGGCACCTGACTTGCTATCCACTCTTTTGTGCCTTGTCCCTGGCTTAAAAATCCTTCTTAACCCAAGCTTTGCCTCCAGGACAAGGAGCAACTTTTATGTCATCAGTTTCAAGGTTGTTCTCCCACTAGACACACATAGTCTTCTAAACGACTATACTTCCCAAATAGAGACCCTTCTTCCCTCTCAATAAAGCAATTACTAAGCCATGGGGCAAGTTCTCCCTGGAAAGCAGGTTCAGCAGAAGCACAAGGTCAGCCCTTGTTACTCCCTCAAGCTACAGCTTTCTGAGTTATTCATCCACCATCTCTCTGTGCACCTGCCAGAGAGTGTGCTGCAGGAGACTTTTGTAAGGGCAGTGACGACTACCCACCACCTCATTGTCTCAAAGCACATCTGATTTTGTGAAAAAAAATAAGTTAAATTTATTTATCTCTACAGCCATTTAATATTTACATTGAAAAATGGGGTTGAAAGTCATGGATGAGCAGGGCTGCATCACAGAAAATCCTGCTACCTGCCCCTCAGTGCAAAAGATCCATGAGATCCCATATACTGTCAAGCTGCCGGAGAAAGGAGAGAAGAGCTTATAATGACATGAGTAAGTGTGCTAAACCACTGTGCTGCCAGCAGTTGCTGCGCCTGGGCTCCCAAGTGAGCTCTCGAGTATGCACCTTGGCCGTCTCCTAACTCCATGCTGGCATGAGACAAGTACACACCAGTCCCAAGTGCCCTGGTTTCCTCAGAAATGAAAGCCCTGCGACATACAGGAGCCTTTATAAACACCCAGCTTGGCCTCCGTCTGGACAATTGGAGACAACCTGCTCCTGCTATGATGCACAGCTGGAGATTAGCTTGGGTCTCTCTTTTTTTTTTTTTTTTTTTTTTTTTTTTTTTTTTTTTTTTTCCTTAAAAAGAAAGGTTGAGAAAAGCTCAATTCTCATCTGACACAAATCATGATGTCTTCACTGTGCCTGATGGGGCTTAACTGATTTAGTATAACTAAGGATCTGTAATACTGTTTAGTTGCTGTACAAATAAACTGGAGGGTTCCTGTATCAAGACAGATACTGCATTTCTGAATCTAGTTGCAATGTACCATATAAACAAGCAGTAGACCTTAACCACCAGATATATAAAATCATTGCATGAATGGCTATTGACACAGGCAATAAACACTATGGCCTTTGACTGGGATTTCAAAAACATTTTATTTTACTGCCCTAATATGCTTTAATGGAAATGTAAATGACACAGAAAGGTAATTGTTCTTTAAAAAGCAAATAGCATCAGCTTTAAATTCAAGAATTTGCATTTGTACAACATAATAGGTAAAATACCAGGTTTATGATACTATTTCTGCAGCAAAAAGGATCCTTTTCACTTCCCCCTCAGTGGTGTAATCTTCACATCTTATGTATCAAGATAAGCTTAATCCTTTCCAATAGAACCAAATTATTTTCATCTAGGAAAGTAGTGGTGTTGTAGGTGGCATTGTTTGTTTCAATTTAGAAATATCTAGAAAAGCTAAAATAAATGTTAAATGATTCTCCATCAATTATTTTTAAACAGTGTGTTGCCATCTTAAGAGCACTACTGAATACCAATGACATTATCTGATAGAATTGCTCCCACTTCACTCTAAACTGGTGTGTAAAAATTATATCAATGCTTTTCAAGTTGTGCTATACATTCATAACTGATTTTAGTAAAAGCATTTCAAGGAAGTTTTTGTCTACAGGGTCCCATGACCTCTCACAGATGTGAAAATTTTAGCAGCTTTCAGAAATTATGCATTTTTTTCCTTTGCTGTTTCTTTTTTCTTCTCTGAACTACAGAACACTGAGGAGACTTTGTAAGAAATGGTTAAATTTTGAGTTCAGAATCCTTATTTTCCAAACCACTTTCCATGTTCATATAATGGTTCTTTTCAGCAATTCACTGTGTTAATATCACATATTTTAAGTATGCCTGATTCTACTCACTTTATGCCTAATTTTGAGACCTAGTTTCATCTTAGAGAAAATATGAAATTGCTAGTAAAAAGAGGAGAACCATAACTAAAAACTACTAGCTAGAAAATAATACAAAGAAAGAAGGCATACATTAATTTTTGAAAGATTTAACTAAGTTTCTTTAATGTGAACTATTGGGAGAAGGATATTGATACTTCCAAAGAAAACAACACTTATTGCCAATTAACAGTAAGCAGTGAGTCCCTCTGATCTATGCATCCTTCAGCCCAGGCAAGAAAAATATTGTTAACCAATTTACATGTGTAGAAAGGAGAAGGATGTGGACCTTTGTCTCTGTATAATCATTCTATCAAATTTGTAATGATCCGTGAAATGACAAAAGCCATAGTTGGTGCTCAAAAAATGTTGGGATGCTGCATAGCCCCTGTTGTGCAGTTTCTGTGGAGACTTGTGCATAGGGCAAGAGCAACAACCTACAAGAGCAAAAAGAAAAAGCACAAGGAGACTGATCCGTTTATTTCTTGCATTTATTCTAATCTTCAGTCTGCACTTCTAAAACTGCTGTTTAGATCATGTTTCAAAAATTCTGCTTGTTTTTTGCTTTAGTTGTTTCTCCCACTACCTGGATGAAATTTAAACATAAAAGTTAAAATACCAAGAAAAAAGCAGCTGTTTAAATTTCCCAGAATTTGCTTTGCAAAGATGCTGCTGTGGAAATACAAGTTTCTTGCCTTTTATTTCCCCACCCCCCACACATAGTGCACTAATTGGGTGCCATTTCACCATGGCAATAGGAAAGTGTTTCCTACTTTTGATCTAAATCTTCCATACCTGTTGTGAAAATGATCATTTACATGAAATCAGAAA
>WEIU01012279.1:93486-134385 GCA_013389925.1 Aegithalos caudatus | reverse complement strand
AAAAAAAAAAAAAAGGCTGAGAGGAAATTAATGAAACCTCTGTACCTGATTTGCAATACATTTAAGTTTTGTGGAAATGAACTGGAGGTGAGGTCTCGGCAGCCATATTCCCAGTGAATGCAGAAGGGGAGCTGGCTCCGCTATAAATGAAAATTACCTTTTGATACTTCTGATAATGGTAAAGAGCAGGGACAGAAATAGGGTGAGGGTTTGGGGCAACACTTGTTAGGAATAAAATGTTCAGATGGAAACATCCCAAATGGCAGTATTTGTGACTGGCAGTGAGCAGTGAGGAAAGTGACATTATTTTTCTATCTGTATAAATACACCTTTAGAGAATTTTACATTTTCTACATACAGTTATGAACTCTTAAATCTTTTTCAGTGGCACCAAATACAGAGCAGACTGTACTGATTGCTTATAAACCCATCCTTTCCTTTCCTGCACAGGTGAATCATGTTTGTTTAGCTCGCTTTTTTCTCAGTGAATCCGTTATGTAACAATCAGTGATACACTTCAATAAAGAAGCTTATCCTCCACGCTTTGCAACCTGAAAACATGGATTTTCCAAGATCCGGTTTTAAGGACAGTCTAATGCTCAGTTCTCCTGATAATTTTCACCTCCCCCAGATGTTTTCTGTACCCTCCATAGGAAAATAATTTTGTTCTGGACATCACCTGAATTTGTTCTGAAGCCCAGATCTGGCTGGAGGAGAGGATCTGTTTTGAGACACAGTGCCAAACTTCCCCAGTCTCACTTAAGTCCACCTGTGCAGCCCTTCTGGTGGGGTACAAAAATTTTTGTCTTTGAGGCACAGCCTGAAAAAATTGCAAAACGACATTTAAGAAATTTTGAGAAAAAATATATTGTGAATAAACAGTATGCTAGTTCATTAATAAATCCTTTCTTATGAAAGCAGTTTTGCCTAAGGACCAAAAAGTAGGGCAAAATGAGCAGCATATTTTAGAACTTGAAAGTGAAAACCAAATCTAGATATCATACAATTTTTCTAATCAGTAGTTGAATACAAGAATAACATGCTCTTGCTCATATGCAGCACTTTCTGTAGTGTAAATGCTAGTTAGCCTCTCAGATTTTTCACTAAAGAAAGAGGGATTTTAGGTGCAATAGGAAACACTCACAGTCAGGATGTTTAAATGCTTTGAAGGACATGGATCTGGTATATGCATATCAGACCTGTGATAGCTGCAGCTGATGCTGGAAGCGCTATCTGTTAGTTTTCTGCTTAGGAATGGGGAATAGAAATAATATGAGGACAAAAAGGTTGTAATATAGATGAATATAAATATAAATTAATATAAATAATATAAATGAAAATAAACCTCACAAAGTGAATGAAGCAAAAACAGCTTCCCAAGCAAATGATTGTGAATCCTGCTGTAGCAGGAGCCTCCTGCCTCCCCACTGAGGGGCCAAGTGACAACCCCTCGAAATTGGCCTGCGAGTCACTTGGTGAAGTGATAAATTGGCAACATTAGTGAGAGTCAGCAGGGAGGAGAACCCATTTTTCTCTGACGCTCATTCTCAAATGGTAAAGAAATATAAAAGTGCTTTAAGCACCCCATGCAGCGCTGAATCAGAAGTTTCACTGAGCATTAAAAGGACTGAGTTCTTCGGTAACAAAGCAGCGCTCACCATTTGAGCAGAAAGGTGGGAGGAGCGGTAGAGAAGCTGTCCCGTTTGCCAAAGGAGGGGCTCTAATTTTTATGGGAGTGGAATTGAACATTAAGCAACTTTGAGACATCCAGCTTTGGATGCCATAAATATTGAAGTAAGTAACAGTGAGATGGAGACACATAATGCCTTGGGTCAGAAACCAGTGGAAACTTAAAGACTAGACATAACGCAGGCCAATGCTGAGCCTGAATAATGCTTTATCTTAGGCCGAGTGAGGACACATTAAGATTGATTCAGGAGAAAGATTTAAATGGAGCAAGGAGAAAAAGGAGCTGAACAGTGGCATATTAATATTTTAATGTATGCACTCTAGGGTGTCTACATAAGATTTGAGTTTGCTATTGGCCAGGCTTTTATAAGGCTATAAATTTCTTAATTGGCACTTTCATTAAGTTTCATTTGCTCATAAATGAGTGCATTTAGACCAGGACTTCCCAGTACAAATCACTTCCCTGAACCTTCACAGCAGTGCTAGGGGAAGTCTTGGAATACATCAGAGGCACATTTTAAAAGTATCACCTGAAACAAGGATTTTCAGACAAAACAGCCCCTTCTCCCTCCTCTCCCCTGTGTCTTTGGAAAATGCATTAAAGTCTCTTGTCTTGAGATGTGCAGCTGTGTCTGCTGACTCCTGAAAGTGATTGAATGTGACTGGATTTTCTGAGCCCTATGGTGCTGCAAAGTGCCGAGGGTAATTTGACTCTGTATATTCACATTGCTTATTGGAGGTGTATTCATGTCCAAGGGCTCCAGTTCCCATCTGTCTCACAGCAGGCAACATCAGCACCCTTCTCAGTCAGACCCAGAGCTGTTTTCTGTCTAGTAACTGTGACCTGACTTTGTTTCCAGGGCAGAGGGAGGACCTGGGTGCAGTCACTGTCAGCCTAGTGTTCCAGGTCTCTTGTGATATAAAAAGGGTCCAGCACGATGGCTTTCCCTACAGCTCAACTCTCTTCAATCCCATACATAAGCAGTGGGCAATTGGTGAGTGTGGATCTGAGTTCACACTCTCACAGTACACACAGATCTGAACATCTATGACATTCTGGTGCTATATGGACCAGGGAAGAACAGAAATAATTTTGAAAAAAAAGCACAAAAGCGGAAGTTTTCCTTTCTTGTGGGTTCCTTCCAGGGCTGGTGGAAGAAACACAGCTCTGCCTCCTGTGCAATGCTGCAATGGACTTTTGGTGTTGCAGAGAAGGAACCTCCCCAGTTTGTACCCCATTTTGCAGATCTCTTTCAGTTATTGCTACCAGCTAAGTCTCCAACTGGCCCAAATTTTGAATTTCAATGGAAAGATCTCTATAAGTAAAGATTTGTTTAAAAATGTATGTTTTAACACAACACATATGCTTTCAATTTTTATAAAAATGTATTGGCATATTTATTCTATTTTACTTGCTTCATGGCTCTTTTCAAGTCAAAGCTTTCTTTTTCCAGAAGAAGGAAAGCTGCTCATATCATCATCTACTTTATGCTAGAGCCATTTACTTTTTTCTTTTAAATATCTTTTTTCACTGACTCTTTGTGGGTGTGTGCAAATTTCATTTTCTAATGCAATAGTCCTAATGTGCCCTCATCTCTCTGCTTTGACATTCAGCTGCTCTGCTTCTCTGAAATTTTTGCTGCTTCCATATTTATCACTTTTAAATATACTGTCCTTCCTTTCCCTTTCCTTTCACTGTCTTTTCAGAGCACTTGTTTAACACAGTTTTGATTGCTGGTATTTATGAATTGTTATCTTCTGGAAGACGGAAGGGAGAAATACCATCAAACCTCTGAACTCCATGTGTTTGCCCCACACACTCTACTGATCTAACAAAATCTGCACAAATCCTCATAAAAGATCCTGAGGCCAGAGCCATCTCCATTTTTTGCCTCTGTTCACAGCTCCCTCCAGATCATGCCCTGTGTCTCACTTTTATATGCCCTTTGCTCTCGTCCTGCCCTGTGCACCCTTTGGGGTAGGAAGGGGATTGATATTGCAAAAGATGTATAGAAAATGAGGATTAATGGCTGAGTGTAAGACAGTTCATTTCATTTTTTCAGACTGTGCCTGTACATTAAATTACTTGTACTACCAAGGGGAAATACAGGGATTATGCATCATTGCAACAGCATTATTTTTTGCAAAACGAAAAGCAAAAGGAAAAAAAAAAAGGAAATTAAGACATTGCAGAGGGCACATTTACTTCAGTTTTCAAAGGCTGTCTCATATGATAAGCTATGACATGACATTTTAAAGCTTTTGTTTAAAAAAATTCAGCACAGTTCTGCATGTATTTTTAGGCTGGTTACAATTTGCACTCCTATGAAAGTCTGAATGTGCATCTGTTAAAGTCACTATGTACTAAAATCTTGCTAAAAATTCAGCACCCCACAGAAATACGAGGGCTGGGAAGCAAGCCCAGGGAAATGATACAGAGTTGTTCTTTTCAGTGATCTTGGCACGGGTCAGCTGGTCAAATAGTTTCCTGATTAAGATAAGCAGATGAAGAGGTTTCCTACTTTTGCAGATATTTTATCTCTTTCAAGAGGGTTGCAAGACACTAGGGTTAAAATACTTATAGATATTTTTACCACAGAGCTTTAATCAGTCCCCATTGTCATGGGCATAAAGACAGAAAATCTCAACCACTTTATAAAAGCCACTGTGAACATAAATTTGCTGTCAACAGATAACTATTCTGACCTGAACAGGGAGATAAACTAGCCTTTTAAATTACACCTTGGCACAATTAATCCCTAAGTGAATAAGACTGTACTGGTGTTGCAATTCCTCCCTGGCAGTTTTGTTAGTTCCTTCTGGCCAATGACCTTGCTTCTCCTGCAAAAATCAAGCAAGGCCAGTGCTTCAGAGATAAATAGTCCTACTAAAGTCAGCTGGGACAATTCAGTGCAATCACACAGGTTGTGTTAGCAGGTGTTAGTAAAATTGAATTCCATGGCATTTGTCACTTGTTCCACATGCCAGGGTGGTTAGAGACTTATTGCTGGAGTGTTGTACTGGCTGTTGGCATATTCTGGTCTTGTTTTTAAAAACAGGAGATGACTCTGTGAGGACAATGTCCAAGAAGTAAGATCTGACCAACAACATAGGATTATTGAAATGTTGGTGTTCTCCATACTACATGGTGAATCATGGAGCAGAGGGGGTTCAACACCACTCCAACCACAGCTACTGCATCCACAAGCTGTGACATGCAGGACAAAAAACAAAAGGCCAGCAGCCCAGGTCTTGCAGCTGCAAGGCTCAGGACTGCAGCAGTGCAAACCTTATACTTCTCGTCACTCAACCTCCTAGCTCAGCAGCAAGTGAACTGCTGAGACTGTCCAGGTGGCTGCTCAGCATGCCTGCACTGCCAGCACTGCTAGGGCAGCTATCACACTGGGACTGACACACACAGGGAGCCTGGGCCCACAGCTCTGGGGATGCAGCACCAAAAGGCCAGAAAATGTCTCAAACTGGCCACCTCTACACACACCAAGAAACACTGAGATGATAGAAAGCTCATTCTGTGCAGAAGTACCTTGGTTTTTATGGAGTTGAATAGCTGGGTCTGAGATAATACCTAATCTTATACTAAAGAATGAAAGCAGGTTCTGTAGCATAACAGTGTGACCAATAACTTATGAAGTGCACAGTGGGAGAGGAACCACCTTATATACAAACCTAGGGGTCCACTGCTTTCCCTTTCAGGAGGAAGTTCATCATTCCATGTTCCAAAATAAGATCTTTAGTCAGGGGAGCTGGGCTATAGACTAACCTATATAGAAATTATTGCCTGACTGTCCTTTTGAAAAGGTACAGAAAAGAGTATGAAATCTGCCTGATGCTGTCAAGTGAAAAAAGCAAGGGCATATTTCTGAGTGGCTGGCTCATATCTGAGTTGACCTATGTCCCTGCTGTCATGTCTCTGTATATAACAGACTATTGCTATCTTATGAGAACTGTGTTAGGCCAGCCTTGAGTGCAGGGGTTTGATAACACCCTGTCACTGCAGTGACCTCTGTGATCCAGAGTTTTTTGTGAGCTCATGAGGAACTGGCCAAAATGTTGTACCCACAAGACTCTTCAAAGCAATGCTGGATGAAAGAGAGAGGAGCCCTATCTATTGTTCCTAATGCATGGGGGCTGCATTTTTGCAACTCTGAGGGAGATGATTTGGAAAGAAAAGACACTGCAGACCCATTATTCCAAAACACAAGTTTTGCCATATCCCTATGGTACCTGGTCTTTTCCAAGCCCTGTTGAGCAGCCTGATTTTGGCTGGGTAGTATGCAGAGGGATTTTCCAGAGCTATTGATTTTCCTGTGCTGATGTATTCAGGTGTCCAGGCCCTGTGCTATCTCTGAATCTTGCCATTCAAAAAATGGATGAAATTAAGTCTGTTTAGAACTAATTAAAGATGCAGTGCATTTAGAGATAAGCCAAATCTTAAAATATTTAAAATCTTTGCATATTTAAAACTGATTAAGACCGTGATTTCTCATTTAGAAATGCCTGTTAGTAAAATCCTATTCATTTCTCACTCCCCATGAAGAGTTTAGCAAATTAAAACATTATCCTGTGGAGAGCTGTGTATTGATTTGCATCTTCCTCCTATTTTCCTCACCTGTGCTGTCTACCTTGCATCATTAAAAACTCTGTCCCCTGAGCTCAGGAAATACAAGAGAGCTTCTAAAATGGGAATATTCTAGATTCTGGGCTGGAGTCAAGGAACAGGAACAGTCTTCACTTATTGAACACTTTTTTCCAGCAGTAGAGAAGCAATTCATGAATCATACAAATGCTGGCAAAAATAAATACACTGGATCCAATAATGACAAGTTCATTCCCTGCCATTCCGACATAGGATCTTTTCAGCAGCTGCCTTCCTGTGAGCCTGAATCTGTCCATCTGCAGACTTGCAATGTTGTTTGTAAGGCACCATGACATCTTTGGTGGGAGATGTGCAGTCAGATGCTGATGGAGAGTGCAGGGTCCCCTCAGCACCCTGGCAGGAGCTACTGTGCCAGGGCAGCTGGAGATGGGGTGCTGCCCCAGCCTTGTCAACAAAACCCCAAGACTGCCCATTCCCACCCCACCCAAATGGAATTGTGGGTGATGTTTCCCCAGTTCTGTATGAAAGGTAGCCCTGGGGATTTGATGGACACTCTGACACCATTTCACTTAGGAATGCCTGCTTCCAATCGAAACTTGAAACATGGATGGAAAATGTTCAGGCTGGTAAAATCTTGATGTTCCTTGTAAGGCAGGACACAGTTGTTTTATTTTTTATATATGTTGTTTAATAACATGATATCCACTTGGACTTAAACTGTAAAAAGCCCTTAGTTGTCCTATCGTGCAAGAGTGATTACTGTAATCCCACAGCATTACAATAATCTCTTAAAAGTGACTGTCACAAACAAAAAGAAAACTCTTCCTAAATCTTTATTGTTCCAGGAATTAACATAATCTTAATCCCCTTTTGGACTAACATGACTGGTTACAAATTTTCTTACTAGGAATTAGGTTAGGATTGTCAGAGTCACCAAATGGGAATGACACATATATTGAGAGATGAATTTCAGCATACAAAACTAAATTAGTTTTTATTGTCAAAGTAGCATTTTCAATTTTATTTTAGTACTTTACAAAAGAAGAAGATGTGTAAGTAAAAAAAAATTATCCAGATAAAAATATTTTATTTAACTGAAACATTTAATTTGGGCTCATATGGTGAATTAAGAGTCAATTCATCTAACTGTTCTGATGATGGTACTGTTTTGTTAGAGTTCAAAAAATAATTGTTTGGGATATTGGAAACCTGAGGCTATTGATTCCATGATTGCTAGAAATGTAAGCCAAATTATGCCATAAGGATTGCATCAAAACCCTTAATTATCCAAATTTTCACTATGACAAAATACATTATCCTCAGCTGACATATGGAAAAATGAAGACAGAAAAGTAATCTTAAGAGAGGGTTGCTCAGGACAAATGAGTTAGTATTTCAGGGCAGATCAGGAAACAGTGTCCTGTTTTTGCTCTCATGGTTTTATTTTTCAGGACTATGACATATCTCACACTGTAATATCGTCCTTCCCTTGAGGCCAAAAAGAATGGATTAAATCAATAAGGTAGAGAGAAATCACAATAACAGGTAGAATAATGTTTCATTCATTTTGTCTGTGCAGGTAGAGGGGAATAAATGCATTGGCAGAGAGCATGATCTCTTTGCATGAAAAGGCTGACAGCAAAATTCTGGGATATGTAAAGAAATGCTCTGTTAAAGGAAAAGGTTCAAAGTCACAAACATTACTTCAAGCAGAGTAAAAAAAAGGTTCAGTTTTTCTTTTAGTAAAGTCCCTTGAAAGCAGGAACAAAATCTGTTTTAAGAGGGGAAATTGATTAATCTTACTACTGGCATGAAGCTTAAACTATCAAATAGAGACAAGAAAAGAGAGTCAGATGAAATGAGGAAGTCACTAATGAGGTGATATAATTCAGTACCATTTTAGTAAATATATTGGTTGAAATTTTCACTAAGAACCAGAGAGAAAAAAGGGAGCAAATCTCAATTTTGATTTTACTGCATGAGTAGCTGTGTGCTTTCTGAATACTAATAAAGCACACATTGCAGTTAGGTTGATTTGCATACTTTTTAAATTATGTTGGTCTTGTACTTCTAAAAAAAACCTACATGCGTTATGTCTAGTATGTAAACTAGCATTTAAAAATGCACACGGTTGAAATAAATTACATCAAAAAAGGTAAAAAAAGGACTGCTCTGTTTAGGTGAAGGAAAGTTTCTTCTTTTTTTCTGACAAATCAATATTTTAAAACCTGTACAAGGAAGCTAAAAAATGCAGGCAATTCCTTTTCAACAGTGTCTATAAAGTGGATGCTATGGTGAATGTGATGGTGAAAGCCCAACTACTTCTTCTACTTGAAATTTTCTCAGTATGGGATAATTTTTTACAGATGTCTAAAAGTTAATAATTTTGTCTCAGTGAGTAATTTTGTCTCAGGTGGCCACCTAGCTGCTTCCTGGAGCCAACACCAAGAAATAGTCACCTCTGCAGAATGGCTCATCCAAGTCAAAGAAATCAGTATCTGAACTGTAGGGAAGGAGTTGCTCTCTGGTGTCCCTCCATCTTCATCTTGTTAGGTAGAATTTGGAAGTTCAGATTTTAAATTCTGGATGTCAGGAATACTTCTCTTAAAGAATGAAAACTTAAGTTTAGGATTTGTATTTCCCCATATAATCTCCAAATAAGAGAGTGAATCATGGATTTGTGTGTAAAATATTTTATTTAGTTAATTTTTCCATCTCTCTTCTGGGAGATGAAATTTGACAATTTTCATTCTACAATTCAAACAGCATTGGGAAAAAATTTAGGTTTAAAAAGCACAAAATTATGTATTAGACAACAATATGCTCTCATCCCAAAATCATAGAAACACAGAATAGGTTGGGTTGGAAGGGACCATAGTCTCCCTGTCCAACCTCCCTGCTCAAGCAGGGTCATCCGAGAGCACATTGTACCAATCAAATCCAAAGGCGAGTTAGTGGAAGTTACAAGAAATCTCTGTGTTTGTTTGATCCCTAAGATAACATTCTTTTGCAAGAAAAGAGCTGGCCAAAATCAAATGAAAACATAAATTCATTACATATCTAGCCTAAACTTGCATATTAGCAAGATTTGTAATAAGATTGTATGAGTAAGAACATACATTTACACTAATGATTTTTTGATCTCTTTCTTTAAATGTCATTGCTGCATATTAGCACTGGTCTCAGTAAAGCCCAGATCTAATTTCTTCAGAAGTCCAGTGTATTTTTAAAAATTTTCAGTATTTATATTGCAATAAGGATGTATAGTGCAATTTTATTTAAGAAATTTGAAGTATTTTATATAGGAAAAGCCCTGTGTTGCAAAGTTTGAAAATGCTTTATAATTGTTTTTACACATAAAAAATAGGAAGAATAAGTCAAGCTGAATTATTTGTTCTGATTGTGATAATGTCTGTTGTTTTATCGGTGTTTTTTGTATTATTTTTACCTGCCTCACATATAGGAGATCCCTAATCACAGGCCAGTTCTCATAATACATCTCTCCACTATGTGGACAATTTCAGTCTTTAGCATTATGAAGACAATTCATGTCTTCATAATGCTAAAGGAAGAAAAACATCTTAGTTAAAGTGCAACTGTGTATGAAAAAAATGTTTGGCACTTCCAAAATATACTGAATTGTATAACTGAGATTTTTTTCTCCTGTTATTTCAAAATTGGCCTATAAAATCTTATTTATTGTAGGGAGGAAAAAGATTAAGTTAATAAGAGTTGTTCCTAATTAAAAAAATATTCTTTTGAAGTTTCCTTAAGAAAGGGTTGATTTTAATATGAAGTCAAGACTAAAACAAATTTAATATGTATAAAAAAGAAAAAAAGAGACCAGTTTATTAGAATATGAACTCTTACTGATATAAAATGAACACTAATGAGATCTGATCTGTGCATAAATCTAATCATAATTCCATTCCAGTTATAGTTAAGTGGATGTGCTCTCGCCTCTATTATCAACTGAAGGTCTTTACATATATCTGGCCTCTTTGCAAAACTTACATGTAGGATATTTAAATTAAAAGTCCTTGTTTTCTTGGAAAGAGAAAGGGGTTGATAAGAAGAGGTTGTATAGAAGCAAGTAGGTGCTTCTGGAGATGATGTATAAATATCCAGTAATGGTGGATAAAGGGTATTCTAAAGCTGTGGACCTACTTAATTTGAGCTAAATTCCCAATAGTAAAAGGATTTATAAAAGAATAAAAAGTCTTTAACTGACTTCCACATTTGTCCTTTTATCAGGGCTTCCCTAAGGGTAGTCACAACAACAACACACCTCTCACCTGGTGAAGATAACTGAAAAGTATTGGTACCAATCACATTTTAAATAAAGGAGAGAGATATTTCCAGCATATTTTTGGGCCACTGCCAAGGTGTTCTTAGAAACAAAAGTAGAGACTTTCTGTGACCTTAGTGATTTATTCAAGAGTTTTCCAAATATAATGAATACCAGGATGGGAATACTGAAGTTTGTAGAACAATGCAGTTCATGATATCTCCCATCAAGAAGTTTTGAAAATGAGAGGTAGAAGTGTCAAAAGTTGCAGAAGTTTCCAGGACAATCTCTGTCCTATTTCATAAGCTGTGGATGGGATAGGGTCACCTACAAAAGCAGCAGGAACCTCACAATTGAAAACTACCTACCCCAGAAAGCATTTGCTGACAGTTTGTTGACAGTTTGCTAACTAGGTTGCTCAGATCCTGCATGGAAATCCAGCACTTCGCTTGTTCAGTACAGGCATAACAACTGAGTGGCTTGGCAAGGTCAGTCATGGTATCTTCCCAAAGGAAGGGTTGATTCCCAAAGTATTCTGGCTATTTGCCCTTTCATTTACTTTATATGTATAGAAATTTGAAATTTCACTATAGCAAGTTGTGTCAAATGTCCTGTAGTCCTATCTTGTTGGATAGTTGTAAAGAGAAGTCATTCATCTCACCTGGGCAACAGGTCAATTAGTAGCAACAACAGTTTCAGAAAAATCTGTATTCATATTTGCTTTAAGGGTTCTAATTTAGACAGGAAAATAAAATTTTGTGTCACAAGTAAATGTGTTTAGACTGATGAAGAGGAAAAAACCCATATATGAAAAAGATGTTATTTAAGATCTAAATATTTTGTTTGATAAAGCAGATAATCATCTGCATTTTGGGGAGCTTCAGACCTGGAATGAAAAAACCCAAAGTCTTTTACACTGGTAAACAAGATGGAGAGGAACACTTCAGTTTTTGCTACCTTGACTGTTTCATAGTTCTGCTATGTTTTCTGCATGACATGTGTTCTCTAACTGACACAAAGTAAGAATATTCTTATACACAGGCACACACCATGCTTTGTGATTGCTTTTTGCTTTGGTAAAGAGATTTAAAAAAAAAAGGGTAGAAATCCTAACTAGGCTTTAAAAAATGCAATCCAACCAAATCAATAAAATGAGAAACAGAAAGGAAGAAATCTGGTTCAGCACTACAGTAAGAGGAACAATTCTGCCACTGCACTCAACAAAAGCTATGGGCCCTGTATGTTTGTTACTAAATGCATAATATCTCATTGATACAATTCATATTTAAAACTGACATTACACAAAATGGGGTTTGGTTGTAAAATAAATATAGGTTTGAAGCTTTAGCTTGGTAGGTCAGTGTTTGGGAGTATGCTTTTTGTTCATCTGTGAGGTCTGCCCTTGCCTCCTGGCACACAACCAGCTTCATCCCAAACATCCCAGCGTCCTAAATCAGGGCCAACCTTAAAGGTATTTTCCATTTATCCTGTTTTTTTCAAAGGAAAGGAATTTAATGGTTTTAACAAGGACTGTTCTGTGCCTGTTGCTTAGAGAATGGGCCTGGACCTGTTTGATTTACTAGTATATATATATATATTTCTTTTATATGTATATATATGTATATGCATTAAAATTTTCTATGTACAGGTGGGGCCCAATGTAGGACCTGTATTTTAGTAAAGACTGATTTAGCTTTGTAGCAAATACAAGATTGTAGCTGTGCAAATGCTGAAGGGGTGATCTGAATATAGTTTGTCAATCTTTTGTAGTTTCCTTCTGACAGTTTAGGGACTCAGAGAAATTAATGTGTGAGTTTAGAGACATCCGTAATGGGTAATACTGTAGAAAAAAAATAGCTGTTGTTAGTCTTGCTTTATTTGACTCAGCCCTCTCGAAGAAAAACACAGCCCAGGGGACATCTGAAGGATAGACAGTGAGTTGCAGTCTACTGACTACAAAAGCCTTTCCTAATCACTTTTCACGCATCCCACAGAAATGTTTCCTAGGTACTGAAAATAATGTTTTGGCATGTTTCCATTTGCTTCCACATACTTTCAACCAAGTTTAAATTTTTGGAGAAAGTTAATAATTTTTGCTTAAATGGACCCTTTTTTAAAAAAGGTTGTATATTACGGAACAGAAGAAGAACCATGATGTTTTTGTGTAAATGAAAGGTCATTTATGAGTATGAATCTCACTCTGGGCAGCTTGGAAAGGCCACGACCTGCATGATGAATGGCATCCTTCTCAGGGTATTTCTCAATTTTTAGTGAACTGAGAGTAAGCAAAAGGACATCAGGAGGCTCCCACCTTTTGTTTTGGAAAAGCATCCATGTTGTGACATAGATCAGTTTTGCTGAATAAAATAATTGGTTATGAATATGACTGATGTACCTAATTTGGCTAATGCTTGGTTTGTTTCAGGGCAATGTTTACACAAATTATAATAACTTTCCAAACATCTTGCATCTGTTGCTTACTTCCTTTGAGGATCTTCTACTTCCCTCTGTTACAACAGTAATTGGGAACAAATCAGCAGGAAGGAAATATACTCCCTGGTTTAGCTAAGACTATAATGTTTGTTTAAGTTAGTGATGCGTGAGTGGTTTGCTAAAGATTAATTTTAAAGGTCACTTCCTACTTGGAAAGGAGCCTGTAATAAGCTTTTCTTCAAGTGAAAAGAGCTTTTTCTTCAAAATTTCTATTCTGGGTGGTCTGCTTTATTCCTAGCTCCCACAGAAGTTAATGGGAAGGGATGTTCCATTGTCACCAGGGGACACTTTGGCTCTTTGTGAAAACAAAGAGTGTATTTCAAGGAGAGAAGGTAGGAATGGAAATATTGTACAGTTCATACGTATATAAAAAGGGGTACCTTTACCAGTCTTGTTAGACAAAAATAAAGGATCTAGATCCATTAATTAAGTACAGCCAGAAAGAATTAAATAAAACTTTGAGGAAATGGATGAACTGGATTAGCCAACTCCTAAGTATTTTTCATATTTTAGGTGGAGTATAGCAGGAGGGTTCTGGTGGGTGTTTGTATCTCACACTCATTGAGGAAAATGTTACTTCCTCCAATAAGCATTTGTATTTGTTTGGTAATGAATGGGCCTTACAGGAATGTATAGCACATATTCATTGCAAGAGGGAGGGAATGCGTTTCTAACATAGTCAGATTTGAAAAAAAAAAAAAAATTAGTTCTCAAGGGCTCGGCCAGAAATTTTTTGAGTTAGCTTTTGAAAAAGTCAGAGCTGTTGAATGACATTTAGTCAAATATAAATTCTGAGGTTCAGATCTACTCATTAGAAAAAGGGTAAATATAGTTAGGGGAGGTAAATCACAGTGATCCTGAAACTGTTGCATCCTATCTGCAGCACAGAAGTGGAACACAAAAGAACCAAACCTTTGGTTTGGGTCAAAAAAAAGAGCATTCCAGCAGTTATTCAGCACATGACAGCTGGGGAGGCATTTGTAGGAGGCAAAATTCCAAATGGAGAGCAAGTTGTGGTCAGAATTTGCCCATGTATCATCATAGTATTTTTTGCAACATTACAGAACCTAAATCATCCAGTCTGCACACTGTATCCAAAATACTGGATATTGTGAGTACTCCCTTCTCTTCAATGGCAGTCTCTATATTTCCCCTTCCAATGAATTGGGTAGAGTGTGGTTCTTTCATAGATTTTGAGTATGAATCTCTCTCCAAGCACTGTACAGGGAACTTTTATCCCTATGTCAGAACAGGTAATTGCTGGTAATTAAATAATATTTTTCAGTTGTGAACCTAAATTTTTCAACACCTAAGCCCATTTCAGACCTGGTTCTGAATAACTTTTGAAATTAGGACTCAAATTACTTATCCATTTCTCAAAGGATACTATCTTTTTACTCTACTTTTTACTATCTTTGTTCCAGTATTTTTTTACTATCTAAAAGGCTTGAATTTAACCTGACTTTTGAACTAAGGCAGTTGTGTTTGCATAACTTTGTACTTGAAATAGTAGTTGTGGACATAGTGACAGAGCTGTTGCAATAGAGAAACCTTAAGTTTGCAATATGTCCATTTACCAAAATCAGTGAGTGTTTGTGCTGTGGATTATGTAGTAAAAGTGTTTATGTGTCTTCTATTGGCATGGGGTAGCTTCTTCAAGTCCCCACATCTCTCCTTGACCAGTGGAATTATAGACTTAGTATTCTTAATTGAAATTCACAAGCCTTTTGTCACAAGAATGTGACTGACAATTTTAATAGTGATCATAGCACTATGAAATGGAATGAAACATATATATAATCTCTGCTCAAGTAATGTTGGCAATATAAAGTATATTGTTAAAATATATATATTATAGTGCTATCAATAAGTATATAAATTACAGTGGAAAAAACATATCACCAGGATGTTTAATTAACCCCAAACTCATTGTTTTTAGAATAAGTGGGGTTATATGCTAGAGATGCCAGAGCAATGCACTTGCAAAGACCCAATTAGATGGGTAGCATGTACAAAGCATCCAGTGCTCTGACAACATCTAAGAATCTATTGTTTTGTTAAACAGCAGGAGTTTTATATAAAATTCTTCTCTTTCCCACAATGAATTTAATTCTGTGATGGAGGGAGGTATTTTACCTAAGGATGTAGCTGAGCCCCTGAAGGAGGTAACCTGCATAGCAAAATATGGTAATGAACAGAAGGGCTTGCTGAAAAAATAGGGAACTGCATCATAATCTCGCACCTGCACAGCACTTGGCACCAGCCTAAACCTCTGCATATGACAGTAATTCACAATTTCCTCTTGTCCTTCCTGCCCCAGAACCCTTAATCCTGACCATTTGCATTCATCAGGCAGGAGATTATTCCTAGCCTGCGCAGCAAAGGAAACATAAATAAATCTCACAAACAACTAAAGCTGACTGTGAAAGTAGTTGTCTAAGCCTTTTCACCATTTATTACACAATAAGAGGATTCTACATCAGTGGCTTATTGTATTTTGTAAACTGTTATAATTCCTCCCCTACAAATGTTGTTAAACCTGAGAACCTCTCTTCCCCAGATAGATACAATGTATGCTCAAACATGACAAGACACAAGCATTAGCAAGGGAAATTTACTGTCTTTGACTAAAACCAGTTGAAAGTTATGGAAAAATATAGAAATCAGATACTCTGTTAGCCAAGGTTGTTGTTTCAATATTTTAAAATGTAACACAAAAAAATATTTGACTATATTTGAAAACATTGTATACAGTATGCATACGATTATTACCTCAGATTGTAAATTTAAAATTTGTCATTATGAGATTTTTGTTAATTCCCTCAGCAAATAGTCTAAGGCAATAAATTTAAGGGTTTTGTTTTGTTTTGTTTTGTTTTGTTTTGTTTTTTTGTTTTGTTTTGTTTTTTACTAGAACATCCCATTCTGCAAGGAAAAAAAACCCAACCACCTACTCTACTAGTTCAATACACCTAATTTTTAGAAATTATGTAAGAGAGGCAAATGTTAACCCTGCCAGCGGAACATGATAGTGTCATGCAAGGACCTGTCATTCACTGTCAACTAAATCTCCCCCATTAAATGCTAGATTTCCAGTTGGGGGAAATGCTGAGCCATAACAAACAGCAAATATCTGAAATAAGAGAAAGACTATTTCACATCTTATTCTGACATCTCAAAATTTAGACAAGTGAAAACTATAATTAATTTAAAAGAACCACCATTTTTTGACCCTGCAGCTTCATGTCTTCCTTGCTCTGTGACAGATTCCCTAGTGGAGATGTAAACTTCTGTGACAAAATCTGAACTCAAATAATGAATGATGATGAGGTATAAATTCTTTTTGCCCATGTTGGCTACTTTTCAGGGTAATAGTCTTCATTTCATGACTTGCAAATATATTTGTGTCTTTGCAGAGAGGGCAAGTTCCAGCAAAGAGACAAAACTCGTCCAACTCACTTAAGTGGTCTGACAGGACCAAGAATATATTTGGTAAAGCCTTGAGCCAAATACTCTGGTGAGAGATAAGGGTGCTAAATATTTTTGACCACTAGATTTTTTCAATATTTTGAATTACTTTATTTATTCTTCTAATCAACAATCCTCTGTCTGCAACCCCCTTAGTCTGTCATTGTCAGGGAGCATAAATATCTGCCTACCATGCTTTCAGTGGCATTGCTATGGTGCATCAGTGCAGGGATCCTCTGTTTTCATCTGATATGAGTCAGATGCCATTAGCTCAACGGGAAAGGATCTTGACAGCTTGCTGCTTCCTGCAGGGGCTTTGCACAGTGACAGGAGAAGCCCACAGCCAGACTGTGCAGGGAAAGAAGTTATGTTATTTATCTCATGCATTTGTGGGAATGAAAGGGATTGTCTTGGACTGCCTTTAAGATTAGATTTTTTCCACCAGAATGTAGGGTATTGTGTCAATTTAATTTCCTTATACGAATTTTGAAGGATTATATAAATCTGTCTTTCTGCATTCAATTTTTAACAAAAATAAGAAAGGGTTCTGGAGTTTGTGAAGATTATTAGCAGCATGAGGATAAAAAAAGAACTGACATTCCCTCAGCTCCACCACAGCCTAAGTGAGGAAAATCGTTAATATCAGAGTTCAAAATACAGAACATACAAGCTCTGCAGGGTTTGCTCAGCTGACAGCAAGAACATCCTGAGCATGTTTGTTCGAGGGAGAGGCAGTCTGCCACGGGAGATTAGCTTGTCAGCAGTGAGCAGGCTACAGCCAAACAGTGCAGCATTTCCCTTCTCAGTGACCAGAAGAAAAGGATCCAGAGCGAGGGCAGCTGTGGCCACAATCCTGCAGAGGTTGGTGCTTGGGGTCAGACTTCCCATGGCTACAGGACACCAACTGCAGCAGGGCTGCCATAAATGGGGGATTGCAGCTTGCTGCTCCAGCACGTCTGTCTGATGAAAGCAATTTTTTTCAAAGACATGCTATAAACATACATTGTTCCATGCCAGCTTGTCAGTATTATGTCCCACTTCAGAAAAAAACAGGTGGGATACATGCTGTACACATTCCTGTTCCATGCCACATTTCTTCAACTCTTTAATCAAAGCCCTGTTACTGAAGACAGTGAAGTCAGTCATTTTTTTTACCATTTCCTTAAATTCTGTTCTGCTTATTTTTCATTTAAACGAAAGCCAAATCATTTCCATTTTGCATTTTTTTCATTGCCATTGCAGGAAACATGTTTTTCCCCCAGAGATCCAGGACTTTAGTGACTTTTCTCTCTTACCTTAAAAAAACTGATCCTACAGTAATGCCTCATGGAGTGTTCCAGAGAGGCATCAAAATGTGGGGGAGCTGGACTCTGAGCAGTATGCACCCTGTGGCCTTTTCCTAAAGTTAATGCACAAATAGTGCAGGGTTAGCCATGGGCATATCTCTGGAAAAATAATGTTTTTTTCCATTTTGAAAGCACACAGTGTTAGAAGTAGTAAATGTAGAGTGGGAATAAATGTGGCCTCCACCTTGGGAATTTAAGCTAAGAGATCTGAGCTGGAGCTGGGTCTGTAGAGGCCCAGAGATTTTACAGCTAAAACCTAGATGGGTCAAACCATATTTTGTCCAGCCCTACAGTTTTATTTTTTCAGTACAGTAGCTACTGTAATTTATACAATTCATCTCATAAATCATGGATTTTATGATGACTCATAATCACTAGAAGCTGGATTAAAGTCTTCTTGATAAGTGAATTAATTTTGTAGGTTGCTAGGAATTGCTGGTTGATTCTGTCCTTTATGTTGACTGTGAATTGGTATTTAAAAATCAATGTGTGCATGCAGAAAGGACATCTCAAGTAAAGTCTTCATGATTATAGTGGTGCCTCTGGCTATGTTACAGTTAGAGTCAAGTGTGTGCTCCCATCATGAAGTGTGCTTTTCTTATGCACTTTGCCACATAAATACAATCTTAAATGCTTTGAAATACTCCAGAGTGTTTCTAAATAATAATAATAGAAAATTATAATATTTCTAAACCTTAGAATTAGAAAACGATTTTTAGGAATGAACTTTTTGATGAAAATTTTGTCTGGCTCTGTACAGCCTGTACATAGAAGGTATAAAATCCAAAATTTATTGTTTAAAATGCTTTTTCACTCTTGAATAGCTCAAAATGTATCCAATTTGAAATATTTATTAATTTGACATTAAGTGTTTTTGAACCAAAATATAAACACAATGAAATAATTAGACTTAAATATATGCTTCTTCCCCTCCACCCCCTCACCCCATTCTGTTAAGGCTCATAACCTGGATAAAATCTTATGGACAAGTCTGCTCCATATTTTAACATTACTGATACATTCCTGCTGATGTTTGTGCATCCCTACAGTGAGAAGTTGTCCCCAGGGATATGTTTACACTGCAGCCAAATGTTTAACCACAGAATTTATAGAGTTTAAACTCTTTAGGATGGGGAATAATACTGTTCTGTTGTGTCAGTGCAGACCCCAGCTGATGTTAATCTTAAAAACATGCATGTAGAGATAGCTTTGTCATAGAGTATGAAAAACTCAGTACAACAGCCAGACATTCTGTTCCTCACACTTTCTATGGTGAATTTAGAGCAGATGAGTCTACAAGTGCTGTACCCAACACTTAGATGGAAACAACCATCTAATTCTGCTAACAAACACCTCAAGATACACTTTAAGAAATATTTTTATGCAGGGTATTGCTCATCTATTTCTGGACATGACTAAATTGTGCAATTATGATGTGAGGCATGACTGATAAGTTGTATAAATTTGACGGTATGGAGGAGTTGCTACTGAGCCATAAATATGTTTCTCCAAATATGCATTTATCTTTGGTATGAAAAATTATAATACTAAGGCATTTTTAAAATTATAATTTTAATATTATACTTTTGAAACTGGCTTTGGAAACTTGGGAAAAGTACTATGAACTAATGGCTTAAAATTATGGTACATACAGGTATAGCTGTAATTACAGTGCATGGAAATGGTAATGAAAAGTCTTCCTATACTGCTAGTACATATCTAAATATACTGGAAATGTCATCTTCTACTTCACAGAGATTATAATTCGTATAATGTCAGCCTTATTCTCCATTGTCATGCATTCTGTATGGTCAAGCAATGTTTAAAAAAAAGTTGTTGTTCTGTGAGTGCACCTCATGATTTCTTTCTGTATCCATAATGTACATAAACGTCTGTGGACAGTGGAAATGGGTTTTGTATAAATATATGCAGTCCTTCCAGATAGTGGGTCAGTTGAAAGATGTTTTCACCATAACCCTTACCCATTTTTATTTGATAGAACCAGGACTGCTTTCTAGGCTTGAGACGAGTCATCAGACACCCTTTTGTCTGAAATGGTGATAACCTGAAATTGTCTCAACTTTTGTGAGCCTCCTCTAATCACACCTAGAGGCAATTATTCTGCTTAGGAGAGCTTTGCAAGTGACTGTGAGGCAGCTGACTGGACATTTAGGGCTGATTGGCTTCCACTGACACAGGTAAATGTTGAGAATGTTTCATGAAACCAGCACACTGATGAATTCAACACAATAACAACTTGCTATTTCAGCACATATATTTCTCATTTCAACAGCATTTATTTAACTTTTCCTGGTTGTTTCTTGACAGTTGTAAGAGTTTTCCCTGTTACCTGCTACTGTTTTTATTTCCATATGGGTTTAAGAAATGACAGTGAGGGAAGAAAAGTTCTTCAGTCAAAGTTTGAAATCTCAGATTCTGAAACTCCCCTTTAGAAGTTCATAAGCATTCACATTATAGATTGTTTCACACTACAGGTGATGAAGAGCTGCTTGTCTCAGGGTAAGTCTTGGCAGGACAAACATATTAAGTTCATAAGAACAGAGTTTATTTTTTTTTTCCAGACAATTTTCTAAACTCGTGGGAGCTCATTTCCAAATAGCTGCCAAAATTTAAGTATGATCCAAATTGAATTCTGCCTTTGGTGGGTCTAAATGAAGACGTAGACATTGTAAATTTTACCCATTCCTAGAAATATTACATATTAATTTAATATGTCTGTGTGTCTTGGAGAGAGTATCTTCTGAAAATCAGGCCACTGATACTTGGCATATATGTGGGAGAAACTGGGCCAAATTATACCATTACCAGTTTTTATCTAATGCAGTCAGGGGAGGGAAATAAGCAACAGATTAGGAAAAGTTAAGCTTTCTAATTCTGGCTCTTTTTATAGTCAGTTTTCTCATCCCATATCCTAGACTAATATTGATAACCAGGACAGCCAACATACATTTGTCTGTGAGAATAAGCAACAGTTATAGAACAGATGGATTTTTTTAGAAAACTTATTTTTGTCCTAAGGAATAAAATACAAGTAAAAACTCTGAAGAAAAGAGAAAGCCTAGGATGGTGAAGATAAAGACAGAGGAAAAGGAAAGAGTATAAGTACTTCTTGGCTGATGTACTAACATGGACCCTTTTTTTTCCATAAAAAGTGCCTAGCTACTTCTCTATTCTCTGTGCATTCAAACTGGCTCAGTGTAATACAGTGTCTTGCTAGAAATGTTAATGTACCTGCCTTTTCCAATGTAAACTGTGATAGTGGTGACTCTTTTCCCCCAATGTCTTAATGTTAATTCAACAGTAAGGCATTATTCATAAGGAAATTCTTCCTGGTCGATAATTGAAAGGTGTTTTTAAGTGGGTGGTCCAGCGTATTAATGACTATTTGTTTTGGTTACACTGAGCTAGAGGGAAAGAAAGAATCAGATCTAAGAAGCTTGTAAAATGCACCAAGGTTGTGAAGTTAAAGAACACAAGAACACTGCAGAAATTGCTTTCTACGCGAAAAAGTGTTATAGTACTTCAAAACATATTCTCATATTAGACTGACTAGCAAAACCAAAACACTCACTAGTCTGGACTTCTGTTATTTTATGCCTCAATGTGATTTTGTGTGTGTGTGTGTTCGACTTCCTTCATTTAAGAGTGCATGATAATTGACACAAGTTAATAGGAAGGGAAAAAGAAGAAGGAAAATCTACCTCTAACTTTTCTTGTTGCACTCTTCCAGTTAGGATTTTGCTAATTTATTTTCCAACATGCACACAAATGAACAAGCAAAGCTTTGCAGAAAATTTCATCACCTGCAATTCAAGATAAAATAATTTTACTAATAATTTTACTAATAATTCTACTAATTTTGGCTGTGAATGTGCTTTGTAAGACATCTGAGTTACGAGAATGATATTTCTCTGCCATAGAGCTAAGATTATGACAACCACTTATGCAGAATGCAAAATTTTTTATTCACAGTAGCATCAGGAATACAGTATAAAAATTCTGAGTTCTAATACAGTCAGTGAAAGCATGGAAAAATAACTTGTGTCTATAACAGGAAAAAAAATTCATGACCATATGTATAAATAATTGGAAAGAGAATTTAACTAAGGCTATGTATAACACTTTCTCTTTAAACACTGAAAATCCATTTGTCATGCCTGAGCTCACTGATAGCACATGCTCAGACTCACATTTGGCTATAAAATTTCTGAACTGAATATCAAATCAACTTTCTCTGGAAAAAAACAATAAAATCTGATAATTAAGGTCAGTAGTATTTTATCACAGACTGACAGCTGACATCTATCATAAACTAGAAAACTTTGAAAAACTGATTTTTTTTTTATTATTATTCTTTACAGCTCAGAATGAACATGTTTACTGTTTCCTAGACTTGAATAAAGATTAGTCAATTCTAAAAACATTCAATGTCAAAATAATCAACAATTTATCATATAATGAAGAGGATCCACAAAAAGGTCGGGCACAAAGGGTTAAAGTGAACAGAGTGACATCAGACTTGTGACCTGTCACTTGTGGGATTTTACAGCCCTGTGCCCTTCAACATCTTCATTAATGACTTGGAGGCAGGACTGGAAGAGATACTGAGCAAGTTCCCAGAGGATACAAAACAGGGAGGAGATGCTGACTCCCTCCAGGGCAGGGAGGCCCTGCAGAGAGACCTTGACAAATGGAAGGTTGGGCAACCAAAAACCACATGAACTTCAGTGGGGGAAAGTGTTGGATTCTGCACCTGGAACATGCCAGCCCTGGGTGTATGGACAGACTGGAGAACAGATGCTGGAAAGCAGTGCCATGGAAAGGGACCTGGGGATCCTGGTTGATGGCAAGTTGAACATGAATCAGCAGTGCCCTGGCAGCCAGGAGGGCCAACCCTGTCCTGGGGTACATCAGGCACAGCATCACCAGCTGGACAAGGGAGGGGATTGTCCTGCTCTGCTCTGCACTGGGGAGGCCTGTGTGAAATTTTGGGCACCACAATGTAAGAAAGACATTAAACTAATAGAGAGTGTTCAAAGGAGGGTAACAAATATGGTGAAGGGCTTTGTGGGGAAGCTGCATGAGGAGCAGCTGAGGGGAGAGCAATGAGGGAGACCTTGCTGAAGTTACAAATTCCTTGTGAGGGGACAAGGAAGAGCAGGCACTGATCTCTTCTCTGTGGTGACCAGTGAAGGGACCAAAGGAATGTCTTGAAGTTGTGTGAGGGGAGGTTTAGGTTGGATATTAGAGAAAGATTCTTTACCCAAAGAGTGGCTGGCCGCTGGAACAGATTCCCCAGGGGAGGGTTTAGAGCACCAACCCTGGCAGAGTTCAAGAAGCATTTAGACAGTGCTCTCAGGCACATGGTGTAACTTTTGGGCATGGTCCTGTGCAGGCCCAGGAGCTGGACTATGATGATTCTTGTGGGTGCCTTCCAACCCAGCATATTTTCTGATTCTGTGAAAAAAGTTTCTTTTTCCAGGAAGAGCTGGGAGGGTTCTTATTTGTTGACAGATATTCCAGTGTAAATTACCAAAGCAGGCTCTTGAGACCTCCTGCCTGATGCAGCACTGTTTGGTTGAAGATCGGACCTGCCGATTAGCAGATTAGCACACACATTAGCCAGTGCAACCACCTTATGTTGCAGAGCAAGAGCTTTTTGTACACATCGAAACAGAAGTGCTAGGAAAAAAAAGTGAGTTTACAAACCTGTCCTGTTCTCATTTTGATTTGTTTAAAGGTTGGTTGGGGTGGGTTAGTTTTGGGTGGGGGTGGGTTGGGTTTTTTCTTTTAGTTTGTTTGGGTTTGTTTTTATTTTCTGGGGAAAGTTTAATCCCTTACCACTTCTAACAGTGACGTTATAGCAAAATCTGCCTGAGGAAATTCTCTGACAGCAATACTGGGTTGGAACTGTTGCAGATTAGCAACCCACTTTCTGTAGTTTCATTGTCAAGTTTGTGACCTTTTTGGCTTTCTTTGTGGTAAGTGTTGCTTCTATTCATTTAAATGATTTTTTGCAGCATTTCCTTCAGGGGATACAGCCTGTATTGAGAGTATGGAAACTATTTTCCAGATGGAGCCAATGAATGTTCTGAGGCCTAATAATATATGTATCCTCTTGCAATTCACAGCAGATTCCAGTAAACACTGGCCTTCATCTGAAAGCTTGAATACACCACTTTCCGAGCTCTTGGCAAGAGTGACGTGGGTGTGAGGAGAGCACATCCATATCTTGTCATTTATCTGTGGAAGAGGAATCTGTGCTGGTTTTCTGAACCTTACTTGACCACTGACCACATCAGACAGTTTGGTATTTAGCTCTGCCAGAGAGCTACAAAGATGAAACATTCATTTTTCATCCTCCTTTTTTTTTTTTCCTTTTTGCACAAGCAGGATCCAAAACCCTCTTCAGCTGCTGGCTTATGATCTCACTCTTTGCACTTAAGATTTGGGCCCTCTGACAACAGTAGCAGATACAGAGGAGTGACATGGTTTAGACAACATCACACTGCAATTCTAGCTCTGACTTGCTGACCTTCAGGTGACCCAGAATGTCCTTTGGTTCTGGTATCCTAGGAGCAAAAAATTTGCAATGACTGCAATTCATAAATATTTTTTATAATTAATTAAAAAATAAAAATGGCCAGAATGTTGCACTATCAAGCTCTTAAAATCTCAGAGAATTCTCTTATAAACATACTAAATGGCATTTTAAGTACTGATGTATTATGTGTCCAAAAAAATTTATCCTTAGATTCAAGCTGTGGGTTGTTCAGTTGATCAGTTTACCTTTGCTAATCATCCTCTGTTGGTTAATTACAGAGCCATAGGCTGACTTTGTTAAAACATAACATTTGTTTATCAAAGTAGTACATGGGTGCAACTGCTAAAACAAATTTACTATAACTTGGTAAGCAATGTATGCTATCCTGTGAAAATCCCTCTCTATTGAGAACCTGAGACTTTTTCTGAGGGAAAATTGATAAATTTGATTTTAAAAACAGTAAATAACTTCTGCTTTCGGAGAAGTGCCTTTGGCTTATGCTTAAATTCTTCTTTATGATTGGCCCTGTATTTTCAACGAGCCTGTTAGACTCTTTTTTTTATATGTAGTTTGTCTATGGCAGAGAGCTAGGCTTACAAATCTGCTCCCAACCTGTAGCTTTCCACACAGCTCTGTGGCAACTCTTGGACCTTCTGTTTTACTCTCATATGCAGTAACATGGGAGTGTAAGGGATGTCAAAGTTTGTGCTGTGTGTTATTTCATCCTCCTGGATTAGGAATACTATATATTAGTAAGTCAACTGAAAGATAATTAATTGGCTGTATATGAATGTGTTATCCATTCCTTTATTGCAGAGAGGAAAGTAAAAAGAGCAGATTTAAGTTTAAAAATTAGACATTTCATTATGTCCTGTTAATTTTTGTAAGGAAATGTCCTTCCTGTCATGACTCCTTTCATTATCTTAAAGTGAAATACTTAAGTGCAATATAAAGTAATATAGTGTTACAATATAGTTGCACCAAAATAAATGTCTCTTCACATTCAATGTAGATTTAACTCAGTTGCCTTCAACTATACTATCATGAGAGTAGTGCTAACTCTTTATTTGTCTTCCTGCTCTGGGCTTCAGTGGAATGAGTTCCTGTACTTAATGGCTTTACAAGTTTGTGATATTTATTCAGCATGTTTGCTAAGCAATGAGCACTTAGCATTTGTCATCTGGCATCTTTCATTTTATTTCCCCAGAACACTTTAAAAAGGCCGCATTTTGTTTGGGGAAGGAAAGAAAAGTTACCTTGGCATATTCTGTGTACTTTCAGAGATAGTATGCATTTAGTCAAACCAGGTCTTGCAAATTTAGCCTCTTGCAACAAAATAGCTCTTCTCCACTGTCTTCAGCCAGCACAGCAAGTAAATATATTATTGAAAAAAATCAGAGTAAAAGATGAATCAATATCACCACTCCTGCTTTCCAAAAGGCTTCAGAGCAATGTATAAAGTTTGGTTTAAAGTAATACCTGGTACCTGCATAGTAACAAAATGAAGGCTTTTCTAGTGGGACATCTGTTTCTGTTTATTAAATAGCCATGCTGATTACCCATGGTTAATGGTCCAAAGTCTGAACTCCCATGAGACATTTCATTCAGGCTGCAGCACCTGGCTCTTAGCAACACTGCTCATTAATTTTATTGTGCGGAAGCTGATTTACACTTTAGAGGACTATGGGCACAGCATAATTTACTGCTTAGGAAGATATTGAAGGAAGAGGGAGAAGTTAAATATTTATAACTGTCTTATGTAGGAAACAGGTAAACATACAAATGTACCTTTAGTGTTCCATAAAATATACTTTTTCTACAGCCACTGTTTTGTAGCTGAGCACCTTGGTACAAATATATGAAAAATTTTCTTTTTGTTTATATTGATAAAAAATTCAGAGTCTACATTTAGGCATTTCATAATGCTGTGTCCCTTGATCACATTTGGAACAGTATGATGAGATCACTGAGAGTATTCTTGTAATTCTGAGTAGAGTTTTATTGGCTTCATAGTGGGAGGTAGAATTCCCTTTACAAATGTCTGTTTTCTGGGGTCCAGATGTTCTGTTCTTTAACCATGAATGAAACACAGGGTCAAAGTCCACATCCTGATCACTGTTAATACTACCGTGGATTTTGGCTCCTAGATAAGATTCCTGAATGAAGAAACTGCACTTCTGATTTTGCTTCATTAGTCGTAGTGTCCTGAGACCATCAAAAATATGTTTGATATTTTTTTATGAATTAAGACAGTAGAATGCAGGAGAATACATCATGCTACACAGAAGACTTTCAATTTTATAAAATAATGTACAACTTGGGAATCAAATAATTATATCTTGCTCTGCTTATCATGGGCTAAATGTACTGTCTGTTTATTTTCCTTCAACTTTCTTCCTTCGTTACTTACCAAAACTGTTCATGATCTGTACAGCTTCCCAGCTTTTCCAGACTATTTTTCCCACTTCTCTCATTTTGTTATTACATTTCATATTCTATCAGCATTGCTTTTGTGGGTCAAGTACTTGAAATTATTGAAATGAAAGAAGTCTGACCCTAAATGCTATATGGCAGCATATAGTATCTCTAGACTGCACCAATTTAACATTAGAATAGAATAGAATAGATCATGCATATTGTATAATACATATTATATATATTTATATATGTATATATTAAATATATATATTAGATGTTATATATAATATATATTATATTATTGATATAACATGATACAATAAAATAATGCTAGAAATATCATTACCCTAATTCACTCAAGATTAAAAATAAACATAGTTATATCTGTTGAACTTTACAGGGATCAATTCTAATCAATTAAGTGGTACTCCTACTTCCAACTTGCACTTTTCTTTGGATAAACTGTGATGCAAAGTTTTGGAATTCTTTATGAATTCATATGGATTATCTTTTCAAGAGCGTCTTCTCACAAGAGAGTTTCTTACTTCTATCTGAAGTAAATATAGACCAGGCTTTCCCTGCTTCCATCTAAAAACCCTTCTTTAGTTTTTATTTCATTCTTCTGAAGGTGCCCAAGATAAGGTTAGAGTTTTGACCTATTGGTAAACCTTTCTGTAATTCTCAGTAATTAAAATTGTGAGTACCACTTGTAGACACTGAGCCTAGGAGCTGTATGTCTGTGTGCTAAATAATGCATATCCTTTTTTAAAGTAGTAATTAAAATCTTCAGGATGCTTGAATAAACTTAATAATGTGCAAGATAATGAAGGTGTATTTCAATGTGAAAAAGTAAATGTTTCTGAAAGCATCCTATTGTATGCTTTTGAGTGAAATTATTCCTTTCAGCTTTGAAATATAGAACATTTAAAGTGAGACAGCATTCTGTTAACTATCACGTATTTAAGTTTTACCATTTATACTTTGCTTTTACCATCTGCCTCTGCTTCTGTGGTGATATATGTCCCTGTAAAGGAACAATATCTGATTAATAAACTGTGCACAAGTTAGAAGGATTTTAATGAGAAGAAATCAAATTAATTTATTCAAGTATGTGGTTTTTAAAAGGAAATATTACTTGAAAAAAAAAGTCTGATGAGACTAATAGTTTTACAGAATGGAGTTGAACACTTCAAGTGGGTTTTGTACTGAGCTGCTTTTCACCTCTCCCTGAAAGTTGTTCTGTGGTCAAACAACATTTTATCTGCATATTTCATAACTGGTCTGTCTATCCTTTTCACCACTTTCTTACACTTTGACCTGATAACTCCAGGCGCAGTCTGGTTTTCTGGGGTTACAGTCTTCCAGCTGCCCTTTGGCAGTGGGGAGTCAGCACTGTTTTTTGACATACCAGCCATTTATTTTAGGTGAACCCAGCTGAAACCTCACTGAGTCCCAGTGAGGAGGTGTTCATTTGATGATGCAATTTTAGAGCAACAGTAAATGAAGTTGTTGTTAATCAGGTAGCCGCAGGTCAGCCCCAGCAGTGCTCCCGGATACATGGGGTGTGGAGAGGGCTGGATGTACAACTGACGGCCACCAGCACCACCTTGTCCGGGTCAGCCTCCCACTGTCTAAGGGGTGCATTTCACTGATCTAACTGGGAAGCTCCCATGACTGGCCTCTAAAATCCTAGAGGAATTTGGGCCAAGCAGGCTAAGATTTTAAAGCAATTATGCTAAAACCCTGACTGTCCCAAAGTCAGCTAGTACTTCCAGCCTTTTACTCCAGAGAGGCAGGGGTTTTCCTGCACTTTTCAAACTTAAAAACATAAAGGTGGCGGAATTCTGGATCTTCACATTTTTTCTCGCTTATGTGCTTGGAGCAACTTTTACTAACAAATTGTAATATAGGCAACTGTACTGTACATATGACTGCATAGGTTGTACCCAGGAATATTTGCATGATAAAAAAAAAATAAATTTAAAATATCTTTGTAGGGAACTTAAGTAATTCCGGAATTAACAGATATATTCAGTACATTTTGTAAAGGTGTTGTTTTACAAGGAGTTTATTACATTTTGAGAGTACAACACTGGATGCAAACATAATGGCAAACACAAAGATACTTGCTTGACTTTAGTTTTACAGCTTGAGATAATCTGTATCCCTCAACATCCCATTATTTGCAACAAAAACCATCTTCGTTACCTTGAGTTCATACAAAGACTGGCTAGTTTTCATGGATACACACAAAATTGGCTCTCACTGTAATATCCTATTTTATACTAATGGATTTTGGTTTGATTTACATGGTTAAAAGATCCCACATAAAACACAGGTTCCTAAAGAACTCTCAAATAAAAGTCTCATTTCCTTCAGTTTGTTTGAAGTAATTCACAGAGGTCAGGCTGCTGAACAATTTCGGTTTTCTGTGTTCCTAATTATGTTCTACTTTTGCTTAGAAAAATGCAGTCCTTCCAGTTATCAATTTCTTTTCTTCACTACTTCCATGAGACAATTTCCTTTGAAATGCACAAAGGTAGAATAAATTTTGCCCACAACAACTGCTGAAGCATTCAGAATAGTCAATATTTTTTTTATGGTTTACAGCATGGAAAATGGATAGGAAAATCTGGTTTGTGTATGCCTTCATCCTTGACCATGACAGTACATAGTATCTGTTGAAAGTGTTGAATCATGAGAGGTTCTGAAACACAATTAGCAGTGAAGCCCTTCTTTTGCTAATACAAAACACATGTTCTATAGATTTCATATGCTTTTTTAAAATATTTTGGCCACCTTGGTTACACCCTATGTTAGCTTGCTTGCACAAATTGAAGTTATTGCAATCATCCATTGAGCGCTCCACAGCACTGATAACTTCTGCCTCGGAAACTGTAAATATAATGTAATAAAGACTGAACATCTGGGAATCTCAATTAGAACAAAATGAAAATCCAAGAAAAATGAGGATAGGATCACTGAAACATAAATTATGTTTTTTTAAAAAGTTGGTAATTCTGTTGACATATATATTTCCCCCCAAATCCTGGCATTTATGGAAATATTAGGAATTTGAGAAGAACATACATGAACAAAGGTAAAATCTACATTTTTATACTTCTTTGTGAATATGATTATTTTCATTATGTGACCTCATATGATATTTCTTGGATGTGTAAGTACTGTGATAAAAGTCAATAGCAGTTTTGTCACTTGTTGTCTGGGGGGTTTCTCATCTTTATTTGCTTCTCCATTAGGTAAAATCACATTATTGGATATCTGTCTCATTTTGACAAAAGATCAGTGTATAGAACTTTGTAGACTTAATAAACCAAATGGTCAAACCATCTTCTCTACATTGACAAGGCACACACTTAGATTCCATAGATGCAGTTAAGTCATTTTTTGGACTTTTTTAATAAAGAAAAAAACATTCTATTTGTGTAGAAACTGACGTGTTTGCCATCATCGTGTGGCACAATATTCAAGAATTTAATATTGTACCTCTCATTTTTCAAAGAACATGTCAAGAAAGAGTAATGAATAGGTTTAAAGACAAAGATTTTCTACACATTTTTTATATGCATGCTATAAAATGTTTTCCATGTCGAAACTCTTCAGCATAGAATTTTGAAGTATTAATACATCACTGGCCATTGCAATTTTTAACACATCTACTAACAAAATTATATGTAATGATTGCATATACTCCTGATTAAATAACTTCTATCTGCTCTGTATTTCAAAGACAAGTACTAAAACTTCACATTTCTTCTACACATTCCTGAAGTTTAATTGCTGAAATCAGGGAATCCCCTTCAACCCATTGAATTCTGCTTTGGCTTTTATTGCTTGTCTTAGAAATTCTTTCAGGGATATTTTAAAGATATAATTTAAAGCACTACTTGATGATATCTCAAACTCACTGCTAATAGTGAGAGTCTTTAAAAAATTATATTGTTAACATTTGACTTATTAACAATAATTAATCATTTTTCCAGCCTTATATAACAGCTCCTGCATTTTCCTCTCTCTTCTAGTTTTGCTTTTGAGTCTCAGAGCTTATGTTTATCTGCATATGTACATTATATAAATTACATGAATATAGATGGCAAGAGGTAATTTTTGTTTTAACAGATTATGATAGAAAAATAATTTTGGGGAAAAAAAAAAAAGGAGCAAAAATACAGCTTTTCTGAAGCCCTAATAGCAGTAAAATATTCATTTTTCCACTCTTCTTTATTCAACTCAAAGATGTGTTCTTTATTCCACTGTAGACCTGGAGTTTAATACCCTTTTTTAATGAGCTACATGTTCGTTTCTCATAGTGAGCCACAGACGAGAAGAATGACACTCAGGACATAGGGGACATATGGAATTTACCTCATTCTCCTTTGTTAGAGGTACCTTTATGGGAGGCATTGCATTTCAATGTATTACATTCAATGTAGATGATGTATGTGCTGGGTTGCCCAGTAGAAATAAAAACATCTACTGCAGTGTGGCCACAAATTCTGCAAAAAGGTATGGAACCCCTTGACAAACATACAATAAATTATTCCTATGGAAAGCATGAACAATAGAATGAGACAAATGTTCTGGTGGATTGGTTTGCCCTGGAAAATTCAAATTCAGTGAAATGAAATCATCTTGCGGGAACACATTAATTTTGTTGAAATCCATGACAGACTCCAATCCACCAGACAGGCAAACTGGGCCTCCCTGCTGGTTTACAGGGCTCCCCACTCCCAGGAGCAGCTAAATCCATGGTCTGGTGTGATTTCTATCTAAGGTATTTAGCCAGCTGGCTCTGTGGCTTGGATTTTTTTAAATATTCCATTTTGTTCTCCCAAAAGAAAATATTTTGAAAATTTATGTTCCATGGAAAAGCTCAAATTTATGAATTTTGTTCCAATTTGGGGTAAACACCTTTTTATTGGAAGAGAATATTATTACTGAAAGGGTATATCTGTTTTCTCAGAGCCCCAAAGACCAAATGGTCTTGGCTGCAAGTGACATCAGCAGGCTGATTTTACAAATCCCTTATACAGCTTTATGAGAAAAGTGCATACTTGTCACCATTGTATAATCTTATGTTGAATTTGCAGTAAAGCTTGAAATGAAATCTACTCAGAGGAAATGTGGATTTAAACCCAGGAATTAGTTTTTACCTTTTCAAGGAAAATAATAAGGAGTGTTCTTCTCTTTAAATGTTCATGTCATGAACTGTACTGAGACCATTAATGCTGTATTTTGTTTTCAATATTGACTTTAATTCTCCAGCTCTGTTTTATTAATTCCATGTGAATGGTGACATTCGGGAAGTAGAAAATCTGCAAAAATCCCTCATTGAAAGTCATTAAAAGTAGCAGTAGCAGATTACTACTTTAATTGCTAAATTTGACAGTGGAACCCTTAAATCCACAATGTCGTTGCAGTCTATTCTATCTCAGTGGCAATGTCAAAAGCCCTAAGGTTTTTCCACTGCAGACTTTCATACATTGCAAGATATGGCAAGCTTCTTAATACCTGGAATTCACATTTTATATTTTCTGCCAAAAAAAAAAAAAAAAAAAAAAAAAAAAAAAAAAAAAAAAAAAAGACAAAGACAGACCTACAATAAACCAAATAAGACTCTGAAGTTATATTTCCCTCATCCGTGTTTTTTTATCTCTGTCCATTTAGAAGATATAGACAGGAACTGGAGACTCCAGACTCAAGACTAAGTTCTAGAATAAAAAAATATGTTAAAAAAAAAATTAAAATCGTCACATATTTCTCAAATTATAGAGGAAACAAAGTCAATGAAGAAACTGAAAAATAAACTTAGGAAAATATTTACTATCTTTTTCTATCCTAATAGAAACAAACTTTACATTTTCTGGAGTTTTTTTCATTTTAGAAAAAATATATTTATCTGATGTAGAAGTAGAGATTCTATTTTTTGGGGGAGAAACAAAAAAAATCTCTCACAAGTATATTCTATTAACTGAATTTTAGTTTGATTAAAACAAGAGGAGAATGTTAATTGGAAAACAAAAACAAGTTGAAAAAATTATAACATTATTTGTCAAATTCAGTTTATCACAAAACTGTCAAGATGCCAAACCTTCCTGCATTTGTTTTCCATGGCCCCAGGAGAGTTCAATCTCTGTCCAAGGTGTTGTTATCCTCTGGCTGGAAGAGTTCTGAAGCTGGTTGATTCCTGTGGCTGCTTAAAACATACTGCTCAATTCATACACAGGTTCCATACAAATGCTACCTATTCTATCCTTGCTGCTGGGGTCTGAACTCAAATAGCTCTGAAAAATAAAGCTAGATGCCCATCCCCATTTTTAGGCATCTGTTACCTTTAACAGTGGTCTGCACCACTTTAGTTCTTGTGCAGACACTCTAGAATGGAAAAGATTGGACTCAGGCTAAATAACACGACTTACAGATTATGAATGCAAACATTATAAGAGAAAACAGCAGCTGTGTCTTTTCCATGAAGTAAAGAGGGAATTGATAAGTTATGTAATAATGAAATCAATCCTAAAGTAGTAATAGAACAAGCATTTAAAATAGGATTTAATGTATGAATCTCATTGACTCTGTCTCCATCTCGGTAAGAACATCTCTGGTAGGAACGGCTCTGGTAAGAACAGCAGTTATTTTAATAAAAAGAGAAAACAGAAAAATATTTAGAAGTGGAGAAACATCTGGTCTGATTCCTCTGTCGTTGGTACATGCAATCCTGCAATGCAGTTTTGCTGACTGAATGATTTTCCTTCTGTGCAAGAATAAAAAACTGAGGAGAATATGACCCAATTAACCCATCATTTCTCATTGTTGGCTCTCCCCTTTGGACCATTTATAAATAAATTTTTACATACTTTATATGCTTTTTATAACCTTCATATTGGAATGCAAATATAGGAAGCAGAATGGGATTGAAGAAGCATCAAGTCTAGGAAAAAAGGAAAAGGCAAAGTTGGTTTATTTTTTAGTCGCCTTGAACGAGTTTTTTTTCTCTGATCATTGAAACAATTTCTGCATCATTGGTATAACAGGTTTCAAGCTGTTTCTTTTCAAAATGGTGTTAAGTTTAATATGCTGGAAAAATGACCTCATGTCAATTTAAGCAGAATTGGTGGGTTTAAGATTTTTGGGAATCTGTCTGTTGTTTGGGGAGCTTTAGAGCTTACCTTGTTAGTGCTTGTTAAAACTGGAGATGATGTAAATTCTGGAAATAATTACAATCCTGACAAAACAAATTAGGTCTCTAAAATGATTCTGAAATGAAATATCATGGGAAAGATCCTATTTTTAAAGAGAGTAGAAGGAAGCTTCTTATCATAAACAGCAGTTGTGTGTGGATAGCATTTCCAGTTACATTCAGTGTTGTCAATAAATTTGTTGCTCTTTGTAACTTTTCTTTTTACTTACACATTGGTATCTGAATATCTGTAAGAGATATAGGGAGGGCCTTGAGGCTCACTGTTTCCTCCAAACCTGTCAAACCTACTCATCTGAGGAACTTAGCAGGGGGCTTAAACCTTTCATATCTCATTACTCAAATTGTGATTTTTGTACCACTTATCCAGCATAAAATTTCCTAAGTTTCAGACAATTGGATTCCTTAATTTTTTTGGTGAGTAATTCATTGTGACAAAGGTGCAACTTCTTCTATTGGTGCTGGTTCATGGCCAGTACTACCAGGCTGTCCCAGATGTTGTTGTGACTGCAAAGAAATGTTTCATACTGCTTTTATTTACCTTGTTATCTTTGGAAAATCCTCCCTTCACACACCACCACCAGATATTTGGGTAGAATATTTTATTTTCATGTGCTGATGATATAAAGTATTAGTTAACTCTGGGTCTCATGTTGATAAATACTGTAGCTGCCTGACAAGATCAGAGGCAAGTCACAGGACAGGGCATTGTCACAGGACAGCTGGGGTTGACAGGATCACCCAGATGCCCTATCCAACCCCCTCCTCAAACAGGGCCATCTAGAGCTGGTTGCACAAGTTCACACCCAGATGACTTTTGAATATCTTGAAGCAAGGAAACACCATTACCTCTCCAAACCACTTGTGCCACTGTTACAGGGAAAGAGTGTTCCTTTATGTTCGAACTGAACCTTCTATATTTCAGTTTGTATCCATTTTGTTCCTCAAAAGAGTTCAGTCTGGAGGTTTACCACTTCTCTGGATTACTTCTAAGTTTTCTTTTATGCAGATTGTTCTTTATTCCCTGGCCCAGAGTAAGGTCAGTGAGAGACATCAGGAAGGATAATTCTGGAGAAAAAAATCAAAGGTATCTTTAATATTTCTTAATACTTCTTCTTTAACTCTTCCATATCGCTTTCCAACCTGACAGTGATGAATCCCACAAATATGTTTATTTGTGGAGGGTTGTACCACTTTTGCAGAATTTCACCTGAAAAACTATTTCCAGGTAGATTGCCTGATACATAAACAATCAAACAAGTGAGCTATAGAGTTGATCTGAGTAACTTGAATATTTGTGCTTGGAATGTACTGGATGCACTGCTCACTTGTTCTCTAGCTTTGTATGTCACGTGCTCAGAACTTCACAGCAAGTGATCCATGAGTCTTAGGGATAAGCCATGCTTCCTATAGGTGGCAGGTATGCATCCAGAAATGGGACAGCAGCTATGAATCACAAGCTGCTGTGAGGCCACTCTCTGCATCAGTAAGTGAGGCTGCTGACAGTGTAATAAAATAAATGTACCTCATCCTTAAGACACTTGAGAGTCTACAAATGATAAGGAGATCTAGAAACACCAAGGATAAAATATATTTGGCAGCTACTATCTGGCTTGTCTCACAAAAATGGAGCAGAAAGCTTCATTGTTACAGCTGGTGTTTCATGGGCCACCTCTGAGATTCAGTTCTGCCTACTAATCATCTTTGATTTCCAGCAATGACCAAAATATCCCTTATAGTAGAGAACAGAGCTGGGGAAGTTACTTTTGAGGCTACATGTACCAGCATCAGAGCAGTGTGTCCATTAATAAGATCAGAATGGCACTTTCGCAAAAGCGTAGTAAATTTGCACAAATTGCTTACTATTTTTTTTGTTTGTTTATTTTAATTGATCATCTCACATTACAAATAAAACTAATAAAACAGATCATTGTAAAGGGTATAAGCCCAGATTGCCAATTAGCTCTATGAACAAGTAAACAGATTACCACTTCACCTGTAATGTAGAACCTGAAATAGTCAAAACAGAATTCCTCTAGTGTCCGGACATTAACATAATACTGATAGCATTTGCTAAAATTATTTGGCTTGCATTTCTTTCTAACACGCATCACAATAATTTTTCTGCATTCAGAAAAAATGTCAGCCTGGAAAACTAGTAAATAATAGCTATATGCACATATATATTTTGAGATTCTACTTCATGTGTGCAATTTTCAGATAGGATTGTGGCATTTCAGGAAGTCTGGGTACCTTGTTTCATTTTCAAATCACTTCCATTATCATTCTTCCACGCAGCAGATGCTCAAAGGCAATTTTTCAAGATGAGAAAGTAAAGCTTGCTGTAACTCATGCTACAGTGCTCTGACCCTGGAATGCACTGCAGCACAATGTGATGTGTCTGCATCCTGAAGGTAAAACAAAGAAAAAAAAAGCTCCAAAAGAAAATGGTAAGCCAAGTGTAATAATGAATTATGATGATAAGAATCCCTCTGATTCATACCTTCAAACCCACATAAAGCCCCAGGAAAAGTAATTTGACATCCATTTTCTTTCTATAGTTTTGTGGATTTGCTTTTGTGAACAAAATTTACATTGAGAGGAATAGAAGGATCTAGGAGTCAACTAAAGGAACCGAGAAGGAACAGCTTGTCCTCTGATATGCTGTAGATATTAGCAAAAATCTTTTATAATTTTGGGCAAGGCGTCTCTTGAAGCTGCTGATTCATAGTAGGCTTTCCAAAACATAGGCACTGAATGTCAGGACAGGCTGCTGTCAATAGAAATAGTGCTTCTGTCAAAGGGAATGGGTAAATTAAACAATTGTTTCACCAGTACATTCAGTAAGCATCATAACTTTGGCAATCCTTGTCTGCCCTTGTAGTCAACCCCCACAGATTTTGAACAGAGATTATGATGAAAGATATAGCTGGAATTAGATTGCTCCATGAGTGGAAAATGTTTTGGAGGTTCTGCAACACAAAACCAGGCTCATTTCTGGTGGCATTGAAAGGATTTGCCTTCCTACCTTGTTCTGTGCTGCCTCAGACTGAGACATTGGACATAGGCAGTCAGCTTCTGTCAAAATAAATCTCAAACCAGTCCTTTGTCCACCTCTGGCATATCAATATGACCATTCAACAATCAGTTTACATCCTTTGTTCTCCCTGCTTATAGAATCACAGTCCAATTTGCCTGTTATCAAGCTTTTATGTCTTACACTACCCAAGATAAAAAAATCATTCCCTTAAAGGAATTCTCAAATTTGAGGCACCATGGTAGGTGAAAACGACATATTACATTTGTCTTCCATGTTGTAAAATTTAAGGAAAAATATGGCCTTTTGAAGGTATCACAAACTTTTAAATTGTTCCAGTATTACATGCTATTCTATGAATAGGCTAACTTACATCTTCTTTTAAGTTTCTTTTCCCTTTATGACAAAATTTATTTTTACATCAGCAGACTGGCTTTGCTCTAAAATCACCCAGATTTGGACCAAGTTGACTTTGTTTCATTTACCCTTCTGTGTCTTTATGAATAGATGAAGAGGCATTGGAGCACTGATTGTGTTTAGTGACTATGTTTAAACCTCCTGTTAAGAAGAAACTTCTGGAAAAGCTGAAACTTTTGGTAAAAATCAATGTTTGGCTGTTGTTGGCAGACAGTCCAGTTACAGATAAAAATCATGGGTGTAACTTTCTGTACAAAATTCTTTTCTTTACTTAAAAGACTGGAGACAGACTATCCCACTGCAAGGGTATAATGGTCTAGGGATGTGATCCAGTATTGCATTGCACTTCGGACTTGTATACACGTATGTGGCACTTCTGCTGAACCTGAAGCTCATTCATTGCCACAGCTTCAAGATATATTTGACCATGGAACCTGATAAGTTGCTCCTACAGAGTGCACAGACACTTGCCCATCATAATTACATAATATACCATATTAAGAAAGTGCACAGTGGAAACAGAAGAGCTGAAAATGCAAATAAAAACTAAATCACTACTTCTCATCAGTCCTTGCATGAGCAAAAGTGCAATGGGTTGGTGACTGGGTTGGTTCCTTTTATTGACCATTTTAAGCAATGAGTAATAATTTTGTTCTTAATCCCAGTGTGATATAGGATTGGAGAGGATCCTATTTTCTGTGCTACGTCTACTCAGATGCAGAGTAACATTTAAGGAAGAACTCCAAATACCTTATCAAGAAGTTTGAGATTTTCCTCCAAAGTTATTATTCCTTTCTCATGAGATATAATTGAAATTGCCCACGATAAAACAAACAAACAAACCAAGCAAGCAAACAAACAAAACCTTGTAAAACCAAACTTTTGCTAGACAAAAACCAGCTAGTTATTTTGTCATTTCTCTCTCTGAAGTAAAAAAATTCTTTGAGCCTAAATTTGGGTTTTTTTGTTGTTTTTTTGGGGGGTTTTTTTGGGTTTGGTTTTTTTGTTTTTTTTGTTTTTGATTTTTTTTTTTTTTTATTTTTTTTTTTTTGTGGTTTTTTTTGTAGCTTTTAACTAAATTTTGCATCTGGTGAAACAGCTGCACTGTACTGATTACAGATGGCTGTACACTTCATTAACGCAAATGCAATTTTAAAACCCCCAAATTTAGATGAGTTTAAGACAAAAAGTTTTTAGTAATCTGCAGGTATTTCTTCAGAGAGTACATCAACTTGTTGAGAAAAACTGAATTGTATGAATTAATTTCGCAACTCTTACAAAGCTGACATTCAGTTTTGGGAATACATCATAGTTAATTCTCACTCTAGGGGATTTTAATGTAGTTATTTTCCCAGCTGATACTGCTAAATCAGTGCAGAGGTTAAAATAATAGTTTTGATTTTAAACTGATTTTTCCCTGCTAGTATGCAATTTAGTTCAAGGGAAGGTTCATTTTACAAAGCCATGAAATAGATAATTTATTGAATCTTCAAAGCTAATCCAAACAGTGGTTCAGACACCTTCACAGCCTAGATTTTAATGCTGATTTAATTGATTTTTATTTAGACTATGGTCCACACAGGACTCTACCTTCACACTGTGGTAGTTTATATTACATTTTGTTGTTTCAGCCTCTCTTTTAACATGCAAACACCCCCTTAATCAATCAGACTTCCATACACAGAAACATGAGAAACTGCAACATATTCAGTTTGGTCAGAAAATTTGTCACTTATCTAAATATCTTTCATTGTCCTTATGACAGAAGTGGCAGTATCACCTCAAGCATCAGCTGAATGTGTAATTCAAGTGGATTTTTGAAGGACAAGTGCATGTTCATGGAAAAAAAGGACTGACTATGAACATTCAGATGTTTTGTTTTTCTGTTTGAAGTGGTTGTTTCTGTGTACCTCAGTGAGCTAGAAAATATAAACTATGGGAGTTCAGATTGAAAAGAAATTTTATATTTTAAAAGTAGCCTGTGAACTTGGGGTCTCAGTATTAATGCTTTATTCAATTAAATTGAATAAAATGTGTACAATTATGTACAATATATACAATAATGCTTTGAATTTGCAGGAGAAAGTCAGCTTATGAAAAACTAATAACTTTGGCAGTATTGTAATAGTTTCATTCAATATTGCTTTATTTTCCAGAGAGTTAGAAATTTTGTAAAGGATTAAAATTATGGTCTTAAGAGACTACCTGGGGAAGGAGGTAAGTAGAAATTATTTTTCACAGAAAGCAGACAAAATACAAAGAAAGAGAAAAAACCCTAAATTTTCTGTCACATGGGAATTTCTTTACCTAATCATGTAAACCTTCTCTTAGTAACCTTTGTACTTTCACTAGGCCTTGCCTGTGAAAATATATATTCCAAAATAATACTATCTTTGAAACACTAGAAACGTCTAAATACTTCACACAGCTCTATTAGGGAAAAAATAAACTGAAAATTTGTCAGCACTCCCATAGGCAACGTTTTATGCTTTTTTTTTTTTTTTTTTTTTTTTTTTTTTTTTTTTTTTTTTTTTCTTTTCTTTTTTTGTTGTTTGTTTGTGGGGTATTTGTTGTTTGTTTGGTTAGGTTTTCGGTTGTTTTTTTTTTTCCTCTTTCAGAAAAAAATTTTGTTCATAAATCTCACCTGCCTGTGGCAAATGAGCAGTGCTGTATTTCCTCATGAACCCCCAGAAGTGTCACCACCTCATCTGGGGGGCTCAGCCATGCCCTGTGAGGGGTCAGCTGGAGACAGCTGGAGCTGGCAGTGTCCCCTCCTCACAGTGACCACCCTGCAGCTTGCCAGAGCCTTGCCATGGACACTCAGCATATCAGCAAAAAGTACCAATATCTACTAAGGTTTAAACAGCTTAAAAAAGAGAGAGAAGACAGAAAAAGGGCTGTCCAAATGAGAAGCTGAAGTGATAAATAAAGATTTTGAAGTTAATGAGTACATATATTTAAAAAAAAAAAAAAAAAAAAAAAAAAAAAAAAAAAAAAGCTTGGAAGCAGGATGAGAAGCTCCAAATGGTAAGACTTAAAGGACACAAATGTTCACAAACAGCTGCAAGGTGTTATACACATCATCAACTCTGGATGGAAAAATAGGAACAGAACAAGCAGAGGGCATTAAGAGGAAAAATAAAATAAAAAAATGGGACATGGTTTTGTAAAGAGAGAGAAAGAGAATTGTGAAAAGGATAAAAAATAACATGAGAAGACTCCAAAACTACTGAATACTACAAAAATGGGTGAATTTCTATGTGTGTCCTAGGACATGAAGGGACTTGCTTAGGAAGGCTGATCAAATCAAAAATGAGAAATCAGGACAAGTGGGAAGGTAC
>WEIU01012279.1:1996-84993 GCA_013389925.1 Aegithalos caudatus | reverse complement strand
TTCTCAGCAGCTTCTGCAATTGTTAGCAGGAGCATTAAAGGAGCCCTTGCATTATGGAGGTGCAAAGAACTTTTCTCTTTTCTTTCCTAGACATGCCTGTAGAGCCAGATTCACATAAGCCTAGGATTTTACTGGTCTGATCTGAGCCCAAGACTGCAAACATTATCCAGGCAGATCTCCATGGAAGTCAAGTAATAGACTATTGGCTGAACCAATTTCCCCTTGGAGCCTGATGTAACCATGGAGCAGGTGTGAATGCAGACATTGTACCCACCAGAATGAGGATTATGTAAGGCTTTCTTTAAAAAAAATAATATAAGGCACGTAGTGCCCTAAGACATTTTCTTTATATATACTGTAATGAACTTAACCAGACTGAAATGAAATGAAATGAAATGAAATGAAATGAAATGAAATGAAATGAAATGAAATGAAATGAAATGAAAAACAACTAATGAGAAAAATAAAAGCATAGTGTAAATTTCAACAACTTGTAGGATTCAAGAGGTTGTCTCCCCTTTCATCACACTGTCCACTTCAACCTGCTTGCTCAGTATCTGCCAGGAAACTGTTTAAAGTTCCTGTGGCTTGAAAAATGGCCAATCTTTACAAAGAAAGAGATTTTTATCTGACCAGCCAAGATCTTAGAATGTCAGTACTTGGCTCTGACTAATAAAAAAATAAACAAATATGCACTCACATGCATACATAATCTAGGATGGAGGTCTATTCATGGATAGTTAGAAAGATTGAACAGTTCTATTTATTTATGGTAAAATTCAGTAAGAAATATAAAGATAAGGAAGAATATTGTGACATGGGGGTGTCCCCATGATCCCAATCCCATTTCAGCTGGGTTGATTGTTGCTAATAAATGAGATGGGTATGATTAATAGCCCAGAGATACCCTTTAATGTATCAGACTGTAGGCAGCATCCAAAGATGAGGGTCCGTGGTTAGCCTGGCATTTTATAGGGTTTTGCCTGGGGGCAGGTGTCCAATTGTGGTTACAGTGCGGGCCTGATATTTCTGGGTCTGAGAGATTTTAGCCTGCTAGCAGCTGCTAACCTTTTCTCAAGGGAAAAATTTCTCAAGAAAGCTTCTTCTCAAAACAATTTTGGCAAACAACTATCCTTTCTCAAAGTAATCCTTCTCTAGGTGGTGTTTTGCTGTTTCTCTAGTTTAACCAATGGGATTAGACAGATGTCATTCCTATTCACCAATCATGTTAAATTTGTAACCGAACACCTTATAAAAGGTAATAAAAATTAACAATAAACCTTTTTTTCTATGCTCTTTGCCTTCTGAAATATTTGGATTCTGTCATCTTTCTTTTGTGTCCTACAATGACAGTTACAAGGCAGGGACTTGACCTTATATGTCTAAGGTCTTGAAGCAATGGGGCTTACCCTATTAACATTTTCCTAACATCCCACCTCCCAGGGTCTCAGATTTATTCCCTCTGTGTAGGGTATCTGGGCTAAGCATGGATCTGTCCCAGGTAATTCAGCTTCCACAAAAGAAAATTTACTAAAAGGATCGCAGGGAGCCTGCAGCCTTTCACCCTCATGTTGCACAGCATATGATGGTCAAAATGATGTGTCCCCATTGACTTGAGTACTAGCCATAACTCTCATCCTGGTAGGCATCTATATTAGAACACTTCTCACCCACCTTGAGGCATCTCTGGTCTAGCCAACCAGGTTGCTCTAGTAAAGACAATTAGAACATGATTGTTCAGATCCATTTCAGTAGAATCCTTAAAATATTATCTCCTCACCAGGAAGTATAAACAATGAGGTTTCACTCTGCATGAAATAATCAATATTCCCAAGCACTCAAAGATCAACAGGGGAAAGGAATAGAAGTTTTACCTTAAAACTCCTCCTCTGTACTGTGACAAATATTAAATTCTGGGGTCACCATACAAAGATATTAAATGTTCAGTGATCCACTCTTTTCACTGATACCCTTTCCAGTGAGTTCTTCAGTCCAGTTTAGCTCACACATCTAAAGTAACATGTGACAGGACAAGTGGATGTTGAAAAGCTGCATTTTCTCTCTCAGTTGCATGTGAAAGCAGGTATCTGGAGAATTTGAGAAACTCAGAATTCAAACTTGAGGGAAGCTGAGAACATTCTCAGGTGAATTTTGGTTCTTTATGAAGTGAAAGAGCTTTAATGCTTTTTAAAAAATGCAGTCCGAAACTTAGGAATTGGTTGTCAGTAAAACAAAATTATCTTAGAAACTCACCTATCATGTTGAGCACAAATATAAGACTTATATTACATGGAGAAAGCAAATCCATAGATTACCTTTCCTTCAGAATATCTAGCAAGGGGCAAATCAGTCCCAGAATAAGCAAGGATGCTCCTTGCATTTTGATGTCCCTGATACTCAAAGACTAGTTGGAGAGACATCTTGGGAAGAATAATACAGAGGGCCAACATATGCTTTTTCTCTAGGTAAAATAACTTCAACTAATATTTCTCTCATTTTATTAATGAAAGATAAAACTATACATTTTGGAACCTAATGTAACTATTTTCCTTCTGACCCCCTCCCCTTGAATGTATTTAATATATAAAACTGGAATATTTGAAAATATAAAACAAAAGAAATTCAATCTGTGAAAGCAATTATGTGTTTTCATACTACTCAGTGCTGATGGCAGAAGGGAGCAATTTTTCACTTGCTCCTGTCTCATGGTTAAGTCTTTTAAGGCATCAAGTCCTCCTTAAATTAAGAGATGAAGCACACTATAAAGGACTGCGAGTTGGCATGCCTGTTCTGTCTTTGCAGCACACTTAATCTATACCAGTTGAGAAAATCTGGAGTTCAGCAAATGTTTTTATATCCAATTCTCTTCCACAGCATACATCTACAGCCATACTATTTGAAAAGAAGAGTTCTCTTAAGAGACCAATTGCAAAATTTTGCAGGTTCCTGTGGGAGCCAATAACATTGGCTGGTTTTTTGTATTTGCTTCTCCAATATGAGAATGCACATGACTGCATCTATCCTTCAAAAGCTTCAATTTTGATTGAAGTGTTCTCTTGGTCTGACTTGAATTTGCACCTTTGTGTTCAGTCTTTTTATTTTGAATTCTTTGGGGTAACTTTCCTTTTTTAAATTTTTTTAAAATATTTTTATTATTTTAATAAGCAGCTGTTCTACATTAATCTAAATGGAAATATTCTTTCCTCTTTGCTTTAATTATTTTAAACTGATATTTTTGTTTTATCTTCTTCAAAAGTGTATCAGTGTTGTTTTAAATGCCCACATTTACCCCAAACACTGACTCTTTTTAATATGTATTTATCCAATTCACTGTTTTTTCATGCACTTTAACATAGAAGCACCACTTGCATTTCTGAGGCATTTATTATGGGATATGAAAACTCAGCAGCTAATAAAACAGTCAGTTTTGGATAATGATCAGTCCAGAGAGGCCATGTGGGGACACTAAGGACACTGGGGAATTTTTACTTCTTATGGAATTGAAAGAAATGGAAAATTGGATAACCACTTATTTGAAATTGCTTGTCATAAATTAGACAGCATTCTGGGAGGAGTTGACAACATTGTGTCACTTCCATTGTGACAGTCAATTTTGAAGTGAAGCTCAAATAAAGGAAGAAACCCAGGAGATCAATCTCATATGTTCCTGATATGTTCCTGAGACAGGAATAAATCAGCCTGCTTAGAGGGTGGTGAATTTGCACGGAGAAAGCCCATCTGTTTTTATAACCTCCAAAAATGCTGAAGCAGTTGCTGTCGCCAAGTTTTCAGATCCTTTTGTTTTCTTCAAGTTCTCTCACCTTCATGTGTTTTTTCCATGCCACTCCCAATGGAATTATTTCCTTAGCCCAGACCTTGAAGATCCATCTTTCTTCATTTAGGGTCTGATGCAAACCCATTTAAGTCAATGGAAAGAGTTCCACTGACTTTAGTGGGCTTTGGACCAATCCTCACATTCCTCCAGGATATGCTGTTCCTTCCATGGTGCTTACAAAAAATAGTGTCAGCTTTACATAGTCCAGATAAAAGGAAAAAAGACATCTTTATGTAGGAGGCCCATCCTACATAAAGATGTCTTGGCATACATATAGAACTGTTACTACTCCTCAGTAGCTATGTGTAGATCTATTCTATTTTGGGAAATAAAAATTTAAAATCACTGCATTGGTTTTTTTCCTTCTCAAGTGTTAGTCAGCTATGTTTATGCTGGTGAGCTGTTCTAGTCAGGTGAGTCTCAAGATGTCTCCTAATATATTCTTGCCAATCTCTTAGCATATTTTTACCAGTCCTTTTTGATTTTTTATCTTACACTCCATGGCCTTTCTGCCTTTTGAGCACTGTGAACATGGCAAAAGCCTGCATTCCAGAAGACATTTAGTTAGCTACCATCAGACTGCTGTCTTCTAATGTCCATTGGTGCTTGAGAGAATTTTGATCACTTACTTTTCACACAGCTACTCCACGAAGATTCCTATGTGTGGAACAATCCATTCTTTCTCCATAATACGAGACTTTCTCACAGATCCTGTCACAGTGTTTGTTCTCCCACTGCAATCACAAAGAATCTGGGAGCTTCAAGACAAGTGGGGCACTATGTCCAAACAAATGCAATTGCAGATCTAGTCGAAGTGGAAATGAAGACTTCAAAGGGATAGTGGAGAGACTCTGATTCTGCAGGGGTAAGGGCAGGCAGGTGTCAGCCTCCTCCCACCAGGAGTCATTGTGCACAAGCAGGTAGGCAGAACCTGAGTACTGCCCTAGGAACAAAAAGAAAACCTCTGTTAGACGTTGGCCCTTTTTTTTCTGGAGAAGCAACTTTGTAGGCTTTGGGGTCAGCCTTTAAGTTTTTGAAATACTGATGATTTGGCTAAATTTTTTGTGGAAGTGGAAACTCAAGGTACCTTCCAACACACTTTCAGCAGTGCTACATTTTTAGCAGAAGGAGGGAGATGAACTCTGTATCTACTGACTTTCAAAGTAACTTCCTAAGAATAAAACTACTTTGAGACTAAGTAAGACAGAAAATATATTAATTTATTTGAAACAATCAGTTCACAATTAACCAAATTCATGTCCTGCTAGAATTCTTAATCAAGATTTTAGTAATTCAGACTTGATCACTTGAAATTTTACATTGATTCGTAACCGTGAAAAAAAATGTTTCTGATCCATTTTTTCTTATTCTTGGAAGAGAAATATGGATTTAAATTCTTGTAGATAGCTCAGATTCCCCATTTCCCCCTTATTTCTGCTCCAAAAAAAAAGTGAGATATTTTTTAGAGAATTTAGAAGAAACTATTAATGTTTCATCATAAAGCTGTGAAGAGTGATGGCACTAAGACTGTATCACAGAAGGTATAATTATCTATATCTGGCCATGAAGGAATTACAGCAATCTTCTTACAGATCTATAAAATGTATATACAGATAGATGTCATAGAAATCATCTTTGGTGACGGCCAGGTATTATATGACAATGAACACCCTTTAAAAACAAATACTGAGTCATCAGCTTTGATGCTGAAGAAGTGAAGGTTATGATAAACTTATATAAGAACCAATTTAATTTTATCTCATGTCAGTGACTCATCTTTCTCCCACACAAAATAGTGGTTCTGACTCTCCTACTGTTTTGTCCTTCTACAATGTGTAGCAAAGAAATTTACTACCTAAAGTCTTGTGCTTTATGTTTATAGAAAACAATGCAAAGAGGAAATTGTTCCAGAACACATTTCAAAGGGCAAAGGGCCAAGAGACAATAAACCAATTTAAAATACATTTTGAGGACTCTGATGTTTTAATTTGAAATAATTTGTTTTACGCTGAAAAACATTCTGAGTATATTCTCTTCAGTGTCACACTTCATAAAGCCTCTTTCTCACTTTCTACCACAATAGGCTATACAGTTTTACTAGAAAACTCAGAATATGCTGAAGAGTGCAAGTAAGGAGTAAATAGGAATAGGAATAGGAATTCAAGGAGTAAATAGGAAGGCATATTTCTAGAACAACAGGAAACGTTGTAGATGTTAATCTGACATGCCTGTCACATGCTGACATCAGAAATGTCAGATGCTGGAGAGAGGATGAAAGTGTTTCCTTCAAGTGCAGCATACTTCTCCCAGCCAAGACCTCAATACTCTGCTCAAGGAGGTCTGTCTTTACTGGTGCTCTCATTTTATTCTACTTCTTTAAATAGTGTCTATATTAACATACTTATGTTTAATCCTTTTTTTTTTTTTTTAACACTTTGACATAACTTAGCTTTGTATTTTTTATGTCCTTGACTCTACGGTATAAAATGTGTTCTCAGTCTCCTCACCAATAAACAAGCTCCTCATGATTACTCAATAAAATATTTGAAGTATCTGTGCAGAAATTCCCCCTTTCATCACCCACTTATTCATTTGTCAAAACTGGTTCTTACTTTACTTTTTTTTTTTTTTTTTNTTTTTTTTTTTTTTTTGCTCTTATTCTTGTAGCATTGAACTTCATAGTTCTGCTGTGAAGTGAGTTTCATCATTTGTCCCTATCTTATGCTGAAAATAATTTGAATTGCTTTGTCATTCTATAGTTTTTACATTATCTAACCAATCTAGAAATCTTTAGTTTCTCCCTCCATAGTTTAAAATTCTTTTTGTACACTTCTTTATAATAGAAAATTTTTCTTAGAACACAGCACTGGAGATTCGTGTAACTCTGTCTATGCTCCTTTTTCCCCAATTACACATCTTTCCAGCAGCATATTTGCCGTCTTTTACTACTAATAATCTATTTCGCGCCCTGATAATCATGTTTCATGCACTGGTGATGATAATTCTTGCCTTGACTCCCATATCCACTCGCCAGCACTGTGCCTACAGCTCTTGAATAAATGGTGAAACACCAGGTTGTTGCATGTGGTAGTCAGCCAGAACCACTGACCACTGCCTGGCTGTTGTGTTGGGTGGCTGGGTTCTCCGTGCCATGGCCCTGTGCTGCTGCTGGAAACAAACATGGCCAGTGCACCAAAGGTTTCTGCTAGATGCAAATTTGGTGAGGTCTCTCACGCATGCCTTGTCATGAAACAGAATTAGATTTGTCTCAGGAAATTTGAACCTCCAACATACAGATGTGTGCATCTCACCTAGCTATTTAATACTTCTTTTATCATCACTGGTAAGAAACCGGCACTTCTGGGGTACAATTATTATAACATATTTTAGATACCTGCAGTAGGATGAGGTGATTCATATCCTAAAAATTCTTATTTCTCTCTAGTGACTGTACAGAAAATTTAAGACAAATAACTTTCAAATGTAGATATCAACATTATAAATACCCATACTTCATCACATGATTTTTATGTGTGGAATCTCAGACTGGTGAAAATGAGTCTTATCTCTGATTTAGATGAATGGCTTCACCAAAACCTGAGGGATTAGCCTCCCTAAAGGACAAGACCACTGTGCCCTTAAGTAGGGGCAGCTACCAGTTTTGAGTTGTTTTGGGGTTTTGTGGTCTATGTCTGACCATTAAATTTCAGCAGAATAACTTATAGAAAAAAATTATTATATGTCTTCTTGAGATTCAGACTGTAAACAGTGAAAAATATCAGAAAATCAAGCTTTAAAAATTCCAGCTTTTTCCCCCTGCTTTCCACACATGGACAAACGTGATAGGGAGAATCACAGCTCTGGATTCTAGCATTGTCTATGAGGCACAACAAAGACTTTCTATATATTTTTGTATATATCATGGAGGCGTTTTACATATATAATTTGTACATATAATGGAGAGCGATAATAAGAGCTGGAGACTTGAAGTGGAGGAACTCTTCCAGCTTTCCATATTGTTTGTTTGATTATTTTCAAAAAGCACAGAAAACAAAGTATTTCCTCGTGGTGTCTGGGAGGAATCTATCATACTCCACCTGGAATTTGCTTTGAACTTTCATTGCCCAGATGTGGGTGATGAAAATATAACTTATCCATATGCTTATGCTATGAATTTCATTAAATGACTTTCAATAAACACAGTTACAGACATATGTTTCACTGTTATATGAATATATATGGGATGGTTTAGAAGCCCAAGAACAGCAAAGAGAGTCTAATTCTGATTTATACAATAATTAATTTAAATTCTGTCCTTATCAACCTCAGTGACAAAATTCCATTGGCTTATGCAGTGCTAGAAGTTCAGTTACTTTGTCTTTTCAGACAAATGACTTTCAGTTCATGTTACTTTGTCTTTTGCTGTTAGCAAACGGTTTGCACCATGTTCAAAAATGAATGCAATTTTAAAGTTCTTCTATCTGATGCATCAAAAATGCACTTTGATTCATAGTGTACTGAATAAGAATGCACCCTATTTGATGCCTTATCAGGTTACCTAAAAACAGAAGCTAGACATATTTCAGGGAGTAAAAAGCCGTTATATTCATTGGAGAGCCTTCAGGTACATTTAGGGCAGACAGAGCCCACCCAGGAGCTACACCCAACATGGATGGTAGTTCACGAGTTTTCACACTTTTATAAGGTTGGTCCATTTACATGTTGAGGATCTTCTGTAATCTTCCAATTACAGCTTCTGGTAATGAAGTAATTTACCCCAAGTTTGCTCCTCCCCAACTCACTTTTGTTTACACCACTCGGGGCCTGAGAGAGTAAGGTGTCCTTGATACCCAGGCCTAGAGAGAAAATGTTTTGTCTGACTAAGTGTGAAGACAGTAGCTAACACTCTACACGGAGTTTAGAGTTATACACTAAAGAACTGCAGGATTATAAATATATGAAAAATATAAAAGCTAAAATCCTAAGGCATCAATTTACATAGCTCAGATTCAAGCAGATCTCATTAAATCTCAAACCTCATAATTGGAAAAAAATATTGGTAGGTAACATGAAATAGATTTTTGTTACAACATAACCATGTGAAATATGCAATTTATTACAGGTCAAAAAGTATGTCTTTACCTACTCATGTCTTAGTCCTACTCAGTGAGCACATACGAAGCACATTATTCTGGTAAAATATGGATTTCTGGTGGGCTGGCTTACAAAAATTTCATTCTCATGTGATTCATTAATCCTTCTACATTGGTGCTGAAAACATGGTGTTGCAAATGAGATATGTTAGAAAACAGATGAGGGGCAGTATTTTTAAAATGTTCCTTAGCTGTAACTGATCCAAGTGAACACTATGATTTCTTCTTCCTGAACGAAGCCAAACATCTTAGCTTTAACTAAGCTTTGAAGGTAACTTTATCTCACCTGTCTGACTATATTCTGAAAGGGATTAGAAGCACGTACACGATCATCTCCTTTTTATTTTCTCTCAAATAATATTATAGCTGAGATAGATAGCTAACTCTTCCAACGTCCATTTCTGCTGCAGAGACCTGGTTTGTATTCCTGCCATTGGTTAAGGCACATTCTTAGAAAATGGGGGTCCAGTCTTTATCTACTCTGTAATGACTCATTTGTGTATTCTGAATATGCTGTTTAAGAAGTAAATTCTGTACCATGAAAAACTGACTGTGTAAGAATTCAATAAAAAAAAAAAAAAAAAAAAAAAAGTTCAACTCTTTTTTTTAAGAAAAGGTTCTTAGCTAGTAGAGAAATTAATAGAATGGAATGTGCACATTCTCTATTTATAGAGGTGTTTAGACAAGTTATTGGAGGTGACTGAAAGTGAATATTAGAATTTGTGGTTTTTTTTAAACTAATTTTGTTTTCTTCAGCTTTCAAAGTCACAGATGTTGAAAATGATAATAAAAAAGAAGCAGTTCTGAATATTTCATTATTATAAGTCAGCTTATTTGCAAAGATTTCTGTTAAGAAATGTTCAGAACATCATTATATATTCAGAAATTTGTGAGTCAGTATGTGACAGGTTATAATAAAGGAATAATTTGGGAGGGAAATTTGGCATTTTTAATCAGTTATTCTTCCATCTGTGACAACTTATGAGTTTGTAGTCTTGGCTCTAAAATTAATGTGCAATGCTGGTATACTTTCAAAACAAAATTTTTATTTACCTTTCCCTCGTAAGTCTATGGTCTATTCATCAGACTTTGAACTGTTCATTCAGATTACAAATGAAACCAACCCCAAGATTAAAGCCAACTCTTCAAAGCAGGTACATGTCCAGTGTGATCTTCAAGGCCAAGAATGAGAACCATTCCTGTATACATTCAGTTCTGAACAAGAAACAAGTGCTTTACTGAAGTCATGAAGAGATGGAGATTAAAAGTTGTTGTGGTGAATGGACATTTGTAGCCTAGGTGAAAATCACGATGCTTGTGTAAAGTATGTGTGTGACACAAGTTTCAAAGAACCTTGCCAAAATCTTGAGAGTTTTACAGTGCTGAACGCATTCCAAAATATTTGTCATATCTGGCCTTAAAAATAACTTGTCTCACTGTGCAGCTTCTCTAAAATAGCTGTTTTACGTTGGTCTTTAATGGGTCTTTTCCAGACAGAGCACATGAAGTCAGAGAAGAGGAATGAGGTTTCTTTGCAGGGCCGCAGAGCTGAGGCGGGTGTGCTGTACCTGTGGAATGGCTGAATGTGCACTTGCTGCCATGGTGATGCAAGAAGCAGACGTCCCCCACCACGGCTGCCGGGGCCACAGCCGGACAGGGAGCCTTGCTGAGGTGAGCAGGGCTGCTCAGCTCCCTGGCCCCAGACCAGCGTGATAGCTATTCATGCACAGCAGGATATTTGCTCGGGGAAAGGGGATACAGTTAGCAATGGATTAGATTAGCTGAAAATTCAGCAACTTTTTTTGCAGAAGAGTGCAATGCAGAAAGTATTGTTTGATCAGAGCTGACTTTCATAGCTTTATATCTTACATTATAAAACTAGCATATGTGTTACATTATATATCTGCATGTGGCTTTGGTACTGTCATGGGCATTGCTTCTGTGCAAAAAAACTATCCCCTATTGCTCTGACTTCTAAAGTGGTAGTAATGATTTTGATTTGAAAATCCAATTCTACATGTTCAGCTGCGTTTGAGACAAAAGGTGTGCATGTACCTTCCCCCAGCAAGAGCAGACATTCTGGACAAACAGCTCTGACAGATTTAGGCATGCCTCATAATGCCTTGGGGCCAATGGGTAAAGTAAGTGACCTCTTGATGCTGTCGAACCTGGAAATGAATGTATTGCCACATGTCCTGTGGCCAGGTTCTCCGGTGGTCCTAGGCCATTTTTTTTCAGCTGGGTTAGTGGCCTTCTGCTGACTTTTGTTCGGAGCATACGGCTTGGGTCTTACAAAGCAAGCCACAGGGTATTGCTCTTCCCAGTTAGAGAGGTTCAAGACTGAATCAGAGTGATACCTTTTAAACTCACTAATTGAGGACTATTAATTTCAATGTTTAAGTCAAATCAACAGGTAGTTACAAGATTCACATGTGCTATCATGCTCTCTGCAAAAACAAGTGCTTCTCTTGTTCTCTGAAAACCAGCACCCAGCATTAACCCAGGGCTGGAGGAATTTAAGTAGAATGAAATGGTTTAATCTCTTTTAGTTGCAACACTCTGCTCCTTCTAGGGGAAAGTAGAACAAAGCAGTCTGGCTGGGATCTGAATGTAAGGTCCAGCCAGACTGAGTTTACATGTTCAACATGTTTATGTTCATGCCAGACCCTTGGCTAGAGAATCAGAGGTAAGGGTTATATTGAAGTATTTTCTGCAAATAACCTGTGCTTTTGAAAGGAAGAGGCTATTAAACAGACATGCTTTGCTCCATCTTCTGAGAAAAGTCTATTCATTCCCATCTATGGGTTGCTAGATGCCCAACTAGGCACTGCATTGACAGGGCTGTTGGGTACCAGTCTGACAGTAATTGGTGTAAGCTCTGCCTGACTCGTGCAGGAGATATATCCCAACCAAGTCCTACCCAAATTGCTTCTAGAAGCACTGATTCCCTCCTGCTCCTCCAGTTTACTGATGCCTTCCTGTCCTTTGGGTCTCCACTAACACTTCTTCCTGGCTGCTGGCTTCCAAACTATTCAGAATGAAGCTGCTCATTCAGAGAAGCTGTGGATGACTGTCGTGTCCAAAGCCAGTTTGGATGGAGCTCTGAGGAACTGGTCTAGTGAAAGGTGTCCCTGCCCATGGCAGGGTGGTTGGAACTAGAGGATCTTTAAGGTTCTTTCCAACCCAAGCTATTCTATGATTCAAAGTTAGTCAAGTGATGTCTCTAACACGAAAAAGGAAGATACAGGGCACACAGCCCAGTGTAGCTTACTAATTTAAAAAGGTTTGGATTGTTTTTTTCCAATGACTTCTGTGAATCCCCTTCCTGTGTCTAAATCTCCTCACTTGTGCTTGGTGACAGCCAGGTCCTCCTTGAATCTTGATCCCTTTGGTAAATGGAATTTTTAGTCACAGTGAAAGAAGACTTTGCACTTCTCCTCATTCCCTACTAATTCCTCTGCTGTGTCTCTTCCTAGAGCAAAAAGGAGACTGAAGAAAATCCTACTTTATGAAGCACCTCCGTTCTTAGCTCTCCTGTGCAAATGCTGCCACTTCCTTAATTCCACAGCTTCTACCTCAGGGAATTTATTTTGGACTCTCCTTCCATTTTTGCCAAGGAGCTCACTGTTTCCAAACAAAACAATCTCCCTTCATGAACTCTTCAGTCAGGACATTAGCTTTCTCCTGAGGAATAATGTTTCTTGCTTGATAACTGATCTCCTGCTCTGGTTTATGCTGAGTCTGCCTGGTGTGCCCAGCATGCTGCCAGCACCCTTTGAAGAGAAATTAAAAAGTCAGAAAGAGTTAGCAGAATTTCTATGCAATTAATACCTTAATGGATAAGGACAAGTCCTTTAGCCATGCTACCCATGCAGTTTAAGCCAGGGAAAACTTCAAAAATTATGTGTTTTACTAATGCAGTTCTATGTCAGTCATAGGTACATGCTTGAGTATTTGCATGTCTTATTAATAGCCTTAAATAACCTAACACCCAATCCATGACTTGTTAACAACTTCCTTGGAATAATAAGGGATGAATAAATCACTGTGTTTGGGTAATCATGCCATTAACCTTGAAAAGAGAAAAGAAAACAGATGGGAGAGAAAGAGACAGGAATCTCAAAAGACTTTGCTGCTTGAGAACATAATATCAATAAAAATTTAGGTGTAAATTTATAATCTGAAATTAAAGCAATGGAGAAAAATTAATCCTTTTTCACATCTTATTTCAGAGGAACAGCAACATTTATTTGGATTTACTTTAAATCATTTAGTCAGGGATTAAACTAAATCAAAGTTAAGCCAGTCATTCTCAGATAAGAGAATGAACCCAGACAATTTTACAAATATAAAGGCTGATTTGAATTATACTGGTCCAATTTTTTGTTGTCTGTTAGTGCTTAGTGATGGTAAATGAGCAAAGGCATGTGTTAACACAAAGAAAAAGCTGTAGCAAATTAATTATTTATGGATCTCTTCATTGTTTTTTATTGGTCTATCCATGAAAAAGTTAGTGAGGGAGAAAAGATCAAAATCTGAATAGTAGCACCTAGCTAAGATACACCTAATGGGGACTATGCAGAGACAGCAGAGTAGGAAGAAAGTGTTTCACTACCTGGAACTGTGAGCAGACTGGTTCAGTTTGGTCTGCAGTTGGTGATAGTGCGTTGGCAGAATGTCTGTCAACTCATTTGGCTTTCTGTCTCTGTGCTCCTTCTGCCATCCCCAGTACTAGGCCAAAATTAGCTCTGCTAACAAGTGTAGTCATCTTGTATTTTTTTAATTCAGTTCTTCATGGAGTGTATAGGAGCCTGTGGAGTTTGAGGATTTTTCTCTTTCTCTGGATTACAGTGTATGATATAAATGAAGCAAAGTATTTGTTATTACACAAATCTCAAAAAGACATGTAAGGTCAGGCATGTACAACCCTTATCTGCACTTCTTAACCCCAAGTATGCCGGGTTAATGCGACAAACCTTTCCCTGGCCTAGGAGAGAAACTGATTAGAAGCAAAGAATGGATCTTCCTTCACCTCATCATCAGGGCCTGCCAACATCACAAAGAACTGCAACAAATGTGTTGCCATTATTTGTTTATCACTTCTCCCTGCTATTAAGGGTTCTTGGCCTAATGGTTATGAGGTGTTGTCAGTGGAAAGTCTGAATGCTCCAGGTAGGTAATCTATTTCTTCCATTCCAAATGTCTGGAAGGCAGTATTATGGATTTGGCTATCAGAACACTTTATTCACAGATATAGGGATCACAGGCCTCCTCTGTCTTGTGGGGAAGAGAGTACTGTAGGGGAGAGAAATTGGGCAGTTTAGCATAGCAGTTTCAGCCATGAGATCCTTGTTCTGTGTGCGAGATGACACAGTCCCAGAGGGAGGTTGGGCAGATCAGTATGGTGGCTCTTGCCATTCTGAACATCATCCTCATGGCACAGGCACATGAGGTTTCCTGGTCTCTTTGTCTCCTCTCTGACCCCCACAATGGTCCTGGATATGGATTCAGGGCTGTGGGTTCTCCATCAAAGTCATAAGGAACTCCTGGGAGGATCCAAGCATTCACTCCCAAGTTTCCTCAGTTATAGGATTAGGTAGGAAAATATTCCATTAGCATTTGGTCTGAGCAGCTGGAGCCGTTGATGCCTCTGGTTTGCCATCACCACAGCTGATGGAATCCATAGTCGTTTGTGCCAGGTATGTCCTGGACACTTCTGTACTTCCTGAAGATTAATTTTTTCATAGTTTCACTCTCTATTTCCTGAGCACACCAAAGTGCTTTGATGTTTGGGATAGGTGGTTGATCGTATTTCATCTACTACAGCAGAAATACAGTCAAAGTTCAGGGGCTCAAGCAATGTTAAGTTAGTATTACTAAAATAAATATTTGGAATAGCCCATTATACAAGGCCATCCAATAATTTTGTCTGGTAAGGACTAGCTCAATGATAAACAAAACTTTACAGAATGTCCTGTCATTTTGTAGAAAATATCTAAAGATTTTGGTCAGTTCACTTGGTCAGCTGCACACAGACTTTGCATGGAATTTATGTGAATTGCAAACAGTTCACCTTGCACAGTAAATGCAGCTCCTATGTATGGACTCATTAGAGTTCATGACTTCTTGGTATCTGATGTCCTGCCCATTTTTCAGATGTGGAGAGTACAGACAAAGAGCTGGAATATTGCTCCAAAGCCAGCATGTATTTAAATAAGGAAATGAAATTCATGTATGCTCCAGTGGTGTACTATGGCTAAGTAAAGTATTTAGAAATTAATTTGACGAGGGAAAAAATGTATTTTCATTGACTCAACTATATTATTGTTAGGTAGGTAAACATATGCATTCAAATCTTTTTTTTCCCATCTTTGCTATTGCTAATTTTTCCATTAAGCGATTTCCCATCTTTGTAAAATAACATCAGCTTTTCTTTCACTCTTCCAGTCCTACAGTCAACAGAAACAAAATAGATCGAACTAATGTTCATATAAAATGTAGCTGATTATGTTGGAGAGGGGTTTATGGGTAGTTTATTCTTAATTAGAATTGAGGAACAATCTTTGTGTCAATCATTTTTGGAAATCTTGCATTTTATTTAGTAATAAATAAACTGCTGTGAAAAAAAAAAACTAAACATGTTCTGTAAGCTAAGCTAAGGTGATTTGTCATAAAGAGATGGTTAATAAACCATGGTGTATTAAACCATTCTTCAAATGTGGTCTTGTTGAATGAATTACTGCAATTAGACTTTTTCTGGGAGTGCTCTGTGTCTAACCTGTTCACACTCCAGGGGTGAGCAGGATCATGAAGTCTGAAGAACCAGAAGACTTTGGTGAGTGTGTATGTACAGGTCTAGCAATCCATATCATTGCTCTTTCAAAGGTATGAATTAATATGCACTGTTCAGAAGAAACAATTTGGAAAAAAACCTCCTCTTTTGGATGCCTTTTTGTAAGACTGAATCGAGTAACATGTTTCATCTGCCCAAAAGTAAGGGCCCCAGTAATGGAAAGATGCCCAGTGACCAGTGGGAGTCAATTTCAAAGTAAAGGAAGAGGTTCAAAATACTCGTTAGAACATGGGTCTAAGAAGGTGCTGGTCTCTGATATTTGAATACATAAAATGAAGGAGTGCAGCCTGGGGCTAGAAGGAGAAAATGCTTGCAAGTTTTAGTGTTCAAACAGCTTAGCACAGATACACGGAAATGAATATTTGGGAGTCTCTGGTAGCTGTGACAGGCCATGGCATGAACACTTGAGTGTATGTTAGTTAGTTAGTTCTGACCTATGACCTTTTCCTTTCCTATTAGGTATTTTCTGTGCAAAAGTGATTAAAATGGGGAGACTGTAGAGACACCTGAAAGGCTAGAGGCTGTTCAGATGAAATCCAAATCCCCTAAGCTTTGTTACCACATTCCACTAATGCTATGAATTCTGTTTAGCTGATGCCAGCATGGTTTTATTCATATTAAATTTCTCAAAGTTTTATTTGCCTGGTTTAAATAAAAATAAGAATTGGTCTAAGCCTTCCAAGAAAGAACCTTTAAAGCCTAAGATTTGAAGTACAAAAAGATGAGGTAATTTAAAAGGGAAAAAGAAAGACAGAGAGAAGTAAAAGGAAAAAATAATAGTAAAAGGAAAAAATCGAATAGCTGTTCCAGATTATACCTTTTCATGAAGAAAAGGTCTGCAAACAAGATGCCCTCTAAATTTCCAGTGTAATTTTTGAAGCCTCAGATTTGAGGGGTTCATTTGTACTTAAATTGAACATTTTATTATTCGGTCAGTCAGTATTTTGAGAAAAGACCAGCATAAGCTGTCATCAAGACATCCTATCCAGCTTTTTGTTTTCCAACAAAATTTGCAGATTTGGCTCAACTGAAACATTTAGTGTGTCTAACTCTATTTCCAATAACTATCTTAAATTAAAAATTAGGAAAAGTTTAAAGCAATTAGTTGTTTTAAAAAATACATATTTTTATATTTAATGCAGAAATAAGTCTTCATTCTTAAATTTGATATTTTGAGATGTCTAAACATCTTAATTATTTTCCAGCAAAATAAAAACTTTTTTTAAAATCTAGTATTACTTTTATTGTTTTGATCACCTAAATATTCTTGTTGTATATATTCTTCAGAAGCAAATTTTCTTCAACCAAGTCACTTTAGTCAAATATTACTATTTATGTTTTCCAGCATCATAACCATTTCATAACCTATGAAACTCTGTCCCAGCTCGGAGCCATGGTGCTGGACAGCAGAACAACTACTGATTAGCTATGGGTGACTGAAATCCTGGCTTCATCCCGAAGTGAGGCTGACTTGGTTTACAGGTTTTGGCACATTACATGATCTTTTTTTCCTCTGCATTACTGTCCATTTCACTGTGTAAGAGGCACCTGGGAGAAGGGGTTGCCTGGGCCTTGTGGTGGATGAGAACTGACATCACCACATAGCCCCTGGCAAAGGAGTGAGAAGCACCCTGCCCTTTGCTCAGAAGACCTGTGCAAAGTAACCATTGCAAACGCTCAGCTTCAGCATCTTCTGGAGGTGTGAGAATAACCATGGTTTGGCTTTGCAGGCCCTTTAGAAGGAGCCTAAGTACATGAAGCAGTACTGCAAATCCCAGCTACGCTGCCCTCCTGTGTTTCAGGTACAGCACCAATGCACAAGCCCTGCTAACATTAGCTTTAATTTTTTATAAAGAGCAACATGTTCCCTGAGTGTTAGTCATGATGTTCATTCAAATGCAAGAAATGTAAGTATCAAAAAAAGCATTAACAGAGTCTTCCAATGCACTATAAAAAAAATGACTCAGATAAGTAATCGGGACTTAATTTCTACCAGAATTTTTCTTTCATTTTCTTAAATAAGACACCAAAAGACCAAACTCCACTGCTTTTTTCTTAGCATTCTCCATATTAGATGCTTCAGAGTAACCCTTATTCACCAGCAGGGAAAACCCTTGTGGCCCCTGTGATGGAGCTGAAGACCAGCACTTAGCTCCTGAAGTCAGAAGAGCAGTCTCAATGTTCCCCAAAGCAGTTCTCGTTCTCATCCTGTCAGGTCATTGACATTTGTGGAAGAAGACTGAGTTTTTCAATCCCACTGTAGATCTTGGAATGCAGAAACCAAGGATAAAATTTTGTCTCAAATAAAGGGGCTGTGTTTCCTGGCTATTTGGCATCAGAGCACACATGGTGCTGGCTGACCTGGGGAGCCAGAAGGGAAGAGATCCTTATGCTAGTCCTCATGCCCCAAGGAATCAGGCTGTGTTCCTGTCCCTAAAAAGCAATATCCAGAGTGTGGAGAAGCACAGGCATGTGAACACAGTGGCACCAGCCTGTACTGCTTAGGCTAGTGCTGGAGAGGATAAAAATAGTGCCAAAAACAGCAGGTGAAAGAAAGCTACTGAAGTCCTCACTGACGAAGAGGAACCACTGAGCAATTACAGAAACCAGGAGAAGCCTGGAGCCCCTTTTGGGCCTTATAATGTCCTGATCATTCATTGGCTTAGTTTCCCCATATTTAAAGCAAAACATCTATATTACTTTTCACTCATGCCTTTTTATTCTCTTCCAGCTTCCTTGCAACTGACACCAAACAGAGCTATATGCTTGAGTGAACTGCTGATTTTTTTTCCATTCCAAAACACTTTTTTATGGAGTGACAAAATAACAATTTTCTAACTTAGTTTTATTGAGTCTCCCCAGATGTTTGAAAAGAATTTTGGAATCAAAAACTCTCAGAAATATTATATAGACAACTGTAGTCTTTTATTTTTCTCCTTCAGCAGGTCTTTATCATTTATTTTTCCAAATTCATTGTGTAGGGATGATTGTCAGAATGTGCTGACTAACAAGAATACCTAATGGATGCACTGTGCATGCCAGTAGTTCTAAATTTGAAATGATTTCCAGCTGTCTTTTCTGGAATATGAACAGTACCTGCTTTTCCTCTTTATATATTGTATTTCAGATCCTTGCCTGAACAGCCAAAATATATTCCTCCCTAGGAAACTGCATAAGCACTAAACCTTAAATTTCACTTCTTCGTTGCTCAGTTTAGTTAAAAATTTACATGATTGCTCAGAACTTATTTTCTGAGAATGAATATGAATCTTGAAGGAAATAATTCAATCTAAAGTCCACTTATTTTCTAGTTCAAAGGTTTTATTGAGTCCATTTTCATGTTGTGTGGCCAAGAATGCCTTCATATTATGACTGTTGACTAAACATAAAAAAAGCTTTAAAATATTCCATTAATGTAGTCAAATCAACAGAGCATTGCTCTGAATATGAACAGGTTTTTTCCAGAAAGAAATTCCAGACCAAGAGAAACCATGCCAAGTGCCAAGTGCATGCCAAGTGAAAAATTCATCAAAAGATTGCATTTTTTTAAATTACTTTCTAAAATGTGAATGAACAACAATGGCAACAAAATTCTAGAAAGTAACCACTTCTTCCAACAATTTCTCTGCTTTAACAAAGTATCCAGAATGTTCTTTTTCTGGAAAAGGAATGCCTTTGGGCAATTTGTAGCCAAATTAGCTGTGGAGATTCCTGAACATTCTAAAAAGACTTGTTTTTCAGAGGATCCAGTGCTAAAGCTGAGGTCTTAGTGGGGATTACAGTAGCTAGACAGGAATTCAGTGGGACAACTCAAGAGGCACCTGCACTACAGGTACCACTTGAGGTATCCGTAGTGCAAAATGAAGACCATGAACTCCAGAGTAACTTTCCCAGATGTCTAGTAGGGATACTGGTGTAACTAAAGGAAGGGAAATACCATGTCAGGGGACTTACAGTAGGAGCTCTTGAGTCTCGAGCCATGGGAACACAAAGAAATTGCCAGGGGCTGAGCATCACCCACAGCAAATCTGTCTGGGTTATTTTCTTTTCCTTTTCCCTCTGTATTTTCACTATAATCTTGAAGAGTAAGGCTCTGCTATTTGGCTAAAGGAGGTCCCTCCCTACTGAGTTTCATACTGTTGCTTCATAAAGTTCTTCATATGCTGTATTAGCTGAGGCCACAAAACTTAGCACTCCATGTCTTGCAGAACTGCTGAGAGCAGAAGCTTAAAATGGAGAAGCTCCAGCTTAGATAGATGAATAAAAATCAAATTCGTAGTCCCTTTGAAAAACTCATTCTACTTCCTAGAATCACCCTACTTCCTGAAATTGGGATTTTGGTTCTGTCATGGAAAAGTGTATTTTTATCATCTTTTTTATCATCCAATCTTTCCTGTTGCCTATGTTAACAGTGGACTCCTAGCCAGTACAATTTTTTTTCAACCATGATGTCTCCCATACTTTATCAAGGTTCAGTCGCCTTACAATCTTGAGATGAATGTGCTCCATAGGAATGGGTGTAATGTCTACTATCCTGTACATCATAATTTCATTTCAGGAGGTTGACTTCAATTCCTTATTCCTCATCTGAGGATAGATATATCTTTATGCTCATGACAAGGCATGAAGAGATACCAGTGACGTAAGCAAAGGCACAGTTTTCCTTGAAAACTTTTTATACTAATACTATGTAAGTGAAAACTGAATAAAAGACACACAAGGCAATTTAAACCCCAGCATTTTCATATTTACACTGGTTATATAAGTTACACCACTTTTTATTTTACTGTCTGCTGTCCCAAATATACATATAATGAAAAGCAATTACTCAAGCAGTGGGCAGCAGTATAAATGGATCTCTTTGTTCATTACTATTGTAAGAGATCCATGCCTTGTTTCATCAAAGTAGAACTGCACTTGACTAGAAAGCAAATATTGTGTTGAATTCAGCACCTCTGCAACCAAAAACATTTTTCTACCACAGCTCATCCATCTGTCACACACATAATTCTGTATTTCAAACTGTATTCTGAAAGTGGGAAGACAGATCTATTTCAGACTAGAGTCTCTTTTTCCTTCATCCTACCTCTTTCAGATGCCTCCTTTTGATTTCAACTTCTCTGTTTACATGCTAATGCTATATGGAATTATTGCTGCTAAATCTCACTGAAACCATGGTTACCTTGGCTGAGCTTCACCTTGGCTCCAATGATTGCTCCACCTTAGCTAAGTGCTTTTAGTTAGACCAGTCCACACAGAGTGATGCTCCTGCTCCGCTTTCATCCTTTGCTTTCCAGAGCTGGAAATGCATGATTTCCTCCCTGAGGGGATAACACTTGTGAAATACTTGGACAGTGTGGTCTTATGATGCTCAAGTTTAACTGAACAGTTGAATAAGTGTTTAAACTCCCTGTACAACATAAATGCATTAACAGCTCAAAATGTAAGGATTTTGCTGTATCAACTGCACATATTCCAACTCCACACGTAGTAGTAAGTGATGGGAGTATGGAGAACTACTGTTCTTTAAAAATACCTCCATCTTGTGATGCATACATGGCCAAAACTGTCACCATGAGCAGAGAGTTTATAGCCTCTAGACCTGGGACACACCATGTCATTGCCTTTCCCTATAGCTAGGTCAAGACTCATTCACTAGGAGCTACAAATTATTTTCACACTTACACCTGAGAACAAGTCTCTTGGCTAAAAAAAATGTTTAAGTAAAGATTTCTTAGGGGACAAAAGTGGCATGAAGTGAGGGGAAAATTAACTAATGATGGCCTACAGCAAGTATGCCCTTCCTGCCTTGGAGCATCTGTGATAAATACTGTGCCTACCCAGAAAAAAAAAAAAAAAAAAAAAAAAAAAAAAAAAAGGTATAAAGCAAGAAAAATCCACTGGAATTAATTTAAAATATAAACTACTTTGTACTGTGGTTAAACACATTTAGCACTTTCTAGTGTTTTAGGACTTGGAATTCACAAGGGGAAGAGAGAGGCTTCCCCTGGTTTCTCCCTGCCAAGAGCTGCTCCCCTCTGCTACTGTATTTGTGATGGTTTCAGAAAATAAAGAAAAAGAAGCAGTAAGAATTTTTTCAGGAATCAGCAATATCCCTCAAAAAAGGAATGCTTAAAATCATAAGAGTGTTCACATTTATGGATCTGTCTTTTGCAGATAGTCCTCCAGTGACTGAAGATCCATAAGTGCATTGCTAGAAAGGCTCACACCAATAGAAGGAGCCTTCTCTGCAGTGGTGCAGGGTAAGCAAGGTGTTACATCAGAGTTCATGAAAAGTAGCTCTTTATTTTCTATTATCACATTATTAATCAGAAGCTCTCTAGAAAAGATGAAATATAGAAAAACTCATATTGACATCTGCCATACGGATTTTATATTTTAGCTCCTCCCTAAAGCAGCTCAAGGTAGTGCTTGCCAAGAAAAAAAAGTTGCCTGGGAGAATGTCAGCTTGTGTTACCTGTGTGAGCCAGGCTTCTGTGGAGATGTCTGTGGCAGATTGCCAGCAACACTCTTGGGAACCCTACAACCCAGGGTTGTATGCTCTTAACAACTGTGTTTTTCAGACTTTATTGCATGCCCTTAAATGTTTTCAAGCCCTACTGTAGACTCCTGCAGTGTAAATTTAAGTATGCTGGCTGTAAGCTTGCTTTCTTAGTTGTTGTTTGTGGATCTCTTAATAAAATCACATTGATTCTCAGATAACTGTCATGGAATGAAATTCATTAGTCTGGAATTTTATAGGTCTGCTCTAGAATAAGTTACCTTCCAAGGAATATTAGAGTGTCTTTTATTTTTAAAAATGAGCAAGGAGGAAAAAAATGCATTTTCTTATCAATGTGGTTTCACAATAATAGAGCAATACCCCCATTCTGGTGCATCATTAGGGTAATAAGTAACATCACCACTTTTTCTCAGCTGCTCTATTGACCTTGTTGTCTCATTAGGTTTACTTGTTAGAACTCACCTCCAAAGTTTCTTAGAGTTTTGTCTGTCCTGTTGTGGCTGCTGAAATCAGAGCAGGACCACTCAGTACATTCATCCTGGGTTCCTTTTCCATCCCATAGTGTTGCCACTGTTCATTTGTTCTGTGTCCTGTGAATGAGCTCTGCAAGATCACAGTCAGTCATTATTTTTTTCTCCATATTCCCTCTCAGGTCCTCTTTGTAGAGATTTAGCTGTTTGCCTTCATTAAAATACACTTTCAAGGTTTCTCCTGCTTTCTCCAGATTACAGATGAATTAAACCACTGGTTTAGCTATAAAAAGTAAATTCCAAGAAAAATATTAATGGTAGGAGCATTTTTAGGGTATACATGTGTTTTTCTTCCTCTGAATCTGCACAGACTTTGCAGACTTCACTCTACAATGGAAATAGAAAGACATGTTTTAAAAGGCAGTTGCAGCAGCACCATGTCCTTCTCTCCCAAAAATCCTTATCAACAATTTATGAGGTACAAGAGATCCTCACTACAACCTCAGTAAAAAGTCTCTCTGTTTTCTTTAATGCCAACACTAGTAACTGTCCCCTTTAGGGACTTGTTTGAGGAGGTACATGTCACTGTCTTAACACTACATTTGATCTGTTTGCCAGCAGTTATTTTGCCCAGCACTTTCTAGGAAGTTGCTTTGGGAAAGCATTTCCTGACACTTAGGAGAGATGTGGGGGTTTCCTGAGTGGCTCTGCCTGTTTCAGAGTCAGTCAGCTGCTTATTCAATGGTGGTGCTGGTATAGATTTTCACTTGGAGCAAACACCTCACTTTCAGAACTATTTGTGAGAATATGAGTCCTTTAATTTTCAACAGCTACTAAAAACCAATTTTTAGCAATGTATTCATTCCCTTAAAAGTGTAAATAAGGTATCAGATGTGATGATGACACAGAGGAAAATCATGACTCATAGAGGATAATCCTGATTACAACAGGTAAGCACCTGCTTACAGCCCTGTGCACCTCAAAGTGCTTGAAACAATTTTGGTTCAGGGAACAGTGACATTTTTGAAAATAGCACATTTATGTTCTGCACAATTTCACTGAATACGATGGTTTAATATGCAAATTTTGGGGTTTTATTTCACTACATGTAGTCACTTTCATAAATAGTCACTTTTATATAAGATGAAACCAGTCACATTTATACAGCAACTGCCAGTACATCGAAAGGATGACCACAACTTCTTGCTGATAGTCTCCCACACTTGGCATTCACATTTGGAAGGCAATGTGGAGAGCTAATCAGAGAGTATATTCTGCAGAACATCATCCTGGGAAAATGGCTCATTGCAGCAGAGTATGAGCTTTTTCTGAGACATAGTGTGGGTGCAGGGGCTCTAGGAGGTGCAGAATGAACTTCTGTGGTAAGGATGGGACAAATGTATATGGTGTTGGTGACAGTTTCTAGTGGAGTGAGGGATTGGTGCAGAATCAGGGTCCCAACCCCAAATACATACATGTCTGCAGTAGCCTGAGGAACAGTTCAGCAGGGGGATTTGCTGACATATACTTCAGATGCCTCCTAGTTCATGCATTTAGTCTTTCTTCCTTTCGTACTAAGATGTGGGGAATAATAGGGTGGATTCCCAGGTCTCACTCTGAGATAGAATCTAGATATATCAAGTGGTGGATGTTGAGATCTAGAAGCTTTTGGTTGCTCTGTTTTGTGGAGATTTTTTGCAGAGGGTTGTAGGGTTTGGCTACTTTAAGTAGGGTTTGGCTATTTTAAGTAAGCTAGAGATTAGCTGTATAAGCCTGGTCTACTTGCAACACAAACCAAAAAGGGTTAAGTAAAATCACTGGATTTTAATCAATTCTCTTTAACTAACATACCAACTATAGTATTCAAAAAACAGAAAATGACACAATCAGGCCCACTTGTTTGTCAGACTCAAAACATTTGACTTTTATGAAATGGACTTCACATCCCAGGCACCTGCCAGCAAAAACTAACATCTCCTGGCTTGTACACAAAGCTTTCATTATCATATCTATACTCTATATTAAAGAAGATTCCTAATGTTGCTGTGGTTCCAAGAAAAATTGTTTAGTTAATAAGCTCTAGGGAAGGCTGATGATGAATTTGCACCTTTCTCTGTATGAAGACCCTCTGTGGTGGATTTACTGGCAGAGGGGTGAAGAGGTATGACCTGGTGCAGTATGCAGGGTCCTGGGCCTCATGGTCCATTTGTGGCTTCCTGGGTGCACAACCCTTTCATTCAGGCTGGGCTTATATCTGCCTTTGGACCAAGCTAGAGATCATAATTTACAGGCTGCCTTAGTTAGCACTTAGCTGTCAGAAGGGAATTCTTCTCTCAGCCGAGTGCCCATCAGTACATGTACATCCTCAGGGTACTGTCAGCCAGCTGCACAGATCCAAGTTTTGCAGGAGACAGTCTTTTCCACAAGACTTCTGATGGGGAGAAAAATTGCATCTCCACTGGCAGTTCTCTTCTGCTTCTGCTGTGTGAAAGGGGCAGCAATGTGGTGCAAGAGCTCCTCTCTTGGAGAGAAATCCAGTGTGCTTCTTCACTCATACTGGCCAACAGGCTGAAGTGGAAAGCATGGCTCTAATTCAAGTGGCTATTTTGACAGAAGAACGTTTCAGGCAACCGTGATGACTGGCTTCAGCATGAAATGAGTGTCTGTGCCATCATTTCTACAAAAGGGTCCAGACCATGTTCGAGCTGCAGTGCAGAGTAAATACAAACTCATGAAAGGCTTTAACAGTAGCTTGCCTGTGGATGTACTGGGAACGAGCAGAAGCATAAATGACTGATGTCTCCAGGTCAGGCTGGCTTAGCATGCTGCCTCACGACTGAATTGTGTCTTTCATAGAAGTGTTCTCATTAAATCCAAATGATCACAGAACCCAAACAAACATTACTGCAATGACTGGAAGCTTGGAATCACTGCAGTTCCTTTTGACCCTTTAATTATCACAGCTTTTAATGTAAAGCGTAAATAACTAATTAACCCTTAGGGTGTGAACTTAGATTTTTATAATTTCTATCCTGTCTGGCTTGTCACACAAAGGTTCCTGGACCATCTGTCTGCCTGGTACCACTCCTCCTCTCTCCTTCAAAACACCCAGGCCAATACCATCATAGATCACTGCCTGAAGTCTGGGGATGTGGTATTAATTTCTCCCACTACCTAAAATGTCAAATGGAACTGGTTTTTGTTGGTTTTTTTTTTTTTTTCCCTTCTGTTGCTTACCTTAATTTGCAATGCTGGACAGATGTTTTAGGAGATGAAAACTCTAAAGAGTTAAAAAGCATTTCAGAGTCCTTGCCTAACTTTCCTGAAGTACTAAAGGACTTGGAAACTCTGCCTCGTGCTGTTTGCTGTGACACCAAAACTGTGTGCAGTGTGATTACAGGACAGAAAACCGTCCCTCCTTTTAAACCCTATTCAGTGTGTTATCAGTGACTGGTTTCTTAAGTGTCTGTACAAGATGCCGTCATGCTCATTGAGCTTTGATTTTAAAGAATTTTAGTGGAAGTGAGGAAACAAAATAAGAAAGATGTTTCTAGCAGAGTACACAGACACAAACTTAACACTTATATCTTGACTATCCAGTGGAGGGAGTATATTTCTCCTTGCCCCTTAGGAATAACTCTATATTTAGGAATAATATACTAGACTTATTTAGTTACCATTGGAGTTCAGATTCACAGCCCCACTCTCGCCTTTCCTCAAAACCAAATTCTAATAAATAACCTCAGAAAGCACTCTGTCTCTGTGCCAGGCAGTTATTTACTCAGCAGTAGTTAATGGAGCTCCAGGGAACGGAACCCCACATTTCAGGATGCTCATTTGCTCTGGGAGCAGCAGGGCAGCTTCTCACTTTGTCAGTGCTTTTCTTCCCGCCCGGCATGTTGCATCCTCGCAGAGCCTTATGCAGACATGCTTGGGCTCATTTGGAGCTAGCAATGCTGATTGAGTTCTGCAAGTAAAAAATTCAATATGAAACAGGCTGAGATCAATCTGAAAGTGTAGGGACACCAGGGACACACTGCAAGAAAAGACACCCTAATTTCATTGACTTTAAGAGCTGAAATTTTAGTTAAGGTCCTTGCGTAAATCAAAAATCTAGTGAGAAAGATCACAATGAGTTAGGTAACAAGTTCTCAATACTTTACTCATAAATTCCCAATGATGGCAAGGAAAACCAGGTGGGTATTAAAGCTTGCACCACTGTCACCCACATTTTTACAGCCTTCTGAGAGTTTCTAAAATCTTCTGATTTTTCTGAGGTTCTTTTTATATGTTTATATGTGGAAGTGGAGTCCTTTCAAGGACTTTGTAGGAAAACAATCTATGCTTACATTCTTTTCTCAGGGAGGGACATTTGATGGACTTTTGTCCCCATCAGTGTGGATGGAGAGGTGGTAACTTCTCCATCCAGTCCAGGGGTAATCCCTGGAAAACTATAAAACCCAAGTTGTAAATAAACTTGCTCTCTCTTTTTCCTGCCTTCGAGCTCACTGGGTTCTGTGCCTTCATTTCTGCATCATATCGTGACACAGCACCATCAGGGCCTGCTATAAATGTAGAGTGGATACATGCCAAAGCTATGGAGAGCAGGGGGAAGTTGTGTCTGTGTCATGGGCAATGTGCCTGCACAGCTGCAGTTTGGCTGGCACAGGTGCACAGGCTTGGGCTGTGCCCCTTACAGGATGTGCCATCAGTGCAAATACCAGGGATCTCCCAGCAGAAAACTTGGGCTTGTTGCAGTGTAAGGGAGAGAAATTAGAGTGATATGACGGTATATCACTCAATATAAGGTTATTGACTGACCCCAGGGAGGCAGGAAGGCTGTGGAGAGGTCATTAAGAGAGTCTGGGTGAGGGAGGGTTGGATAGAGGCTGGTGAAATTCAGGGAGGCTGAGTGCAGGAGAGTAATGTTGTGTGCGACTTTGGGAAGCATAAAGGGATCTCTGCCATTTTCTCTTGTTTCCACTACAAATTAAAACACTAAGAAATAAATAGACATGAGTTTCAACCTTTTTACTCCCCTCTGAATAACATAGATCACAGCTCTAAGATACAGATTCTTTGAACCTGTGAGGGACTAAAATAATCTGTCTGAGAAAAAAATATATAGGCAGCCATTAAGAATTAGGTTTTTCGGAAGGCATTTACAGTACAATGTTTTCTTCTGTTGACATCACATATAAAATAATATCTTTCTGGCACTGAATAAGTGCTGGAGAGTTTAGACATTTTGCAGCCAAACATACTTGCCAATTTCAAGTTTTTATTTTTTATTTAGCTCATGTTCTTAGACTAGGACAAGAATGATTCATTTTTATTGTATCTTATTTCCTGACCTGGCGTCTGATAATACTTTTTTCTAAGAAAAGTCTTTCTAAGATCAAACAGTGAATATGCATTTGAAAAGAAATATTTATGTTTGTGTGTTCAGAGAGATAAACAGGATGGAGAAACAAAAAGAGAATGGACATGGTAATCTTCCAAAGTCTTTTTCGTGTATAGAGAACTTGAGTTTCTCCTAGTTTTGTTTTCTCTTGGGGTAAAGGTGGAGATAAGGCTCAAAATACTCAAAATAGCCCTCTCAGTTCAGAAATCAGTCATTTTTTTAACTAACGTCTAATGATAAGAAATATTTTCCTGAAAACATACTAATTAATTTTAACTTACAAGCATTTATTGTTTTTTTTCCCCAAAGGTATTGTCAATGCATTAAGCACTTTCTTTAGTAACCTTAGACACACATCCATAAATCAAATATTTACACTGCTCAAGATCTGTGTAAAATAGGATCATGAGTAAATCTGGAATTCATTAGATACAAACACATGTTCTATCTGTTGCAATGTTCTGTATTTCTCCAAGTTCAGGTTTCTGCTTATGAGGTTTTTCTTCAGAATTTACTGTTAAAAATAAAATATGATAAGGCATAAACCTTAAGATGCTTAGAGCTGCCTAGAAACTAGAATTTCTATTCCCTAGAAAGTTTCAAAATGAAAAATAAAAAAGATCTCTATTTAAAAAGATGGTATATTCTTGTGCACTCTTTGAGCTCCATTAAAAAACCAACCAAGCAAACAAAACAAAGGAATAAAGAAATCTTCCTCTTCAAAACAAGAAACACTATTTTATTTCTGCCTTTTCAATGAGTTCTTAAAACCAGCACAAACACTGGTATTTCCATGGTTACAAAGCTAACCAGGTCTGAGGCCTGGAAATCAAAGTCCCAGAATGGCAAGCCTGGCCAGCAGAGGCCAAGATTCCCTCTCAGCCTTCTGGGAGGATTGCTGCAGAGCCAGATGTCCCGGTACCACTGGCAACCTGCCTCCACCCAACCCTTCAGGTCTCCAGATTCTGGTGGTTCCTTTGACCTGTTGAGTATCTGAGACAGGGGGAAGGGGGAAAATGTGTTGTGCTCTTGCAAGTCCCAAGACCATGAGCATTCCCTTCCAAAATTCCCTGGTGAGTGAAGCCAGATATAGGCATGGCCACCTACTCAGAGAGAAATTAGTCTGAATATTGAAACCATTCTACTAATGCATTTCAAAGAAAGTACTTTGTAAAGGACAACAAAGTGTAAACCATGTGAGTTACTCAAGCCAAACAAACAAAACCATTGACATATGGGAGTCTGACAATGGCAGGGAGAAGCACAGAGGAAAACTGCAGCTTCTCCACTGCTGAGTGAGAGTATTCACTGTGATGTTGCATCTCTGCAACACAATGCCACTACCTGTCTTCCTTCAGGCTGGTGCTCAAACTCCAAGGCAGAGGAGGATGAGAATCGTTGTGGGGCAGACTGTCTATCCCCGGCTCAGCTTTCACTGTCCTGTGTGAAGCTGGCAGTTCTTTGCCCATATCTCTCACCCAAAAAGAGTCAGTTATTTTTTGTCAATCCCGATCTTCTTACTTCACTTTTTACCTTGTGAATGTGATTTGACCCAGAAAAACATAATAAATGTGCAATTGCTTCCTTTATCAGACTTGCCAGCTCTCTCACACTGCTCCGTCCCCACTCGAATCACAGCGAAACAGCATTTTCTTAAAAGGTGCTGAATAGTATGGTGAGAGACACAATAAAAATACTTTGTTGTGAGCAAATTTGCTCTATTATCAGTTTTTCTCTCTGGGACATTGAAAATGAGTGAAAATTGTTATTTTTTCATAGAAGGAAGAGCCTAGCACCTTTCAGTTTGCTAGCAGGCAGGGAAGATGTCTAGGTGTTTTGAAAAACACAGTGGTGATTGACTGTAGAAACGACTAACTTGTGCAACATATGCCCATTTCTTGACATGGCATTTCACACAAAAAACAAAGTCAGACATTTACTATCCATTTGCTGTGGATAACTAACTCCTTTCCAGCGCAAAAGTTAAGTTTATAAAATATGAAACTTGCGTACTATGTAATTGCATTTTGCTTCTCCTCTAGACCTCGTTTATGGCTTTAATCAGTTTGCAGTTACCAGTTCCTTCCTGTTTAGACATGTAATCTGCAAGGCAAAAAGAGAAATTGAAACTGTCTGCGTTACCTGAATTCCCTCTTCAACGTATCCTGCCATTTCTGAGGTGCATCACTTACCAGTGAAGAATTTTGTATCTCAATGCTGTGTCAGAATAAGAAAGCAAAAAAGCTAATTCAAGCAAAATTAGAATTAAAAAATTTAGATAAACAAAGCCCTAATTTAAAAAAATTGAGATTAACAATTAAAGTTGTCAGAAACCTGTGTATATTTTCCCATAATTGTTTACAAAGAGAAGAAACCCTATTTGCAAAAACATTCCCACAAAATGAAAATATTATTTCAAAGGGCATTGTTTAAATGTTGCTCAACATTAGCAAACTGTGAGCATCAAACCCATTTTGATATGAACGTGGTGCCCAGTGCCAGGTTTCCCACACTGACTCTGCTGTGAAGCGTCCTGGTAGGAAATGCTGTCAGCATGTTACTGTAGCTCTGCTCAGAGACTGTTGACTGTGGCAATTGTTTGCTAATCTCTTGGCTGAGTTGCCACTTGTTGAGCACAGCATTTTTAGGAGTAGTCCAAGATGACCACACTTTTTTGTTATCTTTATCTAGTCCCTCAGGCTGATCTCAGGTTTTGAAGTGCTTTGTCATCTGGTGTTACACTGTCAGAGCCTCATATATTTAACTTATCTGATCAGTTGATTTGAACGTTACCAGTTTTCGCTAAAAACTTCACGTTGTTTCCTGCGCACAGGTGTGTTATAATCTGGTGGGAAAAGTCCTAAGGATAGCACACCTCTGGTTGGTTTGAAAGTGTTGGTAAAGGTAACACATTGAGGACTGCTGTAAAGGGGAGAATGTAAACTTGGGATGGAGCCAGTGCAAGAATGAGTTAATACTGTGACTGACGTGTGATTGATGTGTAATCAGCTGTACACCTCAAGTCTTGCCAAAAGTCTACAGTGGATGGAATATGAGGAATGCCTGTACTGAAAGTACAGCAGTAACAAAAGGAAGAAAGGATGTTGTGTGGGTGACTAGCCATGCAGGACAAAAATACCTGCTGCTGCCTGAATGGACAGGAGTCTGCAGTTAGTGCTAGCAGGATAACACTAAAGGTGACACATGCACGTTCTTGAAAGGGAGAGCACTCTGTGCTCTCATTTTTCTTATTAAGTGAGTGAGAGAGAAGACTAACCAGTTCTCTTTTTATCTCTCCAAGCCAAAGGGAAAAAAAAAAAAAATTTCCATGATCTCATGCTACACATTTAATTTTTTTTCTTTGTGATTGGAGTGGTCCAACTGTGATTTTGTGACCAGTGGGAAAGATAATGGCTCATGGACTCCAGGCAGAAAGCAAAGTACTAGAAATGGAGTGCAACCAGTAGGCATATGGAACTCTCCCAATACTCTTCTGCTTTGCATATTTTTCCTAGTTTGTTCATCTGGGCGCTTCCTTCAAGACTATTATGGATTGTCTAAGATTGATAACCAAATAGTTTTTAAGAACCATCCAAATAATCGCTTTCGCTTGTTAACTGTCATGTCAAGAATGTCTCTGGGGGAAAGAAAAAGAAAAAACAAATTATTCCAGCATAAAATTAGTATGAGTGAGAGAGGAATTGAGTTGTGTGTTTTGACAATTTTCTCTTGCTGTGATAGTCAAGCTTATTTTGACTGGCACAAGTTTTAGCATATTAGTAGCAAATATGAATTGCTCTGTGAAATGGAAATGCAATCAAGTTCACTCATTATTGTAGTCTAACATTCTAATTCAATACATTCCCTGGATTTTGTTTATATAGTACTTTTGGCTAAAATAGGGAGTGTATTCTTTTATTTTTATAAGTATCATGGGGAGGCAGGCAAGTTAAATTATCAAGTTAAAAATATACTACTAAGACTCTTAAAAGTGACTATAAAATCTATCTTATGTAGCTTTTTTTTTCACTTTCATACACTTCACAGCTATTGTATTTTTAAATTCTGGCAACTAAGAGGCTGAAAGTCAAGCTGCCACATTTTCAGAACTTTTTTTATTACTATTTTCAGCACTCTGTATAGCTCTTCTCCACCTCTGATTTCTGGCTCGAACATTAGCCACAGAGAACAATGCTTCTTCCTCTCATGCCTTGAACAACTCTTCACAACCACACATTTTTTGGTAGAGAACATCTGAACAGTAGACAAATCATCTGGGATACTTTTATGGAGTTTGTGGAGATCCAAACTGTGAATTGGTTTCTTCTTCTGCTGCTCTGCTTCTGACTCACTGGCTGCAATTCATCTGATCAAATTAGGCTTCCTCCTGTACTGGTGTGAATATCTACTTAGCCATTTTTTGACTTTGTTGACCTTTGCAAATTCCTACTCTCTATTGAGATAGCTAAAATTAGATGCTAAAGGTCTCTAGCTACTCATATCACCTCTCCTGCATATTCATACTGCAAATGTACGTGTTTTTATGATCTCTGAATGCCCTGCTTTTAGACACCTAAATTGTACATGCAGTGTTTTAAAATCCCAGGATTCAGTTCTTCTGAAGCAGTCTTCTTCATCAGTGAGAAGCAAATTAGTGATACTATCTGTGTTTTTCCTGGCACAAATGGAGGGCCCAGGAAGAGCATAATTTGTCACAACGCACATTATTTAGTATAAAATGAGGCAGGGAGGGATTGTTAAGGGGCAGCAGAAAGGCTTAGCTGGTATTGATATCCAAAATAAAGATTATAAAAAGGCTAGAGAGTTTGAGTACTTTAAGCTTAGGTTTGGGCAGAATATGGACTAGGGAGGGGAGATGAATGGCTGAGTTCTGGAGTGGCCCGAGACAGAATCTGAAAGATAATTGAATATTTATACTAAGGTGTGGGATGACAAAGGGTGATATACAGAAGAAAAGACTTAGGGGGAGATAATATTCTGAGGCTCTCCTCCACTCCAGCTTCTCAGGCTTCACAGGTAAGGCTGTTGAGACTGGACATGGACACTAACTCTGGTCCTCAACAGACCATGGACTTACTGAACACTTGGACTGTGGCGATGAATGGGAGGGCAATATCAGGACATGGAAAAGAAATGTAATGAAGATGACAAGTGAGGTGTGCTGCTGAGAAGGTGAAAAAACTATTCTCCTGCTGAACTCAGTTTTTAACATGTTTCTGAGGATACCAACATACCTAACTGTTGACATATGTTTCCTGGGCCTTTCTCCCTGGACTATTCCAGGAATTTAGAGGCCATTTGGAAAGCTACAGAGTGTTGTCACAAGGTCTCAGTATTTTATCCTGCACCCTCCTGTTCTACTTCATCGAGAAATGTCTATCTCCATGTCTTAGGTATGCCATTCTTTCCAAGGACAGATGGAGCACACGGATTATGTTATGTCCAAAAATGGTCCTACTGTTCATAGCGGGCTTTTGTCACATGAAATTCAGGTGGGCTGCTGGGCTCCAGTGCCTGACTGTTTCAGGTTCAGCCCAAATTCTGACAGATGAGTCCTAGTCTTTGAGTCTTATTTGACGATACAATATGAATGCCTGTTTTTAGCTTACTGCTTAGATTAATTTAGGTGGTTTCACAGTCTAATGATGTTCAGTCTGAAAACAAGACTAATTGATGCATGACTAACAGTTTTTTTCCAGTTGTGGTCTCTATACTACATTTGGCTAAATAGACTGCATTGTTCAAAACCCAAAAATCTTTCCTACTGTTTCTCAAACGATTTATGGTCTCAAAATGTTTCCATTTAAAAAAAGAAATAACCAAACAAAGGGACCTGCTAATAGAGTTGCTGACGCTTCTCAATTTTTGCTAACAGCAAGGATCCACTTTTTGGAACTTCACTCAAAGAAGGAAGACAAATATTTTATTTACACAGCTCATTATTTATATCTGGTGTCATGGGTATCCTTTCATTTCTCTGTTGGCTTCTAAATCTCTCCAAAGAGAACTGCAGCTGTAAGCAGATGCTATTCCTTTATCCTGGCAGAGAACCATTCTTCAAGAGTAGAGTCCTACAGGGCAGTTTGATAAAGCAGACTGTTAGCATCAATTCTGCATTGAAAGATCCATCCTGCTGTCTTATCCTCTTATTTTTACTCTTTTATAAAATCTCATCTCCAAGTCTCAGGAATGTCTTTGACATCAAGCCGAGTTTCAGCTGACTTTCTGAAGCAGTCAATTCTGCTCATTTACTGTGAAAGAGGCCTCTTAGAATTGCAGTTCAGTCTTTCCAAGATCTCAGCTGCCCTCTAAAATATCTCCACTCCACTAACTAGAGAAGGATGGCGCAACCCTAGACATCTCATCTGCCTAAGGGGAGGCCTACATTAGTTTCCTTCTAATCAGAAGTACATTTTAAGCCAAGTGTCTCTGCCTATTTTCTATGCTTTGGTTCATGAGCTGTGTCAGAGCACATGAACTAGATTTCATGCTTTTTACACCAAGCTGGAAGATGTTCTCCAGAAGTGCATGTAATGTGTATCAGTTGCTGATAGTTTTTTGGTCCATGGGACCGGAATAGAGCCAAACAGAAATACCCTCCTAAGTGCAGTATGCACAACAGGCACTCTTACCCTGAATTTTTGGTTTTTCAGACATGCTTGTGTTGTACTGCACTATCTGTACCCTACAAGAGTGAAAAAGAAACTCAGGAGGGTGCCAGGACCCTCATCTGAGTGTATATTCAACAGATACCTAAGACTGAATTTCCATGGAAATATAAATATGCTTTGTAGCATGCTTAGCCACAAGGTAGATATGCATATCCCCATTTCACTCAGGAGTCACCAGGCTGTGTAATGCCCAGATGCTTCTCCTTTGGACACTCAAGTAAAAGCAATGTGCGTGTTATCAGTGGGTCTCCAGAACTGAGTGCTTCAGGTGAACACTGGAAGCCCTTTTGGTGGTTTTATAATTCTAGAGAGAAACTACAAGAAATATTTTTTACTTTTAAGTAAAAAGAAGCAATAAACCTCATAATGAATTCAATGTAGGTGGATTTTAAAGTTCTGGATGGAGTTCCTTACGTGAATATGAGGAAAAATAAAAAATAAGTATGTAGATATGCTAATTGATGTGTACTCAAATTCCAAATATCTTACAGGCAGACAGACAGAATCCTTTGAGGAAGGATGAAAGTGAAACTGGGAATATTTTTACCAACTGTAAATTGAGAGAATTAGCTCAGCATCTTGCACTTTGAGTATGGGTTTCCTTGAAGAGGAATCTGGACACTGGGAATCTCACATTTCTCTCCCTCTCCCTTGCAGGACGGCAACTTACATACTAGGAGACAGATGTAGTAGGGGAAAAAATGCAAGGAAATGAAGACACTGCCCAAACATTTGTTTTGAAACACCTTCAAGTTTAGTCTATTTCATTCAAATATCAGAAGCTGCAGCTCCCACAAAAAAATAAACAAAAATAAATTGACTTTGACTAAAGGCCACCATGGATCTGACTGTTTCACTAAACAGTTTTCACCTAAACTGTGTGAGATCAACCTTTGCCTTGTGAACAAGGCTTGATTTTCTTAAAGACCAGTTTGTTCAACTGCTTCATGTCTTGCCATGCTGATTATTTTAATATTTTAAAAGCAGACACCAGGATAAATGGTGAGCCTGCTAGATCAGTAACAGGTAAGCTCATATTGTTACAATGGTCAATTTTGTTGCTTCCATTCTTCATCTACTAGGCCATGTAGTGCTAACCTCTGATGTGTTTAAAATTTCTGCTGAATGCGTGAAAAACATACCTCCCCTGTCAATCAAAAATTCATCTTCCAGCAAAATGATTACTCTCTCTCATTTTCATAAATAAAAGTGGAGGTGCCAAAAACACTCTGTGAAACATTACTGGAAACCAACCAGAATTTCAAAGATGCCTAAAACATTTTGATCAGAAATCTGGTGACATGCTGAGGACAGACAGCAGAAGAGGATATTTAGGGGAGGGGAGTGACCCGTGGCATGGTTTATCACTGGTACTCACTTTTGGAGATGGAGTTTACTGCCTGCTCCTTTGCACGATGATCAAACAGAAGAGCTGGATCTGTAATTTCAGATTAAAAATGGGGACTGTGTAATACTGTAGTTTAGATCCAGACTAGCTTAAATTTTGATCCTCCTCCTGAAAAACATGGACTCTGAAGAGGACTCTCCAGACGAAGAATAGAAAGCATCAGTGATTAATAAAAGCCAATGCAGGGCTGTCAAGTTATCACGGGTTCAAACTTCCAGATTATTTTGGGTAGAGAAATTTGTTACTCCTCTGCTAGTAATATCTCTAGAATCCAAAAAGATATTCCATATAAGGAAGTATTTAATGTAACTTTAAAATGCTGTTGCTTTTTCATGAATGAACTCTGGTGCCTAAGAATAGTAGAAAATGGTGAGAAATGTGTCATCAGGTATCAAATAGACTGAGATCTCTAGTGTTAGGATATTAGTACTGATGTTGTGATCATCACCATTTCAGGACTTTCACCCAGTAATGCAGTTTTTCAATTTGGATTTAATTCTGGAAAGACTGATCTGAGTGTTATAAACTGAGTAATAAAGTGTTTGAGAGATTTGAATCGATCTTCCCACTCTATTCCAACTTGCAAGACAATCGTTTCCACCTCAAAAATAGTGGAAAGCAATAAGAAAACTACACCTGGCTGACATGGGAATTTAGCCTGAAAAGCTGTTTCACTATATGAGGTCATGTCAGATACAAATGTACAGCAGCTACAGATGGCAGTGGGATTCACACAGATTAAATCTATTGCACATACTAAAAGCATTCCATCTCTCCATTCAAACTGGTGCATGGAGGATACATAAAAGAAAAATTTCCTTGTTCAGAACTCTTGAAAAGTCAACATCATTCACTTAAAAAATAGAATATGAGGAGTAGAACTCCATCAGTCCATTGGTGTCAGAGGGACTATATGACCTCCATCAGATCCACTTGCATGGAGAAGGTAAGAGCAAAGTACAATCATAATACAATTAGACCTATTGGATCCAGGAAGATGCAATCCATGAGGGGCCATTAAGAAAAAAGCTGCTCTGACTCAAGAAATCTCTAATGACCATGCTATGAAAAGGTAGGATATTATAAAGGAAGAGTAATGATACACCTTGATTTTACTTTTCACTGTAAATCATATATTGTTAAAATCAGAGACTGAACAGAACTACATAGACCCTTCTGTCTGACCAAATTCTGGCAAATGTTTCTGGGTGCTCATTCACCTGATAAGTTTCCTCTAAATGAGATATAGTTTTTTGCACTAAGGAGAGGCATTCTGTCTGGGGTTAAAATCTGGATTTTATTGCCACTGGAAGAACATAAGTTTAATAGCATTTCACCTCAGGTTAAAAGTTGTTTACCTGTTTGGACATTTGTATCCATCTGGTGTTGCTTTTAGTATTCTGAAAATGTTTTGAAGCAGCTACTTTTTCTTGGACAGGTGACTTGGTTGATCTGAAAAAATTACTGCATCAGTGAGGGGTTAACAGTGCTAAATATCATGCCCAAAAGAATGTATGGAGATATTTACAGATTCAACCTTGTTCTTGATAGTCTGAGACTCCAAGTGCACTTGGGAAAGGGAAGGACATACATAAAAATCTTCATGATAGATCACATTTTGCCAGTAGTTTATTTATTACACTTCACTGTCTGGAATTCTCCATTATTTAAATAACCTTCCTCGCTGAAGCTAGTTTTGTACCATTCAGTGCTATGGAAATTATGTATTCTTTTCCAAAATAATTGAAAACCTCCTCCCAGTTTCCAAGCTTGCTGTAGGCACTTAGGTCAGCTCTGCCAAAACACAGTACATAAGTCTGCATATTGCTAGAAGTATTTCTCAGTGGTGCGTGAATGTACTCTTGTGCACTGTGTAGTTTTGGATAATAGCTCCTTTCCCATACAGCCGGCTGTGGAACAGTGTGCTGCAGCTGTGCTCCTGCAGGGAGACATAAAAAGATGGAGTGTCTGCAGACCCTCAGCAACCATATAAATTTAATATATATTTGCTGTAGTTTATTTTTTTATAATTATATATTTAGTACAATTAATTCAAAGTGCCCTCTTTTCCCTCCTTTTTGCCCACTCCTTAGAACCAAGCTGATGTGAATGTTGTACAAAGCAATCCTTGTGCTCCTTGTGCCGATTTTATCTGGGGAGACACACCAAGGATCACTGCATCACACATTAGCTGCAAGAGTCTTTAAATGATGGATTTTCTTTAAGGAAAAATAATTACATTCAGGGCTCACTAAACTGTTAGTCAAGATTTTCCTTTGTAAGAAATTTTTCCATCATTAGACCAAATGAATGAGATCGGTGAAAACCCAAACCACTGTTATTGGTTCTGTGCTGAAAAACAGAAACAAACCTCTCCAAAAAGAAACCCCATCACAAGTATGCCTTTGAGTCCTTTGACTAAACTGAAAGCACTTCAAGCTATTTACAAAGCAGGAGATTCCTCTCGTTGTTTATCTGTGGTGTGCCTCCCTGGTGCGTTCTGCCTAAGCATGAATGTGTCTGTTCATTTCATTTCTAGCTTACATCCACAACAGTTTCAGCAGAGTGGCTGGAAGTACTACTATGAGCAGCCAAATCTGGAACTGTTAGGATTTATAGGCTTTTCTGGGCATATGGATGTTGGTGTCCAATAGATGGATTATGGCTGATTAATTTGCTCCAGGCTGTGCCTGGAGGCTGTGTCTAGGTCGATTCAGCTGGAGCCATTGCTTACATGCCCGTTCCCTCTGGTAATCTCTGACTTCTCATTGCCTCAGTCCCTGGGTCCTGTTCACCTCAGCTAAGTGCAGGACCTGGTGTGGGCAGCTGAGATGAGCTGAGAGGGGAGAGAAAGTGGCAGGGCTGTGTAGGAGTGCCCTGCATCTTCTCAGGGCTGGAGATTTCAGTGTTCTCAGAAGTGCAGTGCAGAAATCTAGGACCTGCTCATGGGCACAGTGTATCAGGACACCCAACTCCTTCTCTGTGCCCTTTTCCACATCATGGTGCCAGTGTAAGAACAAAATTTAATGAAAATCCATTCTAAAGGACACTTGACTTTTAGGAATGCCCAAATGAAAACCTGACTGAAGGTACTGACTCCAGTGTAAGATTTGTATACAAATGTAAGTAAAATATCATACACCTGTGCTGGATAAATTACATCCACTCTGTGAGCCCCAGCTCTCCTTACAAAATGTTAATCATGTGTCAGGAACTACTAAAATTAAAACTTGACTGGTTTTTAATTACTTGGTTTTGACTTTCAAATCTCTTGTGTCTCATATATTTTCCATTAATATTGTAGACAATAAAAATGTACATGACCAAACACTTATAAACTGAAGGAACTGGGTATGGAAAACACAGATATTAAATAAAAATTATTTTTAAATTCTGCCAAACACAGTGAAATTCATGCTTTGTTACTGAACAATGCATTTGACAGAACTGGAAGCAGAAACTAAACCTTGTGAATTTGTATAATTTTCTTCTAGTTCTTCTGAATTATCTAAGTGACATGCAAAGGTATTGAAAAGGTCAATTCAAGAGCAGTTCATAAAACAAAAGCATAAAGTGAACATTTCTATATTACAAGCTATTGGTTCAGTTTCTCTCACCAAGATTTAAAATTAATTTAAAACAAAAATAACTCCTACCAATGACTGCAAAACAAATGATACAAAGCCATCCAAACAGAACTTTTGTTACTGATGCACAGATTCTTTCAATTATATGTACCTTTTTGATTTTAAGAACATTCAGGATTTGCTTTTTGTGACCGAGTTTGATTTCCCAGGGTGAGTTTGATTTCCCAGGGTAACTACACTTCTGCAAATCCATAGGCTGTTGGCTTACAGAGAGTTGAATCATATGCAACATGATCACCACAGGGTTTTGACCTGTTTTTTTTTTCTTTACAAAGTTAGAATTATAATTTCAAACAGGGAAAAGAAACACTTCAGACTTCACCTCTGCTTTATGAAAGTGGAGTTATTTTCCAGTGATGCTCTTGTGAAAGGAAGAATATTTTCCCAGTCTCCATCCAGCTAAACATCCCCTTCCTTTGTCAACAGAGGCCACTTTTGAGATCTTTCATTGAAGTGCCATATATCAGTCAACCAGTGGAAAAGGGAGACTATTCATCCTGGACAAAGCTTCACAACTGTGTGATGGGTGGTGGGACCCAGTGGGTCCTGGTTTCTTCAATGGTACACAGACTGTGCTGCAGTTCTGTCATGGTGGGTTCATTGCCCTCAGATAAGTGTTTACCCTGTAAAAGGATCTTGGGTCTATCCAGATTTCTGGACATTTCATGTCTCAGACAGATGTCTTGGCTCAGGGGTAAGAAAAAATAAAGTGTTCCTAGGGAAAAAGTGCCTACTGAAGGAAGCTTGGCTCTGATGAGGGACTGCTCCACCTCACTGAATGTGTAAGACTGAGCAGAAATAGAATGTGTTCACTGGAAGATCCAATGGCTTTTAGCTTGTAAAAGGCACTCTGCAAGTGCTTTCCCTTTTGTCATGAGTTGTGGTGCTGGGCTTTGCACCGGTGTGGGCACTGTCCCTGCCTGTTTCAGGAGGGAAACAAGTCTAAGTTTACTGTGGGTTATAATACTCCAGTAGAGACAGACCATCCTATCCCCAAGGTAAGAATCACCTGAAAAAGTAGAGACCTTTATCCAGAGCACTTTAGGAATTATGACTACACACAGCAGTTGTGCAAAGGTGCAGGATTGTTCATTGTCCCTCATGTGAATGACATAGGCTTGTTTAGTGTTCCTGACATTCACTTGGTACAAATAATTATGCTCAAAAAGTGTCTGAACTGGCCAACTGTTTGTGATTAATTCTGTTCCATGATCTCATCAGAGCTGTGGGATTTGAATAGCTCTATATGTTATTGCATATCAGCATAACAAGGAAGGGATGGCAGCGTTTTTTCTGAAAAAATATGAAACTATGGTTACATTTAATGTAAATGTAGGAATATATTCACATATGTCTCTTCTAGTCATCAGAGAAGGTGCTCCTGAAGGTAGATCTCATTTTCTCGTATTTTCTTTATCATCGGTAGGGGCACTCCAAGGTTATTATCTAGTCTGAAGCAATTTTTTGTGACTATTCCATCTGCAGGACATAGAAAGTTGTTAACACCAAGGCTAATTTGGGATAGTTTTTGGCTATTAATTACTGGTATTAAATATTTTCCTATTTTTTTTCTATTTCTTGTTCCAAGTTTCAACAGCAAAAATTCATGGGATCAACGAATTTCAGGTGATTTAGAGTTTTAGTCATTTCTAAGTAGAAGGAAGGAAGTAGAAACTGCATGTTGTCCAGTTTGGGATATGGGCTAATTAAAAAACCATGTGTGAGTTTATGGTGGGGAATAGTCAAATTCAAATTCTGCCCTTGAAATTAAAAAATTCCATCTGGAAAGTATAACTTTTAACTCCTAGGAATGTCCTTTCATAGTCTGACCTTAAAGTGTTGTGCACTGACTTCCCTGCACTGCACAGAGCTAGCAATGTAATAAAACCCAGCAGGGTGACTTCAAACACATATATGTTGCCACTGGAAGCTATAAATCATCTTATTCTTAAGTGCACTTATAAAGGTAACTGAAAAGGTGCTTACAAAACTGCAGAGGGAAATCATCCTGTTCTGGGGTGCATGTACACAGTGTGTGGAGGTACAACATTCACCCCACAGCAGCAGGAGATCACGGTAGTAGCAGAAACAGCAGCAGCAATAAGCTGGCACTCTGCAGCTAACAGGAAAGTAAACTAAATCAGGGATTAGGTCCAGAATGCAAACACAGAAAGAATTTCACATACTGTGCCATCAGCATGCAAGTTTCCAGAAGCTCTTCCAACCCCACACTATCTTTTCTCTCTGTTCTTTCTCAGCTCTCATCCTTCCCTCTTCCCTGTTGATGTTCAGAGACAACTTTAGTGTTTCATTTTACCATATAATTCATTAAAATGAAGAAAATTAATAGGAAATATGCATTAGAAGTCAGCAGGGATGAATCCCATATGCCTTATTGCATAGTACTGTACAAAATGTACTCCTGTATGTACAGTAACACGCTGCATTAAGCCAGAAGGAAAAATCTTTACTAACTTTGGCATAACAAAACTATCAGTATATTAAAAACAAGCCCTTATTTATTAAGAACCTCAAATCCCAACATCCATTTAAAAATTGGGATTCTTTCAAAGTCTCTGAGTCATCATGAAGAGCATGATTCATTCAGTAACCCCCGCTCACCACGACTCTCTTAGGAGTAAGAACAGATTCAGTTTTAAGCTTCCTCTGGCAATTTGAAAACCAGTATCTGGCTACCAATCTCTGTTTCTAATCTTAAAGGGAATTGCATCCTATTGCTGTTTTTGCATTCCTACCCTAAAAATGAACCTCTCTCTTTCCTCTTAATAATTTGGAGTATAATCTATTTAAATGCCTTTTAAGGAGCCATGAAATTCTATTTTCCAAGTCAGACACAGCTATTTTGAGGACTTGCCTTTCCAGGAGAGGGAATTTCACAAATGTTAGTCCTTTCACAGAACTAGGAACTGGTGCTGTCCAGCTGTGATCTCCTGGCCCCAGCCTGAAAACACTCTGTTATATAAAAAGTTCTGTTAACCAGAGACTCAAAAGATGCCTGCGTCATGGAATACATTTGTTCCAGGAATACTCACCAAATGCAGCATCTAATGAATTTCTTTTTGTGAATGTTAGGAAAAGCTTATTGATTAACCTCTTGTGTCTGTTCAGAAGGAGCAAACAAAGCAGAAGTTCTGGGACCCACATTTTGCTCTGTGCTTGAAGGCACATATGGAAGTATTTTCCAAGCCAATAGTTCAGTGAATATTTGTGCCTTTCCAGATTAACCAGTGCTTTCTGATGACTGTAGCTCAGAAAACTTGGCCACCCTTCATCTATAAATATTTCCTTATTCCTATACTTAATGGCAGCACAAATTTTGCATTTATACCAAATAGTGGGATTTTTGATGTTTTCTTACTGCTTTCCATTTCATTATATGCTGTATAGTACTCTTAAAAAATGCATGAACTCCCCTTAATACACATCCAAAGGAAGTGTGTGACGTTCTCCAAAACATCATGTGAACTATTGTGCTAAAAGTATCAGAGAAATTACTTCAAATTCCTGCTTCTTTTCTTTCAGGAACTTTCCAGATAATTTGCCATTTAAAAAATCAATTCTAATTACAACTCATTCATTTCTCTGGGATCACTTATTCATAATAGTTACTAATTAATGACTTGCGAGATCTACAGATAAAAGCTGAATTTGGTGAATTTTATATTCAAGGCTGACAGTTTGACTCAGAAAAAAATTGTTTGGATTTTCTCTACACGTAATTTAACAGGGGGTTTTGGTTTTTGCGTTTGTTGGGGTGTTTTGGCTGTACAAAAGAACACAGACATTCTTTTTGCTCATTTTATTTGATTACTGCAGCTCTCTCAAAAGATGCTGAATTATTAGGAACTGATCTTGCTTTTTTTTTTTGCTTTTTTTTTTTTTAATGAAAATAAATTCTATACATATTATACCACACATCTGGTCTTTAATTTCTTTTAAATAGTCACTTCAGCAGTAGTTTACAGTCTGTGGTGTGAAGCCTTGGGAATGCCTGCACTGTTTTTAGGTGGTCTGCAGAAACATAACTAAGCCTGTATTTGGAAGGCCTAAATTTTCTGACAAGGAGTGTTCCCCTTGATTAAAATTGTTAAGACCCAAAATTAGGAAAAAAAAATGGATTGCAATCACTCCTCTACAATAAATTATATTAACTAATTCCCATGCTTTCATTGTGGAATGAAGCAACCAGGGAATTAGGCATATTTGTTTAGGTGTTGATGAGGTTATTTATAGGAGTAATGATACTGTCTATAGTCACATCTTAGGAGAAAATTGAAACACCTGTAGAAAAATGAGCAGCAGTACATAAAAAGGATGAAATGCAAGAAGTCAGGTTAATTTTCAAAACATTAGCAAACATTCTTCCTACTGTTGGAGAACATGAACAGAGAATTTATTTCAAAAGTGTCACAGAAATGAGAATTCTCTGAATAATTAGTTTGAAATTAAATCCTTTTTCTTACATATCATCACTGAAAAGGGAAAATAAAAGACTTTAAATATTATTTGCATATGTCTCCGACACATATGCTTTCTGAATTACCACTATTTTAATGGTTTCACTATTCCTTCAATGAATATTAAATTCTTCACTAAGTTGGTGAATTGATTTTGTTGACTTGTGAAATGAAAGAACCACAGAAATTAAAGTAACAGAAATGGATTTTTAAGTTATTTTAAATACTTAAAATTGTTGACTTGAACCCACTTCATGTCAATGAGCAAAGTTAGAAAAAGGATATTTTTACTGAAGGTAAATTGATTTTGACTTCCTTTGGAAATGTGAAAACCACTATCCAGGAGAGATAAAATTATGATTATGTACACATGCAGATATACACATATTCAAATAAAATAATTATTAAAATTATTAGTTATTATTAATTATTATTAAAGCATTTTTAAGCAAGAAAATATTCTGTAAGTTAATTTCAAAGCAAAAGAAAGCAAAAATTGACATTGTGAGCCTATGGAAGTCTGTCATTTATTTCTGTGGAATGAGGATGTTGTCCTGCATTTTTTAAAGGTTGTTTAAGTCTACATGTAATACAGCTGATGCATCTTTACACAGGGCTGTCTGCTGCTTGATACGATTTATAAATCCACTTAGTATGACTGCAAAGCTAAAGGGCATTACCTACAGATGCAACTACAAGAAATTTTCTGTGGCAGTGAAACATTTCATTATCAAATGACTCCTTTAAATACACCAGGATGAACCATCTTGGTAGATAGATATCTACACATAGTAAATATTGCTACATTGTCACCATCTAAAGGATGAGATATTTGATCTTGAGAAATGAGTTAAATGTGCTTCTTGCTCATATTTGAAAAATATACTTTCACTGTGCTGTAAGACCATGTAGTAATGTCTCTGGCTCCATCTAGGAGGCATACATCTATTCAGCGACAACACAAGCACACCGCTCCATGAAATCAGTAGGATTGCTTGTATATGGCTGTTTCAAATAATTAATGAACTGGTTATCCAGATGTATCAAAATAACAGATCTAACAGACTTTACTGTCCAAAATCAATACGATTTGGGGTTTTTTGGTGGTTTTTTTTTTTTTTTTTAAGCAGTTCAGTAAATTCCAAACCCAGTGCTGCTAAGGCCGAACACTGAAGTATCCTCTCAAGGGACAAGCAAAGTGAGGAGGACACCTGATTTGAAGTTAAGGTTTGACTGGAACTAAGGTTTGACTGAAATGAGAATCTATTACTCACGGACTTCGTTGTCTGTGTTCTGTGAAATAGCCTCATGCTAGGCTGAGAGCCAAAACAGCTGCTTGCTTAAATTCCTTGCCGGCTGGAGCACCCCAGGACTGCTTCTCTGGCTGTCCTTAGGCTGGAATCCAAGAGTAAGGGAAATGGAACCTTAAGCACACAGTCTGAGATGTGCCCTGAAGGGTTTGACTCCTCTTCCTCCAGCTACATCACTCACCTTTGCCAGCAGCCAGCATCCATGACCCTGGTTCCCTCCTGGGGTGTGGAAGGGCTGGTGAAGTCAGTGGTCTGAGTGCCAGGTGACTCTACAGGCACCAAGATACTTGTGCATGGGGGGCATAGAGAAGTACAAACAATGTCTGGGTGTGCTCTTGTTGAGGTGATCAGGATGCAGAAAAGATCTCTTGAGCTGTGTTTATTTTGCCAGGGATAGTGCATTGACCTAACCATGGGCAACAGCAAAACCCTCACTGATCTTCCTGAAAGAAGGCTTTCACCTAGAAATCCCTAGAAAATAATTTGCTGAAGTCCCATTTCCAGGCAGTTCAGGCATCTGAGTGCTTCAATAAACAGAAATTTTTCATGTTAGTATGCCATTCAGTAAACCATAATTTTAAGCCCCTCTTTATTTCTGTGTGAGCCACTGGCATGGGATTTGTCATGCTGTTTCAGATGGGAAACCTGCAAGTTTCAATATGTGCTTGTTCATCTACATAGAAATCAGTAGTCATTTCTGGAGGAGGTTTTCTCCACCTTTGGTTACAGTGCCACAAATATTATATCAGATTAGTAGTGTCCATGTAAAGCAGTAGTCCATGGCATGTATTTGAGATTTTATCTCTAAGAAACATTAGAAATAAATGCAACTTGGTTTCTTAATACTGATCCTTCTGTACTAGATAGCAAACAATACCAACAGATTCTAAGCACTCACTACAGCCTTGATTAAATAAATTGAAAACCACATGTACAAGCTGCACTACTTCTAAGAAACATTTAGATACTCTTTTCTCTTTATTTTTGAATATTTTTAAAGATGACATAATTTCTTCTTTATTGTCACTATGTAGCTGTAAAAATGAAACAAAACAAGCTTACAACATGCTGTCTACTTTCCTGTCTGACAGCTGCTTTAGGATACAAACGGGCATTCATTCTTCCCTGCCAGGGGTGCCAACTTCTTTTACTGCTCTTTTAGCAGCAGCTCTGAATAAGCATCTCTTGATGCTGTTTGTGTGACGCTAGCTGTCCACACTGTGAGCTGGTTCAATGGCCCTGCATGATGGTCTCTCTCTCTCATACAGCACTGAGAAAAGTATTCACTTAAAGCACTGAAGAAAAGGTGCAATGGATGCTCTTTACTACCTCTTTTCAAATGCTGTTAATAAGTGTATCTGGATATCTTTCTTCACAATGATCCCACATTCATTTGCCACCCACCTTCTTGGCCAGGGAGTGTAAGATGGGAAGTACACATACTGTTTTGCAGAGGCTGCTGAGCAGCATCTGTAACAGAAACATTAAACCAGCCCATGCATCCAGCTCTCTCCAGAGGAGAATGGCTTGTTCTTTCAAGCTCATGTACATTGACTTCCATGACATCAAAGTGCTCATTACCCTGAAAGCTATGCCTGTTAGTTGTAACAAAGTAATATTCCTTGCTTTCTAAAAGTACACAAGGTTACAGATCATCCACGCAGCATCAATAAAAGTGTACAAAATGAGACAACATTCTAACAATAGTTTTCCTCTTAGTTTGCGAAGGAGCACTAATTAGAGAGGATTTTTAGACATCAGACTAAAAAGTGTTTGTTATGTGAAATAAAGAACCTAAGGATATGAACTGAGTCATAACAGCTCTGTGGCCCTGAAATTTGTTTTTCTTAATGGAAACTGTGTAACACAGTTCAGAGAAGGAATCTTGTTGAACTCCCTACACTTGAGGCTGGCAAACAGCAAATATGAGAAGTTACGCAAGCCACAGTTAAAGCTCAAAATGATGCCATGGCTATGGAATTTGAGTGCTTTATAATTTCCAGTTCAAAACCTTCTCTTTAGCAGAAAAAAACTTGCAGTAATGAATGAAGACACATTTAACCATAAATGTACAAGGGAGCCTTTGCAAGGATCCAGAAGAAGCTGTAAGGGAAATCAGGTTAAGGAGGCTACAGAGAACCCTGTGAGCACGGCGCCATCCCTGTGAGAGGATCACATCCTGGTGCCATCATGACGAGCGGCTCCTTGTGCCACTTGTACCTCCCTGATTAGGTGAATGGAACTATTCAGTGAGCAAAAAGCTAATTGGCACAAGCAAGCTGTTGGAACGACTAAAATTTCATAGCAACAGGACTGAGAGCTCTATTTTTGGGGATGTACGTGGTATGTGTGACCCTTGTGTTGTCCATTAGGAGTACATTTCACTCCTTCATGGTTGAAGAGCAATCCAGACATACTCATGACTCATTGAAGGCAAAAGTAAAAGAAAAAAAATTGCAGATGAAGCTGATAATTATGAATCATCCAGTTACTTTAGCACTCAGATATTTTAAAATATTCAGCCAGACTATTCATTTTTGTTTAAACTCAAAAAAACTTCATGGCTAGTGTAGCTGACACACTTAAGCAATGAAAGGCAGTCTTACAAAATAAGATTTACAAACAGAAACATATTTTTCATAGCTGAGGACAAGATTGTTTTCCATTACCAAAAATAATCAGATTAGTGGAGATGCCTTGAGAGTGTCATAGTTTGTAGAGCATGTCATGCCATGCACTAAGCGCTTGTAAATAAGCTTGCTATAGAGGGGTATTTCTTCAGCTAGAATTTTATGCAAAAGCATTGGCTTCCTTCTCAAAATAACCAGGTCTGTTGTCTCAGGGTTAAACTCTTCAATGGGTCGTATGCTGCTCCTTAGGTTTCAGACAATTACTTCCACCCAGGTTGATGGGATCTAATTTCTCACTGTGTAATGTATAAGGGAAACATACTTAACCAAAATGTTCAGGTTTCTTCCTTGATCCTTGATGCACTGAAGTTTCCCAAACTATCCCAAGTCTAAATATACCTAAGCAAAACCAGAAAATGAAAGGGAGATGGTTTTCTCAGTATGGTCTATGGTCTGGTACTTATGAATTATTAGAATAATTAAAACAAAATATAAAGTAGTGCACACGAGCAGTAAGACTACAGGAAAGTGCATAGACTGCGTTTGTGAGGGCTGTGTGATGTCAGACCTTCCCACGTTTAAGCACTCCTGTTGACTGTGTTTGGAGTGACTGGGACTCCAGACTTCCCTTCTTCACCCATCCTACTTAGCAAAATCAACCACTTAACAGGAAAATAATGAAGTTTATGTTTTTATCAAAAAAGTAATATAACTTTCCATACCAAAGGAAAGGTCATTATTCAGATTAATTCTTTAAACTGATTTTCAAGGAAAAATGGAAATTTCAACATGAAATTAAATATAAGAAAAAGTACTCAGCAGTACATGGGCCATCTCAGAAAAGGCCCACATATTTTTATAGTCTGAGGTTTCACAAAATATTTTCCTCCAAAAATTTACAAACAACCAGTCCCTCTGTTTTTATGTCACTCACTTATGGACCTTTTAAAACTCAGAAATGTTTACAAATAAATAAGATATTGTTGCATTAAATTTAAAAGTACCATTTTAATGAAACTGAGTACAAATATCAGTGGACTTTAAGAAACAGCAATTAAAAGAAGAAGAAATTAAAACAAAACAAAACAAAACAAAACAAAACAAAAAACACAAAACAAAACAAAAAAAACAAAAAACAAACAAACAAACAAAAAAAAACAACAAAAAAAAAAACCCCAAACCAACAACAAAAGTTTACCATCTCCAAGAAGTTAACTAATTGTCAACAAATAATAAAGAAACTTCTGTCTGAAAATTTAATGAAAATAACTCCAATATTGCTGTTCAAAAGCATTTACAAACCCTAAAAATAGGTGAAAATATTTCCATCAGGACAAAAGAAATGGATCCAACCCAAAGTGAAGTTGATTCTTATCTTGCTACCTAACACCCAGAAGAGTGACATGGCTCTCAGGGCATTCACTCCTTGCAAGGACTTGGAGATGAGATCAAGGGGAAGCAGGGAATGATCAGCTTTGGGACATGACCTGTTACCTGAAGGTAGAAATGTGAGTGGCCAAAGCTGATTACAAGAAGCATCAGATAATTTTATAGGTCAGCAAGTTCGTGACAGAGAATGTTATATTCACTTCTGGTTTGGGTTTTTTTTTCAGGAATGCCATTTTTTTCTTCCTCAGCTTCCATTACCTTTCCCCCATTTCATCCACAAAAACAGGAATCTCAACTTCCATTTCTTCACTGGAGCTACCCACAAGCTCAGAAATGCAGTAATCCAGGTGTTTTCTACTCCAGTTTACACCTACAGTTCCACTGACTTGCAGCACACTGTGCCCCTCAACCATCTTGGTTCTGACTTAACCTCTATGGTACACCATGGGAACAGCATTGCCAAGCTCCTTCTTTGGAGGCAAAGCCCAGCCAGGGCTCTGTGCCCAAGGAGGGGAATGTACCTCCTTGCAGGCCTGTTGCACATCCCTAGAGCAGTAGGATGCACCAGAGCTGCCTTTGCCTGGAGGCACAGTGTGAGAGGAGCATTAAAATGGATTGAATCATGCGCAACGCAAATTGTATTGACACAACAGCACACTCATTTAGTTTTTAAGAAACTTGTAATGGTTTATCATCATGAAACAATGAAGTGAAATATTTTGGATCAGAGCTCTTGTTCTGTGAAAAGTTTAAATATTTAGGCTTTCAGTCTTAGTTTCAAAAATGAAATATTAAAGTCATGCCTACAACTACTATTTTACCAGCTGAACAGAATAAAATGGAAACACTCAACTTTTTTTCCACTTTTTCTTTCCCCTTTTTCCATTGTTAAGCCTTAAAAAAGTTAGAATAGCAAAGGAAAAAATGAAGAAATGCAAAATTATTGTTTTGGAGTGGGCAATGAAGGAAACTAATACCTGACATTATTCATTCTATTTTATTTTATAGCAAAGAAAAGGTCATAAAATGATAAAATGATAGGGAAAAAGCAGAAAAACTGGAAAAATCCAAAGGAAGTTTGCAAACTAAGTCCTCATAGCTCAGGGATTTATTTTTTGGTTAGCCTTTAAAACAAAAATTCAACCAGCTCAAATGCCATTCTAAAACACATGACTGAATTACCCTAAATTTAGGTACCTCAATAAATTAACTCCTGTCCTCTAGGACAAGAGTTACAAGAAGTAACACTTTCATGTTGAAGTGCATTTCTGAAAATTAGAAAAGATTATTCACCTGGGCATAGTGGTACAGAAGTTTAAAAATAATGGTGGACACAGGCTAGCTGCGCTTTGAAGCAAGCTGATGTCAAAGTTTTAAAAAATCAAAACACTTATACAAAGTTGAGAGTAACTCTCCTATAAAATGAAGGAAATCTTCAATTTTAGGATGGGTACAATACTGCACCACTTTATTTGTTCATAAACAAGTTGTTTCTTTGACACATACTTTACTGATGTGTGCAGAACACATACATGACTCTTTTAGAGCAGCCCAACAGGCAGGATCCATGAAGCACTCTGCATCACAGCTGGTTTCTCACCTCCATATAACCTCCTTTGTATTATAATAGCCTCCCTGCATGTCCTCCAAAAACAAGGTGCTGAGTTTGTGTCAGTAAATTTTTGAGGGAATGCCTTTCCATTTTTCAGGCATTTAAACTTAAACTATGACCATATATGGGAACATATGAATATCTACATCAAATTGTGAAAAAGGACTACCTAGACTTCAATATCTAGTCTGGGGAAATCTGTCAATTCACCATCCTTCCCTCACAAAAATCAATAGCTGAAATCTGTGAAAAATTATCAGGAAAGCATATTTCTTTCAGCTACAGTTTTCGATATTTCTAAGCCAAGATTATGAAGTTTTACTTTTATCAGCCCTAATGGATTTTCCTTCTGTCAGTTTGCCCAAAGTTCTGCCTGAAATATTTCCCTGTTAACATTTATCAGTAACAATGTCTCATGAAAGAAAGAGGGAGCTTCTTCTTTTACCATCTTATTTCTCTTGCCCATTGTATCCCTCAGTGAAAAATATGCATATTGCTGGTATGCACTGTATCAGAGCTTCTATCATGGAAAAGCAGCCCATATAACAACATTCTGCAGGGCCAATAAAGAAGATATAAGGAGAGATATGAAGTAACTAGTAAGGTCACAACATTCCCAGGAAACACATGCAATTCACAGGCACTTTTGATCAGGACTATAGTATTTTTAATCCGGAGGTTTGCTTCCTGTCTCATACTTCAAATTTGTTTCCGATGCCACAGCATACTTTTTTAGTATGCTTCCTTATTTTGGTTTAATTAAACAACAGAGCTGTACAATAGAGTAATTTTTCATCTAGACATTCTTGTTTCCTAGTGTTTGATTTAGGTGATTGTATTTGCCAATGAAAATAATACATTTTTTTTTCTCTCTCCTTTCTTTTTTTTTTTTTTTTTTAATTATGTAATTTATCTTGATCATTTTCAAAGCCAAGATGCACCTGCCACCAGAGGGGTCCAGTTTCAGGAGACTGGTTTAGACAGGCCAATTTCTGCCTCTGAGTTGAGTCCTGACAGTCCGGTTGACCCCACTCTTCTCTCCTTCCTGCCCCTGCCCACAGGCAGGGGAAGCTCTTTGAGCGCTGCAGTACCAAGCCCTTGAGGTGAGTGTGTCCCTGTCCATGCTGCCTGCTCCAGGCTCCCAGTCATTCTGGTGTGTGGAGCCAGCTATTTGTGGCTGGCTCTAGCAGGCAGGAGAAACTATTTGGCTTTTTGTATCCTGTTTGTTATTCAAGCATCATTTTCCAAGAGGGATGCTAAGTAGCAACATTTTGCCAGATGCTTGTGGTAAAAGGTCTTTAGAACAAAGGAACAGCTTCAAAGCTCCAGCTTTTCAAATATCAGCATCTCCTTAAAGACAGTTAAACATCTTCCCTCTTAACCTTATGATAAACTAAAGTGAGGTACATGATTTATGTGAAACTGACTTTATCAGGTTGCATTTCAAAATAGAACATTTAGTAGTAGCATTTCAAATAGATTGTGAAAGGCATTCAGGAGATCAATGCAAGGCAGTCACTGACGTACAAGGATTAGGCGTGTGTTGAATAAATCCTTCTTGGCAAGGAAATCTTCTTCTCGTAAAACCTGTGGTGCTCCACAAAATGCTTGCAAATGACAGTGCGTAAGAGCTTGTGTCAAATGGAGCTGTTCTGTCTCTGAGATGATATAACATGTTTCAGCTCAACTATTACTTGACTAATATTTCCTGGATAGTAAATCATTCAGCAACCAGAGAACACTGCTGTCAAAACATCTTTCTTCTTCATATCTCTGTAGAGCTGGTAGCAGGTCTATTAGGTATAGTTTTACAACCCTGTAAGAAAGCTTTCTGTTTGTGGCAGAATATTTCTCAGCTGTAGTACTCATTTTTTAATCTATTTTTGACTGATCTCTCTCACAGTTTTCCATCCATCTTCTTGCTCTGTGAACTTCATGACCTGAGTGTTGTCAAAAGCAAGGATTTCCATCATGTTTCATGTATTCATTCCTATTGGTCTTAGTAGTGTTGAGTCTGTACAGAATTTTCTACAGGGCTGAACTTACTTTGCAAGTCATATCCCACGTGCTTTTTATTCCAAGAGAAAGGTGAATAGTGTAGCTAAAAATTTTATCATCAGAGTTTCCAGCTGTGAAATGGAGCATGTTAAAAATCTCACTTGGAGAGACTAATCTGAAAAATTAGCATTCCTGTAAGCAATGAACAAGACTTGAACAGCACAGGAAAATGGAGACTTTTTGAAGCTAATTAAATTGCATAATGACATTCCATCAGGCTTGGGCATTATATTTTATCCTTTCCTAATTTGTCTTTTTAATATGGTTTAAATGATAGCTTGATCACATGATGAGAATGTTTCCCTTAGTAGTATGATGCAGCTTTTAAAGCTGATTCTTGACTCAAGTAATACTAATAAAGTAAAAAATTCAAGGCTTACACCTGAGAATAATACTTTTTAAGAAAAGCATGGTATAACAACTACTCACTACAGAAGAGTGAACAAACAGTGGACAGATGTAAAAAAAAGAGGAATTTTGAATTCATAAAGATTTTCATAATGGCACTTGTGTACATCCTGTTGTCTGTACCAAAAAATGAAGCAATATCAGAAGAAATAGTTGCATCTGCTCAATATGGTCCCTGAATAAAGAAATAAGCTAGAAATTGCAGATAAATGACTGCAAACTGGCTTCATTTCTGCAACAGTATCTGGCTTCCAATTTGTTTTGAAATAAATTCAAGGACCTTCTACATTCTCATAGATGTTTTCATAGACTGCTGTTTTGGATCTATCTGTATTTTACAAAAGTGACAGCAGTGTTACCTATGGACAGGCAATTACCTATATTTGTTGCTCTTTTCTTACTTTTACACCTTCCCTTAAAAAGAAAAAGTGTTCTGGAAGATATAGGTGCATAGTTCACTCCATATCTTTCCTAATAAATTTCTTTGCACACTTCCTATTTGTAGTCAAAATTTTAATGATTGGTTTTGTCAATTTGCTAGAGATTGCTGAGCAGAATGATCAATTACATAATTACGTTTCTACTTCGCATGTTGTTGCTTAATCTCAGTTTCTGATTATTATGACCCCACAAGAACTGCTCACACTCTTCTGTTACTCTGGCTACTAAAAGAATAAAAGAAGTCCCATATTAAATAAAAAAAAAAAAAAANATTGTTGGTAAAAAAACAAACAAACAAAAAAGTACAACAATTGTCCAAAGTCCATATAGATTTGAGAAATAAAGAGGATTATTTTGGTATAGAGGACTTCCCACAGTACCAAGAGGATTTTTTCCCACAGCTGAGTTGACTATCATGAAAATAAATATGTATTTATGGGCCATCTGAAAACTCTGAATTTCTTTTATCTTGTTTTATCTGGGTAGCATGACAGGCTATGCAAGGCATATTCCTAACACCACTACTGGCAACAGAAATAAAAAGGTGAAAATGGAATATATTTTAAAGTTTTCCCATTACTTGTAACCAATTCTGACTGTTTCCTAACTAAAGCCATGACTGTGACTGACTAGTCCATCTTGAGACATCATACAGAGAAATTACTAATTTGGCTTTATCTTAGCAAGCTGGTATGAAAGAGAGGTAGAATGAGGTATCAGCATTGCCTCCAGTCTCATGCTTCACCCACAGACATAGAGTGTATGAAGAGATCAGTTACTGTAGATGTAAAAAAAGGGCTATGGCTGTCCATATTGTAAAGAACACAACTCATCCTAAACTCCTGGGCTTACTTATAGTTGACAGATACAACCTGCTTCAGAAATCCCCAGGAAAACAAACTGGTATCTCCTATTCTGTATGTCATATTAGTGCTACTGGCAGTAGAATCTGTCTGTCCTGGTGACCTAAGTTCAACACAAGTGTTGATGTATTGGAGCAGTTTCTGCAAGGATACATGAGCATAATGCATGATTAATTAATGTCTTCTGTAGTTTAAACTAATTCTTTGAAAGTGAGTAGATCAAGGAAGAAAAATCTGATAAGAGAAGGAAATATAAAACATAAGGTAGCAGGAAGCTGCTGTGAGAGTATCATATTCCCATTCCTTATGCTGAAGATAATTGCTGGATGGTTTCCTATAAGATATGGTGCTGTTCAAATACAAAGGAAGAATTGAAAATTATTCCTTCTTCAGGTAAATCATACAGCCACTGTTATGAAGGAGCAGAGCAGCAGCAGTTTTTGGTAAACTGGATTTCACTAGAAAGAATGATTTTGTCAGGAACATCACAGCATTTAAACTCTGAAATTCCAAGTCTGACTGAGCTGAGTGATTTTGGAATGTGAGGCAGAATTTTGGTTAAAACAAATGGTAGGGAAACTCAATCAAGTGGTAGTTCCACCAAGAAGCTGTTGCGTCTGTTAGGCACAATTTACTTTAGAAATTATATCTGACTCATTTTAAAAATATTTTTTTTCAGAAGTTCTATGTGTTTTAAATCTTGATTTGGTTAAATGTAGTTAAAATGAGGAGACTATTCCTTTCCAGATCAGTCTGCTTTTGCCATCTGTTATACTCATTTTGTTCTATTGTGTCTACTATGTAATAGTTCTCGATATTAAGACTTTGACTATCACAGAATGGGATGAAGGCACAAATGTCCATGAAAGGAAACCATGTTTTCAGGAATGCAACCAGTGAAAGAGAAAATGCCTGCAGTGAATTGGGATGTAAAAAGAAACAGAGGGAGGGAGAAGTGGAAGTGGGAGAACTTTCCTAAAGTAATCTCTCCTATAGTCGCCAACAAAATTTCTTACCTGTCAGCAGACTATGTGCCTGAAACATTAGGAAAATTTTTCATCTGCTTTTCATGATGTCATATGAATGGAAGCCATATTTCAATCTCAACTCTCAAAAGATTAGCATAATTTTCAAATAATACAGTTCAAATAACATAAAAGACTTTTCCCTGAATTTCCACTGTAAGGAATTAACTATACAATACCTTATGGTTTTGGTTTGGCAAGTTTCCCAGTACATTGCTAGCATTCATGTGGAATGCATTTTATTTGAGCTATGGATTAGAGGGGTGTAGCTGACAATGCTGTACACATTTTAATGCAGCGTATCTGTTGGAAACTAATCTGAAAATGTTTCAGTTGTCATCAAGAAAATAAAACTTCTGTACCCAGATGAATTGGCCTTCAAATCTTCTCTAAATTTGGAAATTATGTAGATAGAATTCCATTTTTGAAACATTTTTAAAAAGATTTAGGCATCTGACATATTAGTTTTCTCATGTATTTTCACTTCATTAAAATTATATCATTGTATCATAGATTATAAGTATTCCATTTGCTTCATTATAAGTAACATAAATATTAAAAGCATATATTGCTTTTATAAAAAATTGTGTATCCAGCAGGAGTAGAGCAGCAATAAACTCTGTATTCAGCATTGGTGAGGCCACACCTCAAATCCCACGTTTAATGCTAGGCCCCTCACTACAAGGAGGACATTGAGGAGATGGAGCATGTCCAAAGAAGGGTGGCAGAGCTGAGGAAGGGGCTGGAGTCTCACAAGGAGAAGCTGAGCGAGGTGGGGGTGTTTAGCCTGGAGAAAAGAAGGCTTATCTCTTTCTACAACTACCTGAAATGAGTCTGTCAAAAAATGAGGGTCATTTTCTTTTTCTCCCAAGTAATAAGCAATAAGAAAAGAGGAAACTAACTCAAACTGTGCCAGTGGAGGTTTAGATTGGATATGAGGAAAAAATTATTCATGAAAAGGGCGGCCAGGCATTGCAATAGGCTGCCAAGGCAAGTGGTAGAGCCACCATTCCTGGATGTAGCACTTACAGCCATGGTCTGTTCTTGGAAAGGTCAGTGTTGGATTAATGGCTGGACTTGGTGATCTTAAAGGTCTCTTTCAAATTAAATGATCTGAAGTTTCTAAAGTGTTTGATACAATTAGAAGCAAGGAAAAGTAAGAAGGGAGAGGTATAAAAAGAACTAAAAGACAAGGATAGAAATATTCATTTCATCTTCCCACTGCTTCCTTTCTCTTTCCTCCTTCATTTTTTATCGTTTGGCTAGAGAAAAGCAGGACAAAAACCAGGATCATTATCCTGGATGTCAGGATAGAAGCCTTTGACATATTCAAGGATCTGCTTGGAGGAATCTCACGGGATATGGTCCTGTAAAGGAGAATGGTCCAAGACAGCTAGTTGATTTTTAAAGATCGTGTCCTTTCCTCCTGGTCAGGACTCCCATCCCAACCATCAGAAAAAAAATCAAAAACAGGTGGGAGAAGCAATTGTGGGCTTCCCAATACGAGAAGGATATGGAGCTATTTGAGCAAGCCCAGTAAAGCACTGTGAAGATGATGAAGGAAATGAGGCTTGTCTCATACAAGGGGACATTGAGAAAGCTGGTACAGTTCAAACCAAGAAGAGAGAGCCAGACTCTTCTCAGTGGTGCCCAGTTGCAGGACTAGAGACAATCATCACAAATAGGAAAACAAGAAATTGTATCCAAATACAGGAAAATATGTTTTTACAGTGAAGGTGGTTGAGGAGAGAAACAGGGCCCAGACATTGCACAGAGAGGTTGTAGAGTCTCCAACCATGAGAATATTCAAAACCTGGCCATGGTCATGAGCAACTGGCTCTAGCCTGTATGAAGAGGGGCTGGACTAAATGTATATTTTGGTGCTATTTGTGGTTCTATAGTTCTGTGATTTTTTTTTTCCCTTGTTCTCTTCATACTGCCTTTTACATATCATACACAAATGTATTTATTTTTCTAGATTTGTATATACTCCTTCTGCTCCTTTTTAAAAACATTTTTAAAGGAATTCTGCCCTTTTTAATGTTCTGGGAAAATAAATAATACCCTTTTACCCTTACCTGTTTCCTCCTTCTCTATTCCAATCCATATGTATATCCACAGCCTTTCCTTGTCTGTTAATTGCCTTTTCAAATCTGTCAAGTCAATTTACAGACATGCATGACACTTTCCAGGCTAAATTCATACTTAACTGTATTTTTCCACAGTTCTTGAATTCAGGAACACCAGCCCATTCCACAGATCTTCTAGATCTGTAGTCAGCTTAAAAAAGTTTCCAGTAAAGGCATTGACTTTAAACTTGTGGTTTGAAAAATCTTTTTAGATTCAAAATCTAAAGGCAGTAAAGAGAATAAAATTAAATCAATATTTTAGAGCTACAGTAATAAAAAACAGGTCATAAGATGTTAAGCTTTTTAGTGATTGTTTTTTTCACTGACTACAAGCTTGAGCTGTCTCAGCCTCTGGGCTCTTTTAAAGTCTTCACAATAAAGCTCATTCAGCTCTCTCTAGCCCTGTGAGCTTCATCAAATTTGTTTTGCAGTTTGATGGCTAAATTTATATTTTACGAGCATATCCATTGTATGTAACTAACATCCTATGGTGTGCTTGCCAGAACATTTACTTAGTGCATAAATCCTTCTTATAGACTGCACAGCACACCAAGTGATCCACATTCAGATTTTGCATATTGTGGTGTGACCCTGACACAATATCTTCAGAATAAAATCTCCAATTTCTTCTATCGTAATCTGGATGGGGGAAGAAACTATTAGAGTACATTTATTTATGTGCATGATGAAAATAGGATTATATAGTCATGGTTAGACATTGTATGAGAACTGGAATCCGAAAGTTTATCAAATCTGGTCTCTAATAAAATACTCGTTATTTTGATATGGCTGGAAAGTTAGACTTGAAAAGTTGTTTACATTAAGGGAATTAAAATACTTTTGGTTTGACAAAGTGAAAAAGGATCTTTTAACTAGTATATTTTCCCCTGTAGTTTTTACTGCTGACAGACTTGGACTTTAGTCTGATATTACTCTGTTCTACTAGTAGAATTTCTATTTTGGCACATTCTGAACAGCTAACACTGTGTTTGAAGTCTTCAGGCCTGCATGTTTCACTTGGAGTTTTGCAAACCAGGAAAACCTTCAAAGAATGATGTAGAACTATACCAGATTTGAAATCATAACAAATATCTTGCTGTCTTTATCATGGTTTCAGTGGGAATACACACAAAAAAAAAATCATTTTGAGAAACTTATGAATGTTGAAAGCATGGGCTTTATGAGTTTTAGTATTTTATAATGTGTCAAGGCTACCCTAGAGCCCAAATTATCAAAAGAAACTGATGACTGATAAGGCTAATATGAGCCAGGTCTATACTTACATTTCACTGAAATTTCAAGCTGATTAGAAGTATTAAAGGATTAGATTTATAACAAATATGCTGTTATCAAAATGCATGGAGGACACATTTATCAGACAAAATGTTGCAAGGAGAACACATTCTCAGTGAAGGAAATGAAACTGATAAATTAAACCAGCAAAGCTGTAATTTTTCTAGTTGAATTTGTATTTAAGACTGAATTCTAATTTTAGATAATATCCTTATTCTTTGCCTGTGTTAATGCAGCTCCTGTTTTTACTCATTGAACCCTGTTGCACATCCTCCTTGATGGACTGGAGACCTCACAACTATCAAATTCTCTTTTTACAGTATCCTGTTTATAGGTATATAAAAGTTTAACTTAAACAAACTAGATTGAGTCCTCCTTCACTCATCTGTGACTGGACTGTCAATGAGAGTTTGCCAGCAGTCAGGAAGCCTCTGTATACCTAGTGCAGGGAAGAGATCTCCATCAGAGGCAGGATCTGCCAGAACTTTTCACTGCAGTCAGCAATGGCCCTTCCTTTTAGACTCACTGCTTCACAGATCACTGAGGATGAGCTGACTGTCCTATGGATCTAATTTTGTTTTCAGAGTAGCTGCCTCCTGTGTCATTTGCATTCTGGTTTTCTGCTGGCATCTTTTTATCTATGTTTTTTGAAAAAAAAGCAAAATTTATATCCTGTTTATCAAGCAGTCCCCCTTTTTCTGTACTGAAGGCCTCTTCTTTTAATTGATTACCATTCTGCTAATTGTTATATCCTTATACAAACCATCATAAGTTTCCTCATCATTTCAAAATCTATCTTCTGGGGGTTCTCGCTGGAAACAAATGCTCTCAATTATCCTTGCTGCTCTTGAACACATTTTGATATGGCTCAAGAAGCTAATCACTATTTTATGTCTTCAATACATAAATGTTGTGATTAGAAAATGCACAGCAATCTAATGGTATAACTACACTAAGCTAACCATGTGAGTGAATTAAAGGAATAACAACTTTGTCATTCTCCCTGTAGTCTTATATTAATTAACATGAGATATTTTCCCCTAATTTAAATTTTTTATAAATAAAACCTTCCTCTTGCAGGTTTTTATTTGACTGATGACTGATCATATATTCCCCCAACTGTTCTGGAATTTACCCAGCTATGTTATTGAAAATCAGCATTCTTAGTACTTGGTCAACTGGCATTTCTTTTAGAAATTTAAGATGCAAAGGTCCAACACCTACTAATTTAAAAGTGTGGATTTAGAAACTTTAGCCTTTCTCTCTTTTTCCCTATCCCCCCCCCCTTTACTATGACATGAAGGATTCTACCATTTTTTCTGTAGCAATGGATAAATACCACTCCTTGAACTATTCCCCTAATGCAATATTATAAAGAGTAGTAGGTGATACAGAGAAGAGCTACCATGCATAGGATGCTCTCAAACCCTAGTGCATTAATTATTTAGGATGTTTTGCTCTATCCCACAATGGGTGGTCCATTATGCCATAACATCCAAATTCTGCACAGAAAAACGCAGCATACTTGTCTCAATATTACCTATATATAGCAGACTCATTTAATTACATGCACCAAGTGCTGCACCAAAATTGGAATCCTCCAACCATAAGACCCTAGAGCAAAATATCATAATCTGACTCATAACCCTCAGTTACAGGTACTGAGATAAAAGCATGTTTTCTTGAAAGTATCTAAAATGATGATCCACATTAACAACCTTTTATTTTTTTTTCTTTTAAGGAATTAACAAAATCACATTGAACCAAATAGATTAGAAATCTTCTCTTGTGCTGTGCTATCAGCTGTACCCAAAATCATAATAGTTTTCAAGCATGGGTCTTTTAATAACTTTCTTCAACAAGCCATAAGTCTTGCCTTTGATAATATATCATCTGGTTTAGTTGCACCTTATTGTTCAGCATGAATTCAGGCATAAAAGGCAGACTTTATTTCTTTGCTATATTTTCAGAAGCATTGTCATGAGAGGCCATAGCAGCTTCTTCTCCTTTTGTATAGCAGTATCAATCTTCCAAGGCTCTGGCTTTGCTGCATAACAATAGCAGACAGTAAATTGTGTCCTCTTTAGCTGGCCTGTTGCATCTTTTTCTTGATAATTAAGTTCATCAGCTGGCTTTTAAAGTCTGGTCAGAACATAATTGATATAGCCCTAGAGTATCTGATGAAATTAGCAGCTGTTTATCCTTGCTCATTCCAATTATTTACAACTCTGGCTACATCATTCCTTTCTGTGCTATTTTCTTCAAATTTCTAGGTTACTTTAATTGGTTAAGGCTCAATAAATTTCAGAGCAAATATTTAAATGTTTGTATTTCAGCTTTCCTCAGAAAATAAGTTATGCCTTGTCTCTGCATCTTTAAAACTCCGGTTGCCTCAGTATCTGTGGTAATGTATTGTAGCAGAAAGATAGAAAAGGAGCAGAAATAGAATCCTTTACAATCTTCATATACTATATACCTCCATATGTTGGGATGTTAGTGATGACTGGGATAGGACAAAAAGAAAGAACTACCCTTAATTTAAGGGGTAATTAAAAGTAATCCCAAGTTATGGTAGACTGAGCAAGATAATATCCATTAGCTCCTTGCTTCTTAAGTCTTACAAGCCAAAACAAATCAAACTGAAGATGAAAATAAAGAGTAAAGAAAAGGTACAGCAGATGAGAAGTCAGCACCTTAACTGAGGACTTTCTTGGTGGCACACTAGCTAACAGGGTGAGAAGGGAGGAAAAGGGACAGTGATGAGGCTGAGGGAAGGAGAAAAGGGCATGGACAGACAAGCACATGGTGCCAATGCGGTTTGGGTCTGGCTTCCTTATTGGCAATGCCATAGAAAGATGGTAAAACTGAGGCAACTTCTGTGCATTGCCTGTGAAAGCACCATAGTAGTACTGACCCACACCTGCCAACGGAGGGAGGTGGGTTGAGGAAGTCTGGAGCAGCAGCTATAACCTTCACCAACAAATCCATCAGGCAGGCTAAACAGAACCTAATCCTGCTGGACTAACACTGAGTACTGCTTCCCCTCTACTCCCTGTGCAGTAGGCACTGACATATGCCCCGCAAACAAGGAAGCGGATCCAGTACTTTCTGTTCTAAAATGTCAGGGTTGCCTAACAGCTTAACCAGCACTGAACACCCAGGTTACAAGATAGTATTGGATTTCATCACATGGTGTTTTGGTGTCCCTGGCTTGACAAACCAGTAGAGGTTGAAATACTGTGTCTCTGTGATGGGAGGATATCTATGTGCAGGAAAGAGTGTTTTGTTTTTGGCTTTAAAATGTTGTCCTGGTTTTGAAAGGACAGGTATCTGCCAGGAAAAGCTGGAAGTTCCATTTGAATAGAGAATGTAAACCCCTCCCTCCAATTATTATAATTTTGTAATTAGGGGCTTTCAGGCAAAGTTTTGGGAATAGGAATAACAGTCCTTTAATGGGAATATTAAAAATACATTAAAAATGTGGTAGTACAGAAAATAAAATAAGCATGCAAATAAAACAAACAAACAAAAAAACCCAGAAAAGCCTGACAGAGTCAGGGACGTGACCTGACACCCTGTTGGTCAGGGTGTTAGAAGCAGTCCAGAAGAATCCTTCTGGAGTAACAGACACAGTTCTGTGGAGTAGAGATGGTCCTGAAGAAGTCCAGTGGTGGCGACATGGGTCCAGTCTTCCTCTGGGAATCCAGAGGAAAAAGGATGTCCTGCTGTTCCTGTCTCCCCTTTTTATCTAGATAGGGATGCTTGGGTCCCCCCCACAGCTGGGCAGAGCATTTCCCAATGGGATGATGTAATGTGTCATGTCATTGGTGAGCCTTAATGGCCCATTATCAGAAAACATCAGCTCCAAAACTTGTGTTTGGCTACCCTATTGTTTTGGTTAAGTACCCAGCAATTAATTTCCTAGCAACCTAAAGGAAAAAATTCAACTAACACAAAGGAAACAATACCCAACCTCCAACAATGTGCTTTGCATTTCATTTGTTTGCAATTGCTTTTTCAGCATCATAAAAATGAATCAGAATGACTGTCACTCAACAGGAGCAGCATAAGCCTGGCTGCTCTAAGTTTCCCACTGAACCAGTACTCTCATCAGTTTTACAACATGGGGAGATGAGACCCTGCCTGAATCAATGGTCTTCTTTATGTGCATCATATCAATCTTATAGGTTGCACCAGTCCATCTATTGCTCATGGTAGGTGCACTGTGAACTTTGTTTGAGGAGCAAAATCTTTTCAAGATAAGGGAGATACCAGGGATCCATGCTGCTTTTTCCTACTTTTTCGAGCAATAGCAGGACATCCAGTGAAATAAGTTCTGAGATTCTTGTTCCTAGTTCCTACATTGCATTACTCTGGGTTTTTGTTCTTTTCACTATTTTGTTCTGTCGAACAAGGAGTGCCTTTAGCATGCAGGGTTTACTTGGAGCATGTAGACTGTATCACAAGAAAACATGGACTTGGTACAAGGCTGATTCAAACCTTCAAATCAATACAATGAAAGAAATTGGTCTTCTGTAAGCCCCTAGCCTCCATACACAGAAATGTGAGATGTCTTTCAGTTTTGCAGAACTTAGTGGAAAATTTTAGACTGCTTTTTGTGTGTCTGGAATTTTTGGTGATAAAAAGGAAACTTTAATATATTTTCTAACAAAAATGTTGAGAACTGGAAGGCAATGGCTAGTTCTTATTTCCAACAAAATAAAAGCACAAAATCCATTTGTAAGCTCTGCTGAGCCAATGGCAATTGTAGATCTGTTAGAAACAAGGAAACAAGAAACTCTGTGGATATAATTACAGCTCTCTGTCCACTTTTAAACCTAGCATGGTGTGAGTTGTTTACCAAAGATCATGGGTTTGAAGGCTGGAGCAACCATATTCTTGATACTTAAAAGCAAATTCTAGAAATGGAAAAAGAGTTTCTTGAAATTATACAACACCTAGTTTGTTTATAGTATGTTTTAAGTCTGATTGCAGCTTGTCTTGAGCAGCAAAGCTATTAGAGTAGCTAAAGTAATGGAATGAACAAGCTAATACTTGCTAATAAATAAACACTAGTAGTTCATTAATAAGCTATGTTATGATCTGCCTTGCAACATGCTGAAAGATATGAAAGGAATTTGATGGCTTATCCATTGAGCACTCTAGACACAAATTCTTTAGTTCAGAAGTAACTGAAGGAAAAATATTCTCTCAAGTATCTATGAGATTTTAGTTGCATTTTGTTTTGTTCAAAGATTACAATGATTCCAGTCAATAATCTCTTATTTATATTCTTTGACATGAAAAGAAGAGGGAAACATCAGCCTATATTTATTTTAGACATCATTCAGGTCCAGCCACTCTTGAGATGGAGAAGTCCTTATTTATACCTGTGCCATCAGTGTGAGCACTGACAAAACTACACCTCCTGACTGTTGGAAAAAGTGATCACTACTGGTCAAGTGAAAATTTGACCAAGAATGACAGCTTTCAGTGACACATATTTTTTCCCAGCATTTTACATCTGAGAGATGTCTTGTCTTTTTTGTGAGTCATGCAGTGATGAATCAGACCCATTCAGCTCATATATTCTGGACCAGATTGCTTTACGAGAAAATGTGGCTGCTTTCTCTGGTTATTAATATTTAATGCTAGAAATATTCTCTTCCCATATCCATAACTTACACAGGTATGGTGGTCTCATATAAAACAGGATAAGCACCAATCAGGGCAACTGCTTTCATATATTGCTTAGCATTAAAGCACACAGATTACCTCATCTCTGTATTTTTGTCCCTAGGACAAAGAATATGAATGCTGTAGATTAATTCATGCAGGTTATCCAAGAGGTTTTATTTATGTGGGGTTATCCCACAGGTTTTTAATATTTTCCCTTTCCTCATATCATCCTGGCAACATATTAAGAAATATATTGCTTTGTCTCAAAAAAGTATTGAGTCCTTCTTTAATTACTTCTGCTGATATCCTCATAAAGAGATCTAAAGGGGAAGTATTTTTCAATAGTATATATATCTTCCTTAACTGTGAAAGATCTTCCTAAAACGATTCAAGTCACTGTATAATGATAAACTTATTTAAGGTGTGTATGCTTTCACTACTCTTTGTAAGACAATTGGTGATACAGCAAAGCTTTTGGTTTTTCTTGGAATTTCCATAAAATATAACATTTTTGTAAAAAAAATGAACAAGCATGCAAGGAAAGTTTACACTTGTTTCAGATGTGAATTTAGAAGATTCTTTTACTATTATTTTCCTATTTAATATGTTTTCATACTTGTCATTAATGGCAGGATGCAGCCTCAGACAGGAGTATGTAATTTTCATAATCAGGAATAATGCATAACAAAACATTTGTTGTATTACGGCATAGGGCTCTCTGGGATTTTTTGGATTTAGTTTCTTTGGTTTGCATTTAGGGTTTGGGTTTTCTTAATTAACAGGTTGAATCAAAGCATTTGTTATCAGCCAAAATCTCTGAAGCAAAATATTCTACCTGGCTAAAATCTTTGACTATTTTGTATTAGATTAAACATTGTTTTTGCTGTTAGATTTTTTTCCCTGACATGTCCTTGAGCATCTAAACTGCCTTATGATTTGTGCTAAAAAAAGGACCTTTCCTTTATCTGTATTTAATCCATACAAGGAGGAAACGTTAGGTTGTAAATTTTCCATTGGGACATCCCCTTTTACTGTATGAAAGAACAAGATGGTGTAGTGGAGAGAGATAAGACCTTGGGGGCTGGAACACTTGGATTGTTTTCCTAGCCATTTCTGAAAGATTTCACTCCTCCATGCCTCAACTTCACCATCTGGAAAAAGGAACTAATGGTACAAACCTCTTTTGTAAAACAAACAAGCAAACAATGAACCTCTTTGAGTTCTCCTGGTGAGAACACAGCTACACAGAGGGAGTTTTATTATTATCAGCATTATCGGCTGGGCTCCACAGTTGTACAAATCCTGCAGGAATCCCTTCCTTCCTTGTTTTTTTTTTTTCAGAATAGAGAGGCCAAGGCTGTTTAAAATGCCAATGTTATGCAGAGGATAGGCTTGCATTCTTGTTTGTCTAGAATGCCATGTTTCTCACATTAAAATTTATGAAAGAAAATTCCAATGAATCATGTCGACGGAGTGGATTTTGTGGGGCACCAATATGGAATGCATAGTGTTCAGTTATCTGGCCCTTGGATTTGCATTCCTCTGTTATACCCAGCTTCAAAGAAGACACTTACNTTAGTAAAATCCTCTCCCTTCTCTGGATCAAATATATGAAATTGATAGAGAACAGCTGCTGTTCAGTCTGCTGGAGTTTCATAACATGTTATCAAACCCTTTGAACACAGCTGGTAAACAGATGCTCCTCAGAGCATGCATGCCAGCAGCTCTTTGTGCTGAAAAGGTAAGACAATTATCTGGGGGGAATTCTGCTAAAGTCATACAGATACGGCATCAGAAGCCTTATATGCAGGGACTATGTGTTCTGCACATTTGAGATTCAACCAGAGACTGACATTCACATGGTAGATGGGAAATCTGAACTAGAAGGGAAGTCACCTTCCACAAAGGGATTTACCTGGAATTATAGAACTTTAACAATGAATCTTTGCAGCCTCTTTATAAGAAGCCTTGGGAAAAGGCCAGTGTACTGCTGGGATATTACTATGTAAACATGGAGTGTGTGATTGCCCTGAAATCCTGAGTACTCAGTGGAGGTGATCTGTTGACAGGGGTGTAAATCTTAGTTGTCCATCCCCTGTGGCTTTCCACAACATGCAAGTATTCCTGCAAAGCAGATAACACTAAGGTTCTAAGTGGATTTCTGGAAATATGGCAGCAGTTTTCTAGGCAGAGCAGAAATGTGTTGAACACACTGCTGAAATGGGGTGGCAGCTTTGCTCTGCCTAATGGATCCTCTGATCACAGACCGCAAAAACTGCAGTTTCTCTGGCAGCCTCTACAGCTGTTTCCAACAGAAACAGTGTGGCTGTCCTTCGTGGCCAAGAAGGAGAAATAGAAGGGCTCTCTGGCAATCTCCTGGAGCCAACTGGGCTTTCTTGTGGGTACCACCCAAAAGCATGAGACTCACAGGTTTGTGAGTGTTGTCAACTCTATCATCCTGAAACTGGGCAGGCTCTTTAGCTGGGAAGTAAATACACCCAAGAGGTCGATTGCATTGTCAGATGCATTTAACACCTGTGAAAAACCCGTGCTGCTGCTGTGTTGCAAACGTTACGTGACAAGGCTGCTGAATGACTTAAGCAATGATGTGACTGCTCTACCACATTTTCCAGGGTGGTAAACCAGAGAGGAAAGTGTGCATCATTTAAAAGGTGTTGTTAGGACATCTGGTTTTCATATAGATAAAAATAGATGTTATCAAGTGACTGCTCAGTAAGCTACATTTATTTTGTTCCCAGATGATTATCTGCCATATCAAAACATCCACAGTCATGCAGGCATTAGGCTCTTGTCTTCAAAGGCAAGATCAGGAGTGGAAATCTTGATGTATAAAAATAAACATGCAAATGGCCAGTAGGATGTCAATTTTGTGTATCAGCCTGTTCAGGCTACTGTTCTATGTATTTTGGTGTGTAATTCAGTTTGATCATCCAACTCCATATTGCAAGATGGCAGATTTGGTCCACTGCTCTTACACCTTTGGAGACAGTGAACAACAACTGCTGTGAAGGAGTACTTTAGGAAAGCAGAGTGTAAGTCTCCTTCAGAATGGATACGTAACCAAATGTGTTGGGGTACTTTCGTATGTGTGTTTATCTGGACCAAAATAAAATATCTTAGTTATTTTCTGGACAAGAGATTCAACTTCTCTACAAAGCTAGGAGTTTTCCTGATTTTACTTCTTCTTTTCATTTTTTCAAAAACTGAAATAACTTTTCCAGTTAGTGATGGAAAAACTTACTTTTAATAAGTTTGCGGCAGGCAGGGAAAATATGGGAAAAGATGCAATATTGTGCAAAAATGTTAGGTTTTGGGTCATATATTTGAGTCATATTGGCTTCAGCCAGACTAACTCATGATGTAAATCTAAAATTTAGTGAGTGATCCATCCAGTTGCTGGAATGTACTTTATTTTCAAAAGGAAGTTTAAAGATCTTAATAGTCATAATGCCCCTGCATGTTAAGATTCTGGAGAAATATTAATGACCCTAAACAGAAAATTTTCAGCTTGTCCCACCACATCAGTCTAATTTCCACAGAAGCAGAAGCAGAGAAGCTTGTTTTGCATATGTTCAGAGAAAAAATTTCTTGTTGCTTCAAACTATGGAAAAAGAAATCAAAAATCATCAGTGAAAATTGTGAACAGTAGTTGGCTGTAAACCTAATAGTGGGAACAGAAGGAGGGAAATCATGAAGCACTTAGCAAATTAAAGAAAGAAACCAAATGCAGTTTAGATAATATATCACGCTGATTGTAAAACAGCATTAACATCTTCCTTGGTCCAGCTGACAACAGAATGCAAACAAAGCCTTTATTCCATCTATTAATTGTTCATTGTTGTTGTAAATGAACAATAGCTATAAGCAGATTCAGGAGGGCTATCAATGCAGCATCAGGTCATGATCACGTTTACTGAAGGATGAATAAGAATTGCCTCCAACCCCTCAGAAGTGTTATAAACATTTAACAGCAATGGCAGTGCTGTGCCAGAATAAATTACTTATGGAAATCTATGAAGCCCATAAGGTTATATTTTTGCCAGTTTGTGTGTCAAAACAATCAGTTAGAGTCTTCAGCCAGATAGGGATTTTTCCTTTAGCTTAAAATGTAACTAAGAGCCAACAAATCATTACATTTGCATCGGGAAAAGACAGATATATTTTCAGGTTCTGTATGGGTAACATGCAGGACTTGTCAACTAATTCAGCTATAAGCATACTGCAAATAATGTGCAAATCTCTTCCTTATTTGCTGAGTTACTTAATCTGTTTTTTTTCTTTTAAACTTACACTTGATCTGGTTTTCTACACTTCTTTTACCAACGGATAAAAACCAATTATTTCTGTTTGCCATCTAAAGCCTTTCAGCTAGCAAAACAATTATTTAAACTCTACCTGCTTCTGACATAGCTGTTGACGCAATATGTGGAAATTTACTGCTGCTGCCAAGAGTCACGGGGTTCACAGAAAGTACAAATACTGAGAATACACTTGTCAAGATAAGAGGGAGAGAAAAACAGTAGACTACATAGATACTGAAAAACATTTTGTCTCTAAAAGGGAAGAAACCCCCATGTTTCTTGGAGGTGTGAGAATAAGAATTTCTGCCTCCCACAAAGCCTTGAAAAGCATTTATAAAATGCTTAGCTGGGGACAATCACAATTCTCAGTGAAGTCAGTGACAAGCTTGTCTGGATCATCTACCTAATAGCATAGAGGTAAGGCAAAGAAAAGATGATCTAAGTTTAGCAATAGTGAGGAAACCCACCTGTGTTGGTAAGGAAGAGTGCTGATACAAGATTTCAGATCAATGGCTGGAGTCTGGAGTAACTTCACCGAGGTTCCATGGAAAAGGGGACTTCCTTCATGGCCTTGGATTTGACCACAAGCTTTATCTTCTCATTTCAAACTCATGAAGGCCCTTTTACGACTCCTCTTTTGCACTGACTTGCTCAGCCATCTTTAAGCTGTCTAGGCAAAAGACTGACAGGAAAATATACACAGATTAACAGTATAAAACAATTACTTATTGGCTAAGGCAGAGCTTAAAAAAATAAAAAAAAAAAAACATAGCTGAGATTTACTGAGCAATTTGGATGAGTGTTAGTGTGTTCACCATCCTGGATAGAACAGCTTTATTAAAAAAAAAATGTTAACTACACCCCTAAATATTACATTATCATCACTGAAATGGAATACATTATTCCCGATTATCTGTTTGGTCACAACCTTCTTTTGGCAATGACTTAAAGCAGAAATCACTGCTGGCAAGAGAAGAGATCAGACCTAAAATGCTTATGAAAATGCCTATGAAAAGCAGCATAACTTTGAACTGAGACATCCATTGTTCAATATGTGCATTTGCCTATTCAAGCACCACATCTCTGTACTGATCACAAGAAAGAGCAAGCTTCAGGATGGTGTTCATCTGGGTGTTGTGACTATGTTTATACTTTGCTTGTCATTTTTGCCTTTCCCTAACATATTTGAATCTGGGACTACTGTAACTTCACTTTTTTAGAAGGTATTTATGTATCTTCTTAATTTCTTAGAATCATAGAACTGTGCAATCATTTTGGTTGACAAAGACCCTTAAGCTCATTGAGTCCAACTGTCAAGTTCACCAGTAAACCATGGCCCTAAGTGCCACATCTATACATCTTTTAAATTCCTCCAGGGATGGTGACAACAATGTCTCCTTGGGCAGCCTGTTTCAATGTTTGAAAATCCTTGCAGTGAAATTTTTTTTCTAATATTCAATATAAACCTACCCAGCTGCAACTGGATGCCATCTCCTCATCCTGTTTCTTGTTACATAGGAGAAGAGACCAACCAACACCCACTTTGATCCACTCTCTTTTCAGGTAATTTTAGATACTGATAAGGACCCCACGAGCCCCCTGAGCTTCCTGAGCTTTTCCTCATAGACTTGTGCTCCAGACCTTTCACCAGCTCCATTGCCCTTCTCTGGACTTGCTCCAGCCCCTCAATGTCCTTCTTGTAATGAGGGACTCAGAACTGGACACAGCACTCGAGGTGTGGCCTCACCAGTGCTGAGTACAGGGACACAATCCCTGCCCTGCTCCTGCTGGCCATACTATTGCTGATACAGCCCAGGATGCCATTGGCCTTCTTGGTCACCTGGGCACATGCTGGCTCATGATCAGATGCCAGCGACCAACACTCCCAGGTACTTTTCTAACAGGGATCTTTCCAGACATCCTTCCCTAAGCCTCTAACTCTGCACGAGGTTGCTGTGACCCAAGTGCAGAACCCAGCACTTTGCCTTGTTTAACTTCATACAATATTCCTTAGCCCTCTCTTTGTTGTTGATGTAGCTATAGAAACATTTTTTATTTTCTTTTATGGCAGTAGACAGATTAGGTACTTACTGGAGTTTGGTTCTTCTAATTTTCTTCCCATATAACCACACAACATCCTTGTAGTCCTCCTGAGTTTCCCACCCTTTCTTCAAAAGATCATGTTCTTTCCTTTTTTCCTGAGTTCCAGAAAAAGCTCTCTGTCTATCCAGGCCAGTCTACCTCACTGGCACATCTTTCAGCTCATGGGGGCTGCCTACTCCTGTGCCTTTAAGATTTTCTGCTTGGACAACATCCAGCATTCTTGGACTCTTTTGCTCTTCAGTATGTATACCAAGGCACTCTGTCAACCAGGCTCCAAACAGGCCAAAGTCTGCCCACCAGAAAGCCAAGGTAACCACTCTGCTAGTACTCCTCCTTACTTCTCTGAGAATTTTTTCATTGTTGTGCCCAAGGTGGCCTCCAGACAACACTTTACCCACCAGATCACAGATAGGAGGCCCAGGGGGCACCTTCCCTAGTTGTCTCCCTCACCAGCTATGTCAGGAAGTTACCTTTCACACAGTCCAGAAACCTTCTGGACTGTTTCGTCTCAGCTGTGTAGTGATTTGAACAGACATCTGCTAAGTTGCAATCTCCCGCAAAACTAAGGGTTAATGATTATGAAATTTTCCCCAGCAGCCTGTAGAATTTGTCATATCTAAGATAGGTTTAGTCAGGACTTGGAAATGTCTGAAAAAGGCAGTTCTCCAATGACAACCATGAAGGAAAAGACCTTCCATGATTTGTCCTGCACATGGCTTGAACAGATGGTGTGTACTGTCAGAGTTAGAAAACTCCACATTGTTGACTGTGGAGTTCAAACAGTAGTGACACTCTGATTTGGAAAATTCTTCATAGGTTGCATCGGAAAACCTGTGGTTTTATATATTGCAATTTTTGTTTGGGTGAAAAATGCCAAGGAGAAAGTCATAATTTGCATTTCTTGCATCACTCTGGTGACACAGATATAACAGGAGTAAAAGACTAAGACTCTTATGAAATCTGCAAATATCAGTGTTGGTTGACAGCACAGTAATCCTTATCAATATCTTTGACAAACCTTATGGTATTGCAAATTTCTTGATGACATTTGAAGGTGAAAAAGGCTGGAGTTATCAGTTTGATATGTCATTCTGTATCTCAAAATAGTCAAGTAATCTGCCTGTGGATATTTTACTGGATCACCATGCTCCCCAAACAGATCTGGCATGATTAAGAGTAGTGGATATCTAATGGGAAAAGCAGATTTTAATCAGAATGTTTACTGCCGGGGCATCTGGAGAATTTTCACTTGCCTGGTTTTTAGTTTCGAGGGGAATAGATACAACAAAGTATTCTCCAGAGTATTGTTGGGTTTCATGAACATTTCTTGATTGTAAGACTTTCAGAAGCTTAGGCAGTGGTGAGTAATGAAGAAAATGGGTTTTAAAGTCAGTTGTCCATCATGGAAATGAGTTTTGTAGTTTGTGGGCCCAGAAAATAAATATTTGCCAGAGACTTTTGAAATCTATCTGGGAGGTGTCTCAACACCAAGGACTGCCACTAATAGAGGGAAAAACATAGACCTGGCACAGTACTGTAATTTGAAACACCCTACTACTTTATGGAAAAAGGAAAGGGTTCTCAATGTTTTTTGCATCAAAATACACAGTAGTTATGCCTAATGTGTAGGTGCAGTAATTTTTAACTGAGCACTTGAAATTTCTTCTCTTTAGTTACTCGGGCAAGAAAAGATATTTGCATTGCCTGGCTCAGACTGCAGTGCAGCCTATCAAGGAGAGAACATCTCCTCAGATTAATGAGTCACTTAAATTGTGTATGTGTCTGTGTGTGTGTGTGTGTCTGTGCTTGTATCTTTTCCCCTGAGACATTTAAAAAGCAAATAACAGCTGCACTCCTGTTCTTTAGTCCTGCCCAATTATCAGATCTGTATTTAACATGCTAGAGAAAATAGCTTTTGGGACTGTTTCTGTGGTGGATAAAGCCACTGTAGGACCTTACTTTAAATGAGAGCTATTCGTCTGAGAAAGGAGAAAATACAGGATGAGGCTGGGCATATTTTAATTGCTAATCATGTTTTGAGTGCCCTGAAAGTTCCCTGTTTGTGATATGTACAGTACTTGTGTGAACTGAGTTGCGTTACACACCAGTGAAAAGATGGCCAAACCCTCTTATCAAGACATGTTCAAATTCTGGTGCAGAGTAGAGCATTAGTCCTTAAAACCATATTGTTTAGAGGGTATGTCAGCATGGTCAGTGTTAGCATGGCAGCCTGGCACACAAATGATGACATCCATCTGCTGCCTGAAGCTGAGGATAAATAACACAATGAATTTAAGATTAAGCAAGCAGTCAGAGTGATTCACCAACTGGATTAGCAAAACAGAAAATTCCATGAGGCTTTGCATGACCTCCCACAGACCTTTGTTTTTCATGGAGCTGAGAGTGCATAATTTCCAGTGGATACTTCAAAACAATGCAATGTAGCTTCATGGAGTGCATGAAGTCTGAGGCATAACCCTGCTGCTGCCTCTGCTCAGTGGGGCCCATCCCTCAGTCACACTCCATTTCTGCTTTTAGACAGAAAGGAGGATTGGAGGCTGCAGAAAGAAAGATTTTGAATTGCATGCTGGTTGCAAGTGAAGCCCCTCTGCCAGGGATTTCAGGTTCTAGCTTGACTTAATTGTGCATGTGTGTTTTTTCCTCCCTCTGAATTTTAACACTCTGGTTTGAGTTCAGCCAAATCTGGGAAAATAGAGCAGCCTTGATAGTAATGGTGTTTCCTGAAGAAGGTTCTCTGGGCAGAGAGAGGGAACACTATTAATGCCTTCTTTAGCTGAACTCCTCTAGCAAGAGTCATGAACATCCAGAACGAGAGAATCCAATAAATGAATCTCAATCCATACAAAAGTGTATGGGAATGGCTCTTTACCCTTTGAACTTGCCTCTCACATTTCAAGCTAAAATGGTGGTTGGATGATCAAGATCCACAGCAGAGAAAGGAGCATGAAGAAGTGTAAGAAAAGGGAAAAGACAATACACAGAAAACAGCCAGTGGGAATTATGAATTTCTAGACCTTTTAAAATCAGGAAAACAATGGGAGACAGAGCTGTATCTGTATTCAGATCTTACAGACTTTAGCATAGCTAGAGATTAAAGAAGAAAAAGCAGACAAATATTGCTTTCATTATTTCATGAGGTAGATGAGAGGTGAGAAGTGAATAAAACATGATTGCCAGTAATAACAAAGTCATTGGAACAACTGATAAGTTAATTTCATGTTAACTGTGACCCAAGACAAACTAAGCCTTAAAATGAGACTGGTTTACTTTACCTGTGGCCAAGAACTAGAGGGGCAACCAAAGCACATTTCAGAGCAGGGATATCTGATATTTTCATGTAACTTTGGAAGGATTTTAAAATTCCTTAGCTGAAAGACAGGATCATTTGTTGTACTTGTGACTTCAGCATGCAGGAATTATTCTTGAGAAAAACAGATACACTCTCCAGAAATGCTTTTGAAAAGTGGGGACAAAATCTGGGGAAAGGATTAAATTCATGGCAGACACTTGAGCAGAGAAGGCAACAAGCACTACAAGAAATCTAGGAATGGGGCCAGAGGGAGTCTTACCCTTCTGTTGCAGAACCACTGCTCAGAGAAAAAAAAAAAGAGAATATTTAGGGTGCAAGAAGGCGGGAAGTGAAGGACATCATATACACTTTTTTTCTGATGACAGGAAAAAAGTAAAAGGGAAAAAGACAATACTCACAGGGTGTAGAGATATACTCCAGGAGGGCACATGCAGTATGACTGGAGATGCTCTTTGTGCCTCCACTGGAGCAAGTGATTTTCTGTCAGGTTAGAAGCTGGCAGGGTGACTCTCTTTCTTTCTTTCTTTCTTTCTTTCTTTCTTTCTTTCTTTCTTTCTTTCTTTCTCTTTCCCTTCCTTCCTTCCTTCCTTCCTTCCTTCCTTTGCTTCTTTCATTTTACTGTGGCTCTCCTGGAGCAACAAAGGGAAGATCTGCTTTTTTACCCAAATCTCTCAATACACAAAAGGATTTTCCATTTAAGCCACTTACTCAAAACTGTAATTTTCTATGCAGGTTTCACTCTGAGGTGCTGATGCAAACCTTACTAAAATGAATAGACAGATCTTGTCCACACTATGATTTGGGTTAATATGATATGTCTACAGTGTCAGCCATGAACAGGTGTGATCTTGTTCTCAAGTTCATAGTCATATCTAGTACACACAGTAGACACAAAAATATTAACTCAAGCATATATCCTTCTGTGGACTGAGAGTTTAGATCTTGTCTAGTGAGTTTAACAGCACCAGGGTTCTGGCCTCTGTATGGTAAAACAAATGTCTATAAATTTACTTTTTGCATTGTCTTCAGCATACCTTAACCTGAGTAACATTCTCACAATTTCCAGCTTTCCAAGACAGTTCCCAAATTGCAGTTTGGATTTTGATAAAAAGACTTATGTGGTTCATGTGGTTTAACAAGTGTATTGCTGGAGTGTACTCGCCAGCATCAGGAGCAGAGAATAACACTTGGCTCTGCTTGTTTCCTAATAAAGATACAGGTTCAAAGAGAAAGGTCAGTCATGGTCACCTTGCATGTTAGCATTTGTCCCTGCAAGTCAGCCTCAGATGAGCTGTCTCACTAAACTCCTGTCCAGATGGAGGTAGTCCTAGATCAGGTACTTCTGTATACTGTGTAGAAGCTGTAGACAGAGCAGCAGCCACCACACAAGCTCCTGAAGGCTTTCATGGGCAGGCAGAAATACATGGTGGTTACCTCTCCACACCCCACAATGGGGAGGAAAAAGAAAATTGCTAACCATAACATATCATCACCAACTCTTAAAAAGTATGCTGAGCCTGGCTGTATAGAGAAAACAAATACATTTTTACCTCTCTGCTTTTTCTCAAAGAGTTACTTCTGCCACTGAACTTAGTGCAGTGGTGACACCTGGCCTGGGAACCCCCAGGCAGTATCTGTGCTACTCAGAGGGCTGACCCAGGCTATGGCTCAGGAAAAGGGTGCTATTTCAATAACAGAAACCAAACCCTGTGTTTGAAAAGAGATGTTTCTTGCAAGTGTTGGAGAGGACAGTTGATATTTGTGAGCTTAAAAAACACATCAACTTGACATGAGGTCTGTGAAAAATAATCTGTGAAAAATAATCTTTTCTTGAAAACAGTCTTTTGATTCCTGTTGGTTAGATGAAATGCATTTGCCATATTTTGAAGTTACCTTTTGATTTGTTTTCAAAGACAAAATGTTTTTCTAAAATAAGTGTAAACAGAGTGCTAAAGTTATGTTTTTTAAATTAAATTATCTTGGAATTGTTTATAAACCTCCTCCAAACCGTCACAGAATTGAAATAAGGATAGTAATGAGCTCAGTGGATATTGGATCACTAAGCCTAGCTCATCCAAGTGTGCTGTGATCTGTGAGCTGATCTTTTGTTACTTTTCTCCATTAGAAGTTCTCCAAAAATGGCTCCAACCTTTTCCAGATATGAATGGCATGCTCTTTAATTTATTTTCTTTGTAGTGTTTGCTCCATTTATTTCAATGTTTTGTTAAGACTTCACAATCAAATAATTAAGATTTTTTAAAAATACAAAACCAAACACATTTTAACTGTGTGGCACTGCTCACAGCTTGTATTTCTGTAAGTTTTAGAAACTGTTTTTTGCAAACAGCATGTTTTTTGTGTTGGGAAAGATCAATGCAATTGGTCCCACATGAAAAGGCCTTTTAAATTCATTGTCTCCAATTATAATAGCAATTGTGGAGAAAGGTGTCTTTTTGCATGGAAATTTATCCAGTAGACATTTGCAAAGAATCTATTAATGCACTTTTGTATCTCTGCTGAAAACATTCTTTGAGTCAAAGGAGTCCTTGAAAAACTGGGCTGGTACCTTAGAAGCAAATTTTCAAGTTATAAAAGCACAAATCCTTCTGGTGAGTGATGGTGTTTGACTGATCCTTCTGTATGTAAAGTCTATGCTTCAGATAAAGATAATAATAATTAATTTCTCCAAATGCAAGCTTCAGAGCATGAGCAGAGCTCCTAAGAAAACTTATAACATCATCCTCTTGGTATTTTTGGCAGCTGTCTTCCATTTCTTATATTGGAAGTAATTTTACATATGAGAAGAAACAACATTAGTGCTTCCAGAAAAGGAAACGAGACATCTCAATTCAAAGTTCATTTGCCTCCTCCATGAGAAATTAAATAACATCCTTCCACCTCTGCTGTGCTCCCAGGAAACATGACCTGAAGACTCCAGCCCAGAACCACAATGCAAAATGTCATAATTGTCAACATTATTGTGGTGTTATATCCATGGAGGATGTGATTTTTCTGCATCTTTCTTTTGAAAAATCTTGGTTTTCCCTGCAGCCTGGAATATTTGGGCTTGTGTACAGGCAGTGGAATTGAAGACAGGACTTCCCTGGTTACTCAGGTGTCATATTGGAGGTTTCAAAACTAAAAACATATTTGGCCTTTCTGCACACTGCTGCAATATCTTAATAAAATCAATTTGAGTAAATTGATGTACATTTGGGTAACATGCCAAAATTGTTAGCAGTATTTTTTGTTTCTGGGGAAACTTTGAAACATGCAAATAAAAGCAGCAGGAAAATAAGAAAAAAAATATTTTACCCTTGTTTTATTATTTACTCAGTATAAAATGGAAAGTGTTGGACATTTATAAACAGCACTGTCTATAATTATGCTATTAGATAATCCCCCTGTGGAACAGCAGTACTTTTTATGGAGATGTGCTAGTGACTCTTAAGTTATCTTCAGTTCTAGAAATTAAGTATAGTTTGTTTCACTGAAAAAGTTCCTTTAATAGAAAAATCTATTGCTTATATCTGGTTTATCAGGTAAACACACATGTTGTTTCAGGTGACAGTTGAAAAACCACAGTGCACTGTAATGAAACCAAGTGCATTCAATAAAGGTCCTAAATCCCTGGCAGAGAGACAAACTGTTCAGGATTTTCAGTAAGACACTAATGGAGATCTGGTAGTGCTTTTTAAAAAATTTATTCTCCTTTAATGTCATTATAAAACCATTTCATAGACTTCATAAATGTTCCTTATTGTTTTACTTTATTGCCAATGTCTAAGTAATAGTCCTACTTTCAGTAAACACTATGCAGTTCAATAGCTGTGTGCCACTGTTGCTTCATTGTTTTGATGAAAAAATATATTTCATGCGACATAGGTCAAAGAAATATTCAGTTGTGAATGTTTAGTGGGTGCTAGTAGAAGATAAGAAAAGGAAATATATTCTGTCATCTTGCTTTTAATTTTCCACTCAGATTTACAAAAACCTGACAAACATTTATAGAAGGGAAAACCCACTTAAATATCCACAAAAGTAAAAAAGTGGGGGTTTTGTTGGTGTGGTTTTTGTTTGTTTGGGGTTTTTTTCCAAACACAAAGGAATACACAACAGTAAGTTTAGGAGGATATAAAAATGAAGTTTTAGGATCATGCCTTTCTCTTCTGGAGACCTCCTTGATTAGTCGAGGTGTCCCTCAGGCTTTGGTTGTTTGCCACTGTCTCCTGGTAGCTGTCATCTAGGTCAGGGAGGTGAATTTGTCTGAATTGTCCTCTCACAGACATAGGTGGCGACACTCAATCAACACTGTCCTGATTTTTCATTTGCCTTTGAATGTGAATGATGCTACAGTCAACTAATGGCGTGGAACTGAATTATTGGGAATCAGCAATATTTTAAGCTGCACTGGGTAAGGCTGTGAAATTAAGTCAACTATGATTTTTAGTGTGCAGAGAAACTTGTGAGTAACTCAACTCTTCAACAAAAAGAGCCAGCATAATTGAGTGTATAACTGAAACCTTGTCAGAGGTTTAAGAAAAGCAAGGTAAATTAACCTGAAATTAAAAACTAGCTTAAACTTGTAAGAAAAATAGATATGTGCATTAAGGTTCCTTTTTCTTTAATTCAAAACATGAATCTGACAATCTGAAGCTTCAGGATCTGATTTATCCATAGCACTTAATACCTGTGCACCTTTATCCCCATTGAAATGGAAGGTAAACGCTGCAGAGAGCAGAGATAGGTTTACACTGAGTGGTTTTTCCATTGGCTTCACAGATTTTTAATTAGCTTTTCTACAGAGTTATTTTGATTTCTCTAAGAAAAGAGAAAAAAAATAGTAAATATTCTTACCTGGCAACCATGAAAAACACCTTCGTTACTTTCCATCTTCGTAGATTAATTTTGCAGTTTAGATTTAACTCTAGCATCTATGTAATTGGATTAGACTGAGATGAAACTGCTTTAACATCTGTACAGAGCTACATTACTTTACAATTTAATCTGGAACGTTTTTACCTAAATGTTTATTATTTTCAGGTTTTCTTCCAATAAAATTTTCATTCTTTGATGATTGCTTTGTCATTAAGCTTCCTCAGTATTTAATTGTGTGTGCAGTTATTTGATTAAATAATTTGGATGCAACACAAAGGCCAGTAAGACAATCACTAAGAGAATACTGTTGAAGACATAATATCTTTTTTCTTTCACTGCAGCCAGATCCCTTGATCAAGTGTTTTTTGCCACAGAGGAAGATATTCAAATGTGCAGATTGCAGATTTGCTTATGGCAAGGCCTTTTAGATGTGCATTTAGTACAACTCTCCTTAAACAGCTTAATGAGTAAAGGCAGTCAGGAAAAAGAATAGCAAAGGGTGTCATTGCTGACATTTAAACAAATGACATTGAGCAAAACCACATTCACTGCTCACAGTGGAGAAATAGTTTATGGCCATGAAGACAAGATTAATTTAAAAGGATAGACATTGTCACTGCAATTTAAAGCTTTTCAACCTGCTCAGGCACTGGGTAAGAAATAGTTTTGCCCTCTCCAACCTACAGTTGCTCTTCTGCCCTTCTGCTCTCTCATATTGTAAAACTGGCTGTCAGCCTGCTCTCCCCAAAGTGTCAATTAGTTTGGAATTGATTTTTACACTTCTGTGACAGGTGTAACAACTTGGGAAAAGATGACGAAGGCATTTTAATTTGCTTTAATGAATAAGGATTCAGCAGAATTCACATAAGCACGGTGCCTGTTATTTTGCATCACTCAATTGTTTGCCTTTTTCAATACTCTATTCTCCTCATCCTGTAGCATTTTGTTTTCTAAATTGACAGTTCATTCAACTTGCACATACAGGTTGAATTTGTGTAGAATCTAACTTGCTGCTTCTAATTAGTTTTTAATTTCGCCAGTCTAATGAGAGGCCCACTGTNAAATCATGCTCAGTAGCAGTAGTCATTCTGGACCTTTAAAAGTGGAATATGTGAGCACTCTGAGCAACAAAATATTATTAAAATATTTCTCCTTTCCCCATTTTCCGATTGGTGAGATGGACTTTCCTTGACAGGAGCTGTTAGCAATGTAAGAGGTATACTGCTTGAGAAGAGGTTTAGATCCTGCCACTGAATGAGAAATCAATTTAATTTATGTTGGATGAAGCCTGAGAGAGCTTTTTTTTTTTTACAAAGCAGAGTTGGTATTGGCACAGCTGTTATTCATACCATGTATGAGTTGTCTCTGCTGATTTTTGGTGACGTCCTCATGCTCAGTGCCATGTGGATGGAACTGTCATGGCAGTAATGGAATGTGGCTTACCAGTGCTATGCACAAGTTTCCAGTACATCTCTGTCCCTCAGAAGGTGAATGGTTTTATGGGGACTCCAGCTGCTTCCTCAACTGGTGAGACAATCAGCATTTATAACCCTATGGTTTCATTTTAAGGTGGCCAAGGAAAATATCTGACAACATCCTAAATTAAGCTGCAGCAGTTTTAGCAATGAAAAGAGCAAAAGTAAACCAATTTGAGCAAACCATGTCTGTATAGATAAATTGGAGTTTGACATATGCAAGATTTAAACACAGTGGCAATATGAGAGCACTAGATGCACACAGTAAATTTGTTAAACATACAGGAAACTTTCATCTCAGAACTTCACACAAAAACAATCATACTGAATGTAACAGCTCACACAAACAGAACAGTATTTGTTCTTCTGATGTATATAAAAGTATCTCTGTTCATCATTGTAATGGATAATATTTTTGGGGTGGGTTTCCAAACTTAATTTTTCTTAAACTTGTGGGATCAACAGTTTGATAAATATTAACACCAATATGGAACATTATACCTACAGTTAGATCACTGAATGTAAAACACAGACATTTTGACACAAACTGGGGATATTTTTATGTTCTGTAACGCTTTTTTTTCTCTTCCCACATTACAAACCCTCTGAGGAATGTTACATGTTCCAAACTGCTGATGTTTCCCTTTTCATTTACTGGCTGTTTATAGCTTTTAACTCTATTCATGAATTTGTTTTGATGTAATAGTTCTTTGCAATAATTTTTTTCAATTTTCACGCAGTCATGAGAGGAATCCAAAGAGAATCATGGTCAGGGTGTTTTATTTCTAAGTGTACTTTTAATTGCAGGCTATTTCTGTGCCTTTTCCTGAATATGTTCAGTGTGGGCACACCCTGTTGTTGGGTTTCTACCAATTCCATCATCTCTTCAAAAGAAAGCAGCATTTGTTTGCCTGTTGGACCAAACTAAGCTGAGCATGACCATAACTAAAAAGAAAGATGTTTCAAAGGGTGGTTCCCATCTGAAATAAACCCAAAAAGATACTGGAGAAGACAGCACCCCTCCTGTCTATAACTATGGCTAAAAATATTATCCAGAATGATACATAAATTACTTGTCATCTTCACTACAGAAAAATGAAAACTGTTGCAGATGTTAGGAGTGCAGGGAATATTATTTCCTGCATAATGTGATTTTTCTCAAAAATGGAAAAATTTCCCTGTAGAATTTTTATCTACCAAGTATATAATATGTTGACAGCTTTGCCCACCAGTGTATTGGCTGTGTCTGTAGTGTAGGGCTGGCCAGACTTAGTTGCTGGCTTGCTGCTTTCCATATTGTGGAATTGCTGGGCAGAGTTTCAGCCCATAACGACTGCACTTTCAAATAATACCTTGGCTTGTTATGGGGGATAAAACAGGCCAGGGTGGTCTTCTGTTGAAAGTTTAGAGGCCACTGGAAGGAGAAATACTCGTATCTATTCCGGAAGGAAGCAGACTTGTTGCTCTCAGAGTTAGAGAATAGGACTCATACATATTTACTAAAGAAAACTTAGTTCAGGTTTGGACAATGCTGTGTAAATAAGAAACACATTAGTCTCTACTGTGATGTGGAAAATTTGGACAGATT